>VZRV01005805.1:359835-428830 GCA_013398115.1 Falcunculus frontatus
AAAAAGCAGGTTCAAGCTGCGTGCTGAAAGCGTGACTCCGCCCTCAGTTCCCCGCTGCCATCTTTCAGCTTCACTCACTTTCTCCTTCTCTCCGACCCCGAAGACGCCATGATGATGAACAATCTTCTTTTTCTTGGGCTCTATGATGGAGAAAACCTCGCTCCTTTTATGCTGCTCATTACTTGATGTTACTTTACAGTGGAATATAAGCTGAGTTAGTTGCAGAAAAGTTCTATCATCTCCTGCAGGATCTCCACAGCCATGTGGAGGCGGCGGGAAGGGCTCCCCAGCAGTCGCTTCAGGTGGATTCAGTTATGCAGCCATCACGGCCGTGCCTCAGCTGCCCGGGGGGAGCTCTCCCTCAGGCACCCGGGGGGGCCGGGGCCCTCTGGGGCTGGGGGAGGGGAGGCCCGGGGCCGCTCCGAAGAGGCCCGGCCAAATTCCACCCCCCTCCCCCTGGGAGGTTCAAACCGAAAAAGGGACACTTCCTGTCTCTCCCCTGGCTTAAATATGTAAACTTTGGGAAGCGCAACTGGTCGAAAGATCTGTCCATCAAACTTAAGGTCAACCCACAACACTAATCAACCCCAAGTTAAAAGCATTTCATCATGACGACAAACATTCATTGGTCACCCAAATCCCCAAGTGTGTAAAATGCAGGAAGCTGAGTTGTATTTCATTGCTTTGTACATTTTGGAAGTATTGTACAAACCTGAGACATCTGATTTAGCATCATTACAGAGGTAATTTACAAAACAAATGACTTTACTACTGAAAATGTGATTGAAAGATAAAACTGTAATTTGATGCCTGTAAAAACTGGGCTTTGATAATTTTCTACTGATAAGGAACCTGTGCTCAGCATTTGATATTTCAGATTATTACTATATAATTATATTTAGCTTTTCTTTCAAATTGTACTCTAACATCTTTTAAAATACAAGAGCACTTTCCGCCCATATGACAGACATGGAAGCCTTTTTTCTGTCTGAGTGCATTCTTGCTAGAGTTTTTAAAATTTTTTTTAACCTGGCAAAGGGTATACAGACCTCAGTAATGTGAAATGGACCACTTTATGTCACCAGAACATAGACAATCACTAGAAAGGATTTAGCATAGCTCTTCTTTTGTACTAATTCTTCATCTTTTCCTAGCTGATTTTCTTTGTTTCTGCATTTAACTGTATCAAACACAGGAGAAAATAGGATTTTGACAGATTGAGTAACATTGTAAGAAGCCAGGGTGTTAGAGCTTAAACAGGGTGGAAAGGGAATAAGGGCAAAGGCTACTACAAAGGATTTATACATTAAATAAACCTTGCTACAACAGCGTGTGCTTCCCACCCATAGTATTGTGCCAAAAAATCACATGTGCATGCTGCAGGTACAGGTAAAGCCAGACACTCAAAAGCATGAGGGTATTTCTGAACCCTTGACTGTACTGTTATCCTGCAACATATTTCCACATTTTGATGTACCTTCCTACTCTTTTTCAGGCATTGTGAACAGTTTGTACATGGAATCAGTTGCCAGAAAACTGTTGTGACACAAGAGGCTGCATTCCAGTTGAGCTACAAACTTCCTAAGAGAGCTTCTACAGCACTGAAGGTCCATGTTCAACCCCACTTAAGTCTGGGTTGCTGACTGTGGGGTTCTGTAACTGAGGGCTGCTGTTTTTGTCAGCAGAAAGGAACAGGAGCTCCAAGAGCCCTGTTTAAACCATCAGCTGAAGACAGAGATTACAGCAGTTGTGCTTTGTCACAGCTTAACCCCAGCCAGCAGCCAAGTCCCACGCAGCTGCTTACACATTCCCACACCAGCAGTATCAGGCAGAGAATCAGAAGGGTAAATGCTAGAAAACTCGTGGGTTGGGATAAAGGCAGTTTAATAAGGAAAGCAAAAGCCACACACACAAGTAAAGCAAAACACGGAATCATTTCACTGTTTCCCTTGGGCAGGCAGATGTTCAGCCATCTCCAGGAGAGGAGGGCCCCATCACACTTAATGGTTAACTCTACCTCAGCCAAAACCAGCACAACTTTTAATGTAGGTGAAGATGTATCTATGTCTTGAAACTCAGCCACGTCACTGATAAGTTTTTGGACCACATAGAGCTCAAGAGTTTCCAGTGGAATGCAGAGGTTCTGTCAGAGAGTCACAAAAGAATTAGTGGTTTCAGAGTGTGGATGCACAACATCCCAAATGCTGGAAAAAGAAGGTGGATAAAGCAGCAGACAGGAAACAGATCAGACAGGGATGTCACCTGAAAGAAATTAATCTTATCCCTTCCTTATCTCAAGCACACTTACCAGGGCTGCAGAGGAGTGCCTCCTACTTGTACTGGAAACATTTTGGAACCTCCTGCAAAATTAAACTAAGTCTTACCCTATAAAAGTAAGGAAGAGCCCTTTTTTATTTCAAAATGTACCTAAAACAGAATATAGTACTAGTAGATATCCCCCTGTATTTAGTAGTTTTGTAATTATAATAGTCCATCAAGATATGAAGTGCTAGAAGTCACATTTTCCATTTCCTGGAATGAGGATTTAAATCTCAATCTCTGTCCTTTCAAGAAAGTTCCTGAATCAAGTGTGATCTGTGCTTTTTGGTAAAAAAGATCACAAGAAGTAATTTAATTTTTGCTATGAAGCTTATCCACATTCTGTGAATTATTTAGACGTTTGGAGGGAAAGAGTGACAAAGCTAGAACAAGAAATAATACGATTCTTTAGCCTGATGGACATACATCTCTCTTGAGACAGTGGAACTGCAGATTATGATCCCTGCTCTTACATAAAGAGTTATTGGAGCATGTCCCATTTCAGCCAGCAAAATCACGAAGACAGCAGGACATTTTATTAGGAAGGAGAAAAAAACATGTTTAATCAGCCAAAGTGCAACATCTGGTGACTTTTGCTTATATTTTCTGATGGTGGATTAATATCATCACACATTTAATGTGGGTGCATTTGAACTGTAATCTAATTAGATGTTGAAAGTATTCTGGTGCCACTAAGCCAAAATACCAAAATACTGGTTTTGTTTGCAGTCATGAGCCGCTGCATTTACTGCTATTGTGTCATTGTACCAATCTTTCCTTCACCAAGGTCCCATCATTCTGCAGTAAGCAGCAGGAGGGTACTAATCCTCTGCAACAGCACTTCAATTTTCTCATTACAAAAATTGGCTGCTTTTTCCTGGCTTAGGCAAACCCAGTGTCACTCAGACCTTGGGGGCCACAGATTGGGAGCAGCGAGAGCAAAAGAAATGCCAACTGCAACAGCAGATAGATATTTTAGCAACAGCTGTCTGGTTTTTTATGCTCCTCCTGGATATCAGTGTAAATGCTCCAGCTCAGCCAGCATGAGGTGTTTGTCCCCTCTACACATTACAGAGCCAAGTAAGAGTGGGATGATCTTTAGAATGAAGCAACAAGCAATGTCATAACACCTCAGCAGATTGTTAGCATCTTCATGTATTCTCAAAAGCACTGAAAGAGTAATCACAGGAATGACAAAACAGTAGCAATATAGGTACACAATTATAAACCAAAGTCATCTTAAAATCACACCTTGTAGTTGTACTGAGGCTTTTTTACAGTGCATGTCACTATTTTTAAGTTTCATAAAGTATCTGAGAGGAAAGCAAATTTCACTAGCCTCACTGTGATAATGAGAAAACTGAAACAGAGAAGTCTATCTTTCATGAGCAATTAAATGGCACAAAGGGAAAGAGGAGCAAAGTCTCTTAACTTACAGCTTTGTGCTCTAACCACTGGTCTATTCAAGGAACTGAATGTGTCATTTATTCCTTAATTTACTCCATTTCATTTATTCCACTTCAGTATTCACGCGCAACTTTGTGTACAGAAAGAAATTAAAACCACAAATTCCTATTAAATTGCTCATTAAATGTGTGTAAGTCTAGGAAGTCATAGGGCTCCCTCCACCTTCAAGTCTGACAATTTATGCATTGAATCCCACAATTATAGAATGGGTTGGGTTGGAAGGGAACTTTAAAGGTCATCCAGTCCAACTCCCCTGCAATAAGCAGGGACATCAACAAGAGCAGGTTGCTCAGAGTCCCATCCAACTTGACCTTGAATATTTCCAGGGATGAGACATCTATGACATCTCTGTGCAACCTGTTATAGCATTGCATCACCACCTTCACAGCAAAAAAACCCTCCAGACTTCCTTATAGTGAACCTAAATTGTGTCCTCTTTGAGTTTAAAACCATTACATCTCATCCTGTTGCAACACACCCTGATAAAAAGTTTGTCCTCAACTTTCTTAAAGTCCCCCGTTAAGTACTGAAGGGCTGCAATAGAATCTCCTCAGAGACTCCTACAGACTGAACAACCCCAGCTCTCTCAGCCTTTCCTCACAGAACTGCTCCATCCCTCAAGCCAACTCTGTGGCCCTCCTCTGAATCTGCCTCGACAGGAACACATTTTTTTTTAATAATAATAGTGAATAATTGTAATGCAGTGACTCTTCGGGTAATCATTCATTAGGTTAGATAATTTTATTTGATTTCTCTTGGCATCTCCTAGAGCTGAAAAATAGGATTTCAATTAGTAAGAATAATTAATACTTCTGCTTTGAAATACAAACTAAAGAAGAGAAGATACATGAAAATAACAATATATATGTCCCTTATTAATAAAGGAAAGAATCACAATAATACTGTTCATTGTCTTGTAATAGCTGTTCGCTTTACCTATGCTTAATTGACAGTCTCTGGTCTAGAGACTAAGTCTCTGGTGTAGCAGTGGAAATTCTTAAAAGTTTCACATGGAATCAATGCCAAATTTAATAACTTTTGCAAGGCTTAATGTTGAAGTATCAGCTTTGTCCACTAATTTATAACTGGAACATAAACATTCATAATAACCAATTTCACCTCTTTGAAAAATTCTTTTGCTTCTTAATCTTTTGTTTTCCAAAGCTCTACAAATAACTGTGTTTAAGTTCTGCAGGAACAGCATAACAGCTGAGCTCTAGGAATTGGTATAATATATCTAATAAAATTTCCCACAATTTCTGGATAGGTAAAATGTAATCAAATGGCTTGGAATTTGTCCAAGGTCTAACTCTCCTTTCATAAAGGCACCAAGAGTAGAGTTTCTGAATTTCGCTTTTATGTCCTCTTTCAGGCATGTGACCCCAATAAATTATAATAATGAACTTAATATCACTGATTCTTGAAGTTGGTACATGCAACAGAGATTCTCTGTCACTACTTTCTTCATGAACTTAGCAGTGTTCTTGCCAGATTTCTTGGATGGAATTGCTCCTGGCATTTAAAAAAAACAAGAATTAAAAATGAAAAAGTTGAAGATACAAGGATCCATGGGAAAAATTATACAGCAATATATAATTGATGTAAAACAGGAAACTGAGGTACTTGTAGGACTTTATAATCTCTCAGGCAAGTCATATTTAATGTGACGGTCATGCAATACCGAAAGACGTTTGTTGCAGTTTTTTTAAATGTGCAAGTTTAATTTCTCACAACCCCTAATCACACACACACACACACACACTCGCACTCGCACACTCACACAGAGAAAAGATTAAGTTTCCTTAAGGACATCAACCAACTTCCCCTTTTTCCATGTTATCTACAGTATATTTTCAACTGTGAAAAAAGAGAAACAAACAGTAAATCTGAATCAAATTTTGATCTCTGAAAGAGTATCTACTGACTTCCCTTATCAAAATGGCCTTAATAAAGGCTGTGTCTTTAAAGGAAAAAACAGAAGGGTGAAGTATATTTATTACTTTTGGGTTAACATTAACTGTAAATTTTCAGGAATGTTTTGGATTTAGAGGCCACTAGAAGAGAATTCCACAAGAAGCATGAACAGTGCATTTAACCACTTGTTCAAATCAAATGACAAAAACAAAGAACAAAATACTTTTTATTTTCAGAAATATATTTCGATGCTGTTTCTATTAACAAAAACTTATTTACAGGAATTCTGCTTTCCTGAAGATATTTTCAAAACAGTAACCAAAGCCCTTGGGGGGTAATAACAATAGATCTGCAAAAAAGACACACAGCTTTCTGATTGAATAGCTTGAATTTTTAGTTTTACCCTTTCCCGTTTAATGGAAGAGAAGACCCAGTACTATATCGTCTTGGTGACCAACCCCAGGTGATTAATTAAAATTTTCATTCTGGAATCACAGTATCATCATGAAACAGCTCACAAATACCACCTTTTCTGAAATATAGTCATATTAGAACTTCTTAAGGTACGCTGAGTAACAATTATGGCTTATTAAAAAGTTTGTGTGATGATAATTCCTTAGCTAAAAACATGACCCAGAGCTGCTTTTGAATAGTTTTTAATTATAGGATTTCTTCAAAAACCAGAAGCTAGCATACAGCTCTCTGGATTCACTCAGGAACAGTGATATCAAATTATTTTTTCTTCTATATCACTAATGGGATTTTCCTATGCTGCCTTGGTTCATCTGAGTAGCTCTTTAAATTCCAAGCCAGTCCCATCTCATTAACATGAGTGAAGTCATACCACTACAGAGGTGCAGAAACAGAAAATCTTTCTGCATGAAACTTCTAGAGATCTGATATCTCTCTTGTACCTATCCACCATGGAGGGGTCCTTCACAGGTTATGGTGATAACATGTCTCAGTCAAGGTATTGTCCTTTTCAGATTTGACAAATAAAATTAGCCCTGTGCATGTGTAGCCAGGGCCATAAATGTGTGTGTGAAAATATAATCACCCATTTAGTATCCAGGTTACAGCTTTTAACTCGTCATATTCTAAGCAGACACTTTCCAAACCCAACAGTGTCTTCCTAACACTGCCCCAGGAAACACTTCCTTTATGTGCTGATAAACATGCATTTGCCTTTTTGCGCAAAAAAAGAAAAGAAATGCAATAATTAGAATACAGAATTACTGATGTGGAGGCAAAATTTCTTTCACCTACCCTGTTTTTCAGTGTGTTTTACCTGCATTGATAAATATTTGAGGTAATAAGGCTGAAGAAGAACGAAAAGAGAATATTCAAATATGCAAATAGCATAGGACATGGCATTGGACCAGTGCAGTCGGGACTCAGAGTGCTATTCCATCACAGCTGATTAATAACAGTTCCTGAGACGTCCTTACTCTTCCCAGTGTGCTTTCAGCCACAAGCCTCTTATCCTCACTGTGTCGTACAGTGATCTTATAGCTCCTTCCTGAAATGACAGCATTAATGGCACAAATATATAATGTTTATTGGCTAATTTTGTGGAATTAGGAAACTTGCTCTCACGTGTGCCAGGACATTTTACAGAGTGATTTCTGTCTTCCCTCCCTGTCTGGAGTGATGCTGCCATACGGCGGCTCTCGCAGGGTAGCTCACCACCAGGATCAGTCCAGCGAGAAACACGAAGGTTCTTCTGTGCATCCCACATGTTGTCATGGAAAATGCACAATGAAGGCAACCTAAGAGAGCAATACAGCATTGTCTGGCAAAGGAACGTTGCTCAAGAAAGGGAAAGTGTTTGAAAATACTGGTACAGGTGGCAGATGGTTGGGCAGGACATTCCTTATTGATCCACAACAGCACTCATGTCAATTTGACACGTACGTACTGAAAGGCAAGGAAAACTTAAACTGGTTAGAACCAAACTCAAAGAGTTGGTTAAGATTAGATTATTGGCTGCTAGTACAGACTGACATGCTTTGCACCTCTGGCCAAATGATAACAATGTGTTTCAGAAATTAATAATATCTGAGGATTTCTCATGTCAACTGAATTAATTTCTGTAAGTCAACTGAGCTTACCAATGAGAGCTGACAAGGAAATAAAATTTTACTGGAAAACTTTTCTTGTTATTTTCTAATTCAAATAATGAGGAAACCATTTGACTATTTTGGCTTCTGTGCGATTATGTTTATTTAAAGAAACAGAACACTACTTAATTATGTATGTGAATACTTGGCACATATAATTACTACCCAACAGGCAAACTCTGTTTGGGTTTGTTGGAATGCCAATGGGCTTTTATTAGTTCAGCCCATCATTCTGTTGTGAAATGGAAATGAAAAGTGGAAAATATGTTTTCCTTCTCTAGGGATCACTTCAGCTCCTTTTTCTCTTTATTTTATCAGACTTCTTGTTGCTATGGGGGTCTTGAAGGCCTATTATTAAAACACCCTGCAGTCCTAAGGGAAGAAAAGCAAGCTGGTGCTGCAGATGGGAACAGTGTGAATGGAATAAACGATAAGCACCAAAATATTCCAATAAATGCAGAAAAATCTATGCATTATTTTCTTTTGTTTCCAAAGTTCATCTAGAGTTTTTCACCTTTTTTTTTCACCTTTCAATCTTTTCTGAATATAAGGTAATTCATAGTACCATTCAAATATAAAAAGCACAAGATAAAAAACAAGTTAGTTATGCTGTCTCTTCTTGGGTCTCTCTCATTTTACACAAAACAAGTTAAATCCAAGTTAATCTATTCTGTACAGATATCCAACCTGCAGCAGAAATGTAATTAATATAAAATACTCATTGCAGAAATGACACCTCCATAACTCTTTCAGAAAATAGAAAGGAAAAGATACAAGATACACCTTCTTGGCAGTTAAGTACTAGTTTAATCTACAGGTTAAGTCTATTGAAAACTGCTGTGAAAGTAGTTTTTACAATCATTTAATCATTATACTCAAATAAAATTCTGGAAAATTAGTAAGATAGTTACCAGGATCATTTTGCACACTGAATAAGATGATGATATTGAACATCAAGTGAGTCAAATAGTCTTCTAAAAATTGTGCAAAAGTCAAATTCTGCAAATTGAACACATCAAAAGCAAAGACATTTCCTGTATTTCACTGACAGCATCTACATGAACAGAGAGTTAAAGATTATTTTGTAACGACCGAATGATTCCTGATCATATGTAGACCTAATAGTGACACACTTCTGAAGACCAGGAAAGAAAGCCACAGCATAAATTTGATTTTCTCTGTATGAGAAGGAGCATGCTTTGCATGAAGTTTTTTTTTTTTCCCATCGCTTGCTTTAATTTCAAAAGACACGCTGGTTTAGACTAGCTTTATCTTGGAAATATTTCATTTCTCATTCACATCACTGTTCTTAACTTCAGCTTTGGTAGCGTATTCAATTCAGAATATTTCATGATTTCATATATCCAGAGAATAGATCTGCTCTCTCTTTTTCCCTTTCCCTTTCCCTTTCCCTTTCCCTTTCCCTTTCCCTTTCCCTTTCCCTTTCCCTTTCCCTTTCCCTCCTCTGATTTTATTCTTTTTATTACCTTTGAGGAACTTGGCAGCTAGTTTTAGTTTATCTCAATCCTCTGCTAAGACACTACCTAAAATGCACGCATTGCCCTCAGCTGTGTTGGCTCCCTGTAATAGAGGGGAGAAAAATTTGTAGAAGTTTCTAGAAGAATTATACAAATCCATGCTCATGTATAAACATAAGCACAGGATTTTTAAGGTACTCCTTAATGAATCAACAGAGACAGTACTAGTCTGCAATATCTACCTCCATTGATTCCATTTTTGAGGTAATTCAACTAGAAAGGCAGAAAAAGTACAGCTTTGCAAGCCCTCTCCTGAAAATGCTTGAAATACGGGAGGCCATTAGAGCTATGAGAACAACAAAAATTACGTATTGCAGTTGACCCAAAAGACTGGAAGAAGAAAATAACAAGTAATTTGTGTCTGGCCGGAATGAATAGCCTCTCAGGACTTTTTTTGTGATTTTGGCTTTTTGAGAGAAACGCTGGCATTGGTAAAATAATACCACAGTGACTACATAGCTACACACTCCCAGCTCCATTCAAACTGAGGCTGCAGCATTAGGTACAACAGCTCCCATCCTACCCACCACATATCCATGTACACTTTATTCATCATCTCCTGATATGGAAATGTATTACAGATTTTGGTACAAAGTACCTTATGCACATTTATAAGTGAGCTTGTTCCACTCTGCCCTGACCTAGAAAGACCTAAATCTTCACATAATAGTTTCTGGGTTTGATTAAGTTGAAGTACACAAATAGCTGCAAAATGCTGTAATCAACACATTGCTCCACTCTTTCCCACAGATAGCGTCCAGTTCTGAAGCCTTCTGTGAAGGAAAACTCTTTCCTGGCTGACTGACAAGTACTCAACATGAAATTGCTTCATGAGAGTCATAAATGCAGTAATCTTGCCCCAGAGCCTCATACATTATGCTCACAGTACATACCTGTCATCATATGGCACTAAATGCATCAGAATGAACTGATTTCATTAACTTTCCTGGATCTAGATTGGAAAGGATAAAATATTCTGAAGCCTTTATCACCAAAGAAATGGTCTTTCAAGCTAATGTTTACAGTATACCTTCACAGTATCAGTGTGTAGTGCAAGACTCAGGAGCTCATTAATTTATTATTAATTTGTTCCAGAATTAATTAACACTTGTTTTAATCTAATTCTAGCATAGCTGACAAGAAAACATTAATGTTTTTCTAAAAAATGTTATTCAAGAAAGCAGGGATGGGGGGGTGGGAGAAGGTCAGGATAGGGGTGTTAAAGGGTTGTATGACCAAAACTTTTACATAATTCTATCTTAAGGCTGAAGAAAATCCAACAATTTCTGCAAGTCTGCTGAAAGAAAAGTGTTCCAAATATAATTGTAGAACAGTAGGAAGTGTGGATGAGATATTACACCATTTGTTATCTTACCATTTTGGACACTTTGATGGTAAGGCAGAATTAAAAAGGTCAATAGGAATAGAAGCATAGGATATTTCATTCAAATCTGAATTGATAATAAAGGTAAACTCTCTCTGAGTAACATGAATCAGTGATTCTGCTAAAGTTGTCGCAACTCCTGCCATAAAATACCTTCTGTTTCAAAACTTGTGTGGATATCTGGCTGACTAGAAATTGCAAATGGTCCTAAAATAATTGAGTCTTTCAGTACTATGGCTACTAACACGAACACAAAAAACCCCACTTTTTAGTAATGCTTCAGGGCCTGCTCTGGTGCAGGGATATTGTAGTTGATATTCATATCTGGGAAATTCTCCAAACTCCATAAACTTATGGGAAAACCATATAATATTCAGATGAATGGAGTGCCATTTTATGTTTAGATACTAAGACTACTACTTTTTCTTAGCATCAGCGAATGAAAATAGAAATTTTAAAAGTTAAATAATAAGCCTCATGACATCTCAAAATTCAAAAACAACACAAAAAGAATGATACAAATTTAAGGAGCCCCTTAATAATACAAGTTTATTTACAGCGGTAATAACAGATCACAGGTAGTCACTTTAGAACTGGAGCTGGTCAAAAAATTTTAATATCCCTCTGGCAGAAATGTGTGTGCTTTCAAAAGATATTCTGCTTGTCTCTATATGATGTAACTAACACCTTACAAAGCTTTTTCAGCAGAAAAAAGAAATATGTACCAGAAGCTTACGGTCTAGTGTTTACAGCACATCTTTGAAGGGACAGAGGATCAAGTTAAAGTTTCTAGAAATTAGGCTTTTTTTCAAATTCCAACATTTCAAATCAATATACTGTCCAGTGTGCTATTGAGAATACTGACATGCTTTTTCTCACCTAAGAAACTATTCTGAAGACAGTTTCCTCAAAATAAAGTTTTTGTGACTGCAGTTCAATTCAATTTTATTTGCTAGAAGATCATAGAACTGAAACTGAAGTAAAACTCAAATAATTTTCATTAAAATGGGAAATTTTAGCGATATTGAAACAAGTCAAACAATACACTTTGAAGATTCAAGTTATAATTTTATTTACAATTAATGTTTTTCTGTGAAATTTTTTAATATGGGAAAAAGTAGTTTTGTCAAAAAAAAAGACAGCTATGCCAAATTTTTTTTCTAGCAATTTTCAAGTTTTACTCATGATTCAAAAATGTATGGCACATTACAAATTATATGGGAGCAATATCCCAATTCAGAGACTTGACAATCAGTATTTAGCAGGCGATACAATGAGCAAATTGCAAAGGAGGCTCACTGTATGTCTGTGTATTGAAATTAGAGATCTGCAATTTTTTATTTTTCACCAATGCTTTAAAACAGACGTTTTATATTTGCTTATTTTTATTTCCTCCTTGAACATTTCAAGAAAAATATAGGTAAGATAATGATGAGTAATTGCTCTTAGCTGGGTAGATTTGGTTCCATCACAAAGAGTGTGCGCACAGGAAATCAAAAGGTCTAGCGTAATGTGTAGGTCAGTGGTTTTGAAGTAGAAAATCAGAAAGGAAGGTAAAGGTGACCAGAAAACAGAGAAAATAAATTCATTGCTATATGTTGCACACCTGCTGATCAAACAAAAAGAACCAAGACAAAATGATAAAATTATCAGAGATCCATACTTTTTAATTTGCTAAAAAAACCCCCTTTAAATATAGCTGTTTAGAACTGTTATTATCCTGTAGGAAGTATGGGCTTCACTTCAGATGAATTTAATGCTGCAGCTATTTTTTTTTTTTTTCTGGTAGCTAACACAAAGTGAAAACTGCTTATTGTGCCAATACAGATGCCTTTAATTATTCCACTTTTCTCCTGCCTATCACAATAAAACACAATTCTAACTTCAGGATATTTATTTCTGTGCTAAAGATAGGAATGATATTTAGCCTCTTAATAAGCAGCTCTACTACTCCTTAGATTCTGCTACTATGCTTCAGAAATGCTGTTTCTCTTTGCCTCATTGTCTGAAACTTACAGGTAAATACATAAAGCTTCTAAGAACTGCATGATGATCCCTGTAGGGAAATAAAGTTCTTTGTGCCAAAACTTTTGAAATGAACAGTTAAAATGTTTTGGTCTGTTGGCCTTCTTCATCAATGTCCTAAGTATCAATTTGAATGGATTTATGACTATCATTTGAATCATTACCAGTCTCAGTAGTAGTGTATTTATGAGCTAGTTATGCTGCATTATAACCACTGACTAATAAAAAATGGCACTCATTAGCAAGATTCGAGAAAGAAAAAACAACATTTTCACTTTTTTTCTTTTCCTTTTGCTGCTCTTTTATTAAGAAAAGAGGGAAGGTAACCTGTTATTTTTGGGGACTTTGGGTTTTTTTTTTTACATTTCAGTGTCTTACTGTGACAGCTGCTCTTTTCACATAACCATTGTTTCTATTTTTTGTTTCTTCCAATTTTGCTATAACTAAATTTCATTAACACTTTAGGAAATGTGAACATTTTCCTTCCATCTGCTAAATGGCTTTTAAAACCCATTTACTTTGATTTAGCAAATCTGGAAACAGCTGGCAAAAATGATTTTTATTAAGTTCCTCAGTTTCATATTTACAAGATATGTGACTTTCGTATTCTTTCTTAAGGTCTGTAATTGCTTTCTATTTCTCAACTGTACAATTTCTTTCTAAATGCTAATCAACCAGGTGGTCAGATGTTTAGTTATCATTCTGCACATTAACCAGTTTAATGTGTCTCAGTTTAAATGTCTAGAGCTGATGATTCAAACCATGTGCATAAAAACTGCAAGAACGGTTATTTAGTTTTCAGCCATTACTTTCTTCTTCCTCTTTCTAATTCTGAACTTGATTGTGATGATTAAATAACCTAAGAAAAGAATGTGAAAAATATGTTCCCTGCCCCGGATGCCTGTACACCAAAATGTTGATATTTTGCAGCCTCTGATGTACCATCAGGGTAAAAGAATGAGTGATAGAGACTGGTTTGTGACCTTCTCATTAGCTCTTTCTGCTAAGTTTTGGATGTGAGAGCCTATATGAACTACTCATTCACTTTTAGCTTGGTCCAATTCTACAAGAGGAGGCATTCTGCAGCCAGTGAAAGCCCCTGATTTGTTTCTGGAGTGACAAGTCCATGATCTTGGTCTTTCAGAGCTGCAGATGATGTGTCCATGAGTGCAAATCCATTAACACAGAAAATTTATCCTTTTGAGACATATTGTTGTATCTGATACATCTGCTTAGGGCTGTAGTCTGCCACAACAATTTAAGGTGTGAAAGCAGATTCCCGATGGAATAATAATTAAAAAAAACCCCAAACTCAAAACCTTTCATATCACTTCCCACTGAGCTGCATACAGCTGTACTAAAACAGCATCACTGAGATGCTTTGTATCAAGCCATACCTGATGGGCTTTTTCAGCTCCATGAAGATATTTCAAGTTGTCATTTTGTGAATATGCAATTAAGGATCAGATGTCCACAGAGCAGTGCCAGGATATGAGATACCAGAGATAAGGTTTGAGTCACCAGTATTAAACAAATTTCATTGGTTCTTTGATTAAATCTTTGACACTTAAGTAAGGGCTTTATGTTTTCTTTTTATTATTCCACGAAAATATATTTCTCTCATCTTCTTAACAAACTTAATTTGTGAGCAGTTTCAAGCAATAACTGAGTTCCAGGAAAAAAAGAATACTATAAACATTATCATTTGAACAAACATATATAAATCAGAAATGTGTCATAAAATTGTAGCAGGGGTGTATGCATCATCATCATGCTCAATCTATTCCCACAGATTCTTTCATTATCTGCAGTAGATGCCACTGGCATGAACTGAGTCAAAGACTTCCAACACCTTTGGGAATCCAGACTGCACAGATAAATCTTCACTGGCTTTCTGTAGATGAGGTTAGCTTCTATGAAATGAGGGAAATATCTGTGTTCCAAAATAACCTTTGAAAAATGTCACTAGACACTCTGGCACAGAAGGTTGACTAATTTGATTGATGTTTCCAAATAAAAGAGTGAAAGACTGAGTAATGTCAGGCTCACAGGACGAGTTTTGCAATATTTCTAAATAGAATACTGATAAACGATTACAGCTTTAGCCATTGCAAAAGTTCCACACAGACACTGAAACCTCCCTTTGCTCCACTGAAAATGAATCCTCAGATTCTTATGAAGTTTTAAGATAGTAAGAATAAATCCTGTTGAAATAGTATTTATGTTACATAGGCAGTGGTGTTCTACCATATCTGTGTTTGAATTGTGCACACATGAAGCGCATATTCCACCAGAGTAAGGCCTTAAGTCATTAAACAGTAAGATTCAGTCAGTTACCATGAATTCCTAAACATTCATGGACACATCTGTCAACTCATATCCATATCTTTTTGTGTAAGTAATTCTGATACTCTGAAATGTACCAGTTAAAATTTCATGCACACAAAGCTGCATGGCGTAGATTTTTTAATTGGCTGAGTTACGAATATTATGCCTTTTATTGTCGTAATGAGCTAGAAGTACATTTGTCATGAAAAGCTTCATTTAGCATTTAGTTGTTGACTAAATGTTGACTGATGGTTGAAAAAAAGATTATGTGCATTTCACTGTGCTATTGCCAGTAAGGCACTGAACTTAACCCTGTGGGGTACAAAACAGGCCACAGTGATGGAGGATGTAAAGCTGGCTTGGTCAGTAACAGTTTAAAAACATAGTTTCAACTTTGCATGCAATCTAGGTAACAAGGGGCATCTCTGTTACTAACAAAGGAGAATAGCAAAGAGATGTTGTACTGTCAGGGGATGTTTGTAGAGTACTTTAGAAGTTGTACTTAATTACACTAATCAATTCATACTCTCAAGTTTATGCTGGCTTTACGTACGTGACAGAAACCCAGTTCAGGATGGCAGAAGAGCATATGAAAGAAAAAACCTTCTCAGATCTCAAAACCAGAAAAACTTCCCTGTTCAGGTTTCCAAATACAGGCACTTATGAGGGCAGAGAGCAGGATGTAATCAGAGGCAGTCATACATCTCACAGGTTCTCATTCAGGTTCCCCTCTTCTCCACAAATTTCTCTTTGTCCCCTGAAAAAGCTGGAGTAGTAGCAAGAAGTGTGTGATCCTCCTTTCAGTGCAGACCACCAATGGTGCTCCTTTCCACCCCCAATTACAGCATAAGCACACTGCAGAGGGCAAAGGTGCCTCACCAAGCTGAGATGTGCCCAGATGTGTCCAAGAACCTGAAGCTGCTCTTGAAATACAATATACTTGGTGATAGTCTGGGTGAGTCAAATGTGGGATTGTCTGACTAACCCGTTCTTAATATCACAACTTCTTTTTTCATACACTTTAACAAAACGAAGGTCATTTATATTCCTTGCTAGAATTCAAACCATGGCCCTGAGCATCTCAGCCTGTCTTAATACCTTGAGCGTTATCTCTGAGTAAGCAATGCCAAACATATGATTCAGAGCTAAGTCTGTTGCTCAGACACTGGGTCCACACTCGCAATCCTCACCCACTGTGTATGAGAAGTATGAGATGAGATTCAAGAAGCCTGATAATTCAGGGCCAGAAATCCCCCAGTGTTGCCAAACGCAACCACATGCAGTGAATGCATTTGTGAATACACCATTTTCTGTGGTTTTAGTTTCTAAAATAAAACCTAGATTTAGGACTAGATGTGGGGCTTTCTCTCATTGCCATGGGAAAAAAAAAAAGATTTTCAGGCCTGGCAACCAAATTATAAAAAAAAATATCCTAACCAACAAACCCCATATTAAATACATAAATTAACATTAAACTGTGTTGTTTTAAAGTCCCTTCTATAGTCTTTGTATGCACTATGAATGCCAGTCTCACACAGCTTTACAGAAGAATGAGACAAAACCAGCAGTCTCTGAGGTAGCAAAGGATATAGCAATGCTCGTATTCTCTCTGAACACTGGGAACTCCAGGAGCCAGAAGGCAGAAGTTTTCTAGAAAGCAGTCCAACAGAACAAATGTAGGGCCTTGGAGCATAATTAAGGAAATAACTACTTCTGTTTGACATTCCTCATGAAAGAATGTGTTATGTCTTATGAATTCAAAACATGCAATTAAACAAAATACATTCCCCCTTCTCTTGTTCCCCAAATAAAGTAATTCAGAAACCATCACTTTGAATTGCTGGCTCTATTAGCTAGCACAGACATCAAATATTCAGCTGGGACCCTGTCTGAGCACAAATGCTTTATGCTGCACTCCAAAAGTCAGCTAAACGTAGGAAAAAACCAACTCTTCATAACTACTATATATATGATTATGAATAATTCCCTGGCAGTTCTTGAAAGAAAATTATATATCAAACCACCTTCTTCTCCATATTTTGTATGCTTTCAACTGCAAATAAAGGACAGACATTTAGTTGAGTGTTAGCTGCATTGTAGACATCTAGTATGCATTTTTTGTGGAAAATGCCTTCATCTTAACTTTGTTACCTTTAAATTCAATGGGACAGGTATTTACAAAATGGTATTTATCCTGCCCTGTTTAAAACATACTTTGAATACAAGGGTTGCATATTATCAACTTTTCAGCACCACTTTCAAGTTAGTTTCCTTATTATTCCTCCTCAAGATTACCCAGTACTATATGAACTGAAGATGTATAATAGTTCCACTTCTTAAAATGAGAAAATAGTGAAAATTTTTAAAATTTCATTGGTGTGTTTGTTTTGAAGAAGAAAAAAAAAAAAAACCAGCAAAACAGATAGCATAAGATGAATACTTTGTCTTCCACATGCAGTTTGATTCATTGATTATGAAATAAAGTAATAAGAAGGAGAGCAACCTTGGTGAAAAACATTCACATTCTCCTTCACACTACTTAATCTCCTAAGAGCAAGATCCATGGCACCAGGTAGGTGTCTGAGA
Organism: Falcunculus frontatus; assembly: GCA_013398115.1. Classification (NCBI taxonomy): domain Eukaryota; kingdom Metazoa; phylum Chordata; class Aves; order Passeriformes; genus Falcunculus; species Falcunculus frontatus. The sequence continues at coordinate 377,517 of VZRV01005805.1, forward strand.
CGGCACACTTCAAAAGCAGGAGAGATGGGCGATGTTTCTTCACATAGCATTTATGAAAATGTGTCATTCCAAATTTGAATATTTTATGGTTTTGTTAACTTCCTCTCCTTTGGATCCCGTATTTCTTATGAAAGGATTTCTGTTCTTTACCTTGTAATCTTTAATGTGCTTTTACCTCCTAACTAGGCACCAATAACTATCTCATACATTGTCAGAACTTCATTTTACAAAAAGCCTATGTAACTTAAATTAGTATTTAAGACAGCACTAAGTATGCAAACTTTCAGTCACAATTTCAAATGTGCCTGACTAATGGGACTATAAAAAAATGTACATATCATTAAAAATACTTACATAATAACTTATGGAGCAGCCATGCTCCAAAAGGTTCCTTGATGTAGAAAATTGAAAGACCAGTCATTCAGGGGTGAGAGAATGAGAGCATCCTGGGAAGTAGATTTATTGTGAGTTTCTAGGTTAAATCTAACCCAACCTCTCTTAAAATCATGCTCATGCAGTTTCATAGATATAACAGATGTGTTCACTGCAAGAAGTTTTCAATCCATACTGTGCAATTGTTGAAGCAAATTTGTAAATTAAAATTGGAGTTTTAGAACAGAAAAGGCACTTTTGGTAAATTCAAGCTGAATAGAGAACATTCTGGTGATTAAAATTACTGTATGTCATTGTTCACTCTCTTCTCCATACTCTCCTAATGGGTAAATAAAAACTGCAAGATTTTAGACAAAACTGAATAAACTTAGGGTTTTCCCCTAAACTAGCAAATGCATGCCTTAGCAGCAGGTGCAATTGTGAGCGCTGACTTTTTTATTTCTTAAAAATTAATAGATTTCCTCAAGCTTTTTGCAGTAAGGGAAAAGTTTTCTGTATAAAACTGTTAACAAAACTTAGAACACTGGGCTTTATTTTGTTTGTTTTTCCTTCTTTGCTCAGTGGCAAAAAAATAGCACCAAAATGTATAGAGTGTCTTCTTAAAATTAACTATGATATTCACTGTTCCTGAATACTACAAGGTAAAAGCTGTTTAACTTACCAAATCATGTGTAATGTTACTTACCACAATCAGGAGGAAGGATTTTGTGCCAGCTGTCTAAATTTATACTTAGCCATGAAAATAATACTCCTGGTAAAATATATTTTTCCTCTCACTTCAGTGTGAGGTAGACAACTGTACACTTGGCATTGGATCAGTGAATTCTTAGGACTTCTCTACAAGATTAATATTTTAATGCTCAGTCATTGTATGCTCTTTTGTTTTTAAGAATTCCTTTGAAGATCAAGATTCTATTGCCTTAGGAAATGTACAAATAAAATCTGTAGCATAAAAAGATGAGCAAAGACAAAGGACACAGCAAGACTCAGTGGTCTCTAGCAAGGCAGGTTTCTGCCAAAAATGTGAACAGAACTCAGTAATTCCAGTGCATGGCCAGGCCCATTGAGTTCGTATTAGCTAAACTTCTAGATAACAAAAAAAATTGCAACTATATAGAAGCTCATTCAAAAATCTTAACTAAGCATCAACCTCTCTGTCCTTTTTTACAGCTTCCAATGGCACTGCAGCACTACCCCTCTGCACTTACCAGCTGATGGCAGTGCATCAGACAGTTTTCTGAATTTGGGACCTTCATGAAGGCAGCTTCAGCATACAAATCAAATGTAAATTGTATGATACTTTGATGCAATTGGCTTGTTGTGTTTTCAATAAACCTTCGAAATTTAAGTGAACCTTTTCTGTGAAACCAGTTCTTGAAAGAACTGAGATAAAGTAGATTGAATTTCCAAACTGGTATTTTTTCTTGCTGTCTGACAGGAGGGAAAACTGGTATTTTCTAATCAAGGAGGTACGCACACCAATGAATAAAATACTCTTTTTTATCAAGAACAAGTAAGATTATGTTAAATACACTCCTATGACAAATTATTGACCTTGGCCTACATGATCTACTTTTGCTATAATCAGTGCTGCTGCATCTAAAGAATCCTCACAATAAAATGCAGAAACTGACCAGAAGCATCTTTTTTGACGTCAGATTTGATGTCAAATGTATTTGCTTAAATTGCTTAAGTTTGGTGGCGTTTGGAATGCCACCTTTTTGATTACCACATCTCACTTGAGATTAATAATCCAAAGCGGAAACATTGACGTTTTAAGTTAAATGCTGCTCAAAACACAATGTATTTCTCACTGTCTCATGACCAAAAAAAAGTAATGGATTGAGACCTCCTCCTCAGTCATTATTACATTACATAACAATTTTTTTTAAAATGGAGACTTCATGTGCAGTAAGCCAGATAAATACAATGCTTTTCAACTGAGAAACATAGAAGGCACTCACTCAGAATTAAACATCTGAAATAAACAACTCAGAGGATGGTATTTGTTCACCATATTCTTGCTATTTCAATTGACAGAGAATTTAATTAAAATCTATGTCCTTATAGAAAAAAGAGAATGAAAGTGTCATATAAGTTGTTTAGTGAATAATGTGGTCATATCTCATTCAATATCACGGAAAATAAAAGAGGATCTTTACTTATATTTGGAATCTTTATTCAATTACATATACAAACAAAATCCAGATGTCTCAGCACAATACTTTATGCATATGTTGAATAGCTTGTTTGTTCCTTTTGTTTACTTACTAAACAAAGAGAAACTCTGTTTTTCTTTTACTTTTTTTTTTTTCAGTGATCACTGAGTATATCAACCAACACCTGATTTAAAACTTACTAACTTCTCTAACATTTCTTAGAGAGGATCCGTTTTTCCTGTTTGGCAGTATTGTCAGGAGACTTACCTTAGTCTCTGTATTTTTATCTGCAGCAGATAATATGTTGTATTCTACTTCCATTGTTGAAAAAATAGCATTGGCATAGTCAGTAAAATTGGTGAAATTTAATGGGTTGTTCTACAATTACACTATTTTTCTATAGCGTACCATTCAATTGCTGGCTTTAATCAAACATACAAGCTAATTATAATATACATTTGAAATTACTCTGAAAACAAAGATTATCCTTTATATGAATAATTTATACCAAATATTACACATACACACAAATGTGCTTTGCCAATAGCTCTGTTACTTAACCTCTTTGTAAATTTTTTTTAACACTTCTACAAATCCTCCATAAATCATTACTACATAAGAGTGGATTTCAGAATATGTGACAGAGGTAAAAATGCACACAGCTTCTTCTGCTTTTATCTGAAGCTTTAATATTATTGAAAAATGCAGTAAAAATTCACTTCCTTGAGCTAATATGAATGACCGTTTAATTTTGTGTCACTGAAAGTTCATACTAAATTTGTCTTAAGGTGTTAGGTGCATTAATTTGTTAAGACTAAGAATTCAGAAACATTTAAAATTATCATATGTGTGCAAACTTACAGGAAAAGATGCTGACTTTTTACTACTTTAGTAAGACCTCAACTTAATCTAATTTCTCAGCAAAGAAACTTGGTGAAAAATACTCGGTTTTGTTCATGTTAAAAACCCCCCTATGCTCTACTGAAAAGTGACCCCTTCCCACAAAGAGGCCCCTATATTCCAGAACACTTAATGTGGCTAAAGTGTTAAAAATAAAGGTTCTGAGAAATACATATACATATATATATATGTATATACACATCTATCTATCTAGCTATCTATCTATCTATCTATCTATCTATCTACCTATCTATCATCTATCTCTCTATATCTGAAAGGTTGCTGTTAAAAATAATTACGTTGCTATTAAAAAAGGTTGCAAAAGCTGCTATTAAAAACAAAATTAAAAAATAGTGATCCTTTACAGTCTTGCTTTTTGTCATTCATCTCCAAGGTTTTCTTCTGGTCTGAATTAGTTTTATAGCAGTGCTTGCCTACAACTCATGCCGGTTGATTTTGGTAGTAGAGTAACGCTGGTACAACACTGGGGAAAAAAACAGGACATGGTTTACACTAGAGAAGGAATTCAGTATAACACTGGATGTAGGAATCAGAGTCTAAGTCTGGTAATAATAGAGCAAAACAGCAGATTAAACAGTTACCCAAATCCAAAATATGTTTTCAACTACCCTAAAAGCCAAGTGAATGAAAGGATTTGGTTCCTCACACACTTGAATCCAATCCCTAGCCTTTATTTTTCTGGTAGCCCGTCTAATGATGAAAAACCAGGATAAAAAGTAGCCCTGACCTGGTTAGCAAGCATGTACTTTTCTTTGTGGTCTTCAAGTAAAACAGAAATTGCTTAGCCAAGGAATTTCTGCCATTCTGTTTCTCATTTAAATTACATGATTTAATCTCTTCCTTGGTATTTTTTAAAAACCCTTTTACCCCTAAAGATCCTGGCATGATAGAATATGTTACTTCAAGGTGACATCATATGCTTTCAGCTTGGCATTTTAAAACATGAATATTTTTGCAACTTTCCCATTCCTATATTTTTCCTGTTACTGCTGAACAACTGAATTTTTTGAGCTGTCCTATGTTAGCTGAGAAAAATCTCTCCAGCTTCACAGGGTGTTGAATGTACAAAGTGTCATTGCATTTTTGTGTGGATGTTTCGTTTCCTTATTTTTTCCTTCTCAAAAGCTTCCATCTGAAACTGGCAGAAATAGGAAACTGCACTTGTTAACCATGGGGCATCTGATTGCTACTTCTTGCATGTCTTCCTTACCATCTTATGATCAACCCTATTACTCCCTTATCACGGAATGGATGATGCAGCGTTATAGTTGCAGCATTTAAATGGAAAGAGATCATCATGAGAGACATCTACTGAAAAGCACACCGTAACTTAGGTACTAAAATTTGGAAGCAATCAGAAACATTGAGCTTGGGGAAGGCAGCCTCAAGCTCGCACAAATGCAAACCCTAGAATAATAGAAACAACTCTAAGAAAAAACTCCTTTTATTCTTCCCTTCATTTTTGTGGTATTCTGCTTCAATAGTTTAGACATCACAAGTTTTTCCATTCAATTTCAAAAAGCAATAGATTCTCAAACTTCCAAGCTCGCTTTCTCAGCTTTAACAGCAAACTTAGGAATGTCAAAGTAGAACAAATACCTGTCTGCCTGGATTGTGTGACAGTCAGAGGTGCCAATCTGTTGGTGTACGCATACGAGGTCAGCATTAATACTTCCTATTAGTGTTGAATATCTACTTGAAAAAAAAAAATCAGTTTCAGCATTGTTCTCTGCTAGGTTACTCATGGCTGCAAGCAAAAGATGATTTGAAAATAAAAATCTCCATAGAAACCAATGATGGACAAGACCTAAGAGGACAAAAAGAAATTTTCAACTGAATCTCTTACTTGAAGGTACATTTAAAAATTCACAACTGAATGAATTAAAGAAAAAGACCTTAAGCTGTAAATGTCTTCATTGCATTACTAGTAGGTTTACATCTTAAACTATAGGAGGATTTTCCTGAAAGACTTCTAAAAGAAACAATAAAACATATTAATCTGGATTCAAGGCTGACAAATTTATTTCCTGGATGAATATAATGAAACAGACAGGAAACTCTAGGTTAAGGTTCTGTTACAAAAAGGTACAAATCACTTCTTACTTTTAGACACCATTTCATTCTTCATGTCCATGTGTAAATATAAATAGAGTAAATGATTACTTACTAAGATTATCTCTGATTATTCTTTACATGATTTTGTCATACATTACTTTTATGTCAGAAATCTACTCAGTGTCTTCTCTTTCAAAATTTCTATACAACCCTGTATCCATGAAAAAGGGAAAAAAAGCTGCTATCAGTCTTTGCTACTGTATAATCAGGTCATGGTGCCATTATTACTGCTCGTAGATTTTCTGTACAAACTTTTTTCTGATGGTTTGTCAGCATTTGTTCCATTTGTGTTGGATAACCTGAAGATGAAACAAAGAGCTTGTAATGATATCCTGGTGCTGCAAGAAGACTGACAGTGTCAGAAAGAGCCTGTTTTTGAGAAAGCAACCCATGAATATTTTTAAAAATTCTTGAAACTGATAGACCTTTTCATATGGAATCGGCATACAGAGCATGTGGCCTCAGATTTTTTTAACTCAGAACTCTGAGGTTTACAGGTAGATTTAGTGTAGTGTTGAATAATAGTTTCAGATACCTGGCCTCTGCAGGTAGAAGATGAGAAGTTGTGGTTTTAATCTCATAAAAAGTTCTCTGTTCTCAAATCCTCTACTGTCTTCAATGGACAACAAAATTAGTAGAAGAAAACAAGGAAATCAGCACTAAAATATCTTAATTTTGTAGGTGGCTAAACTAAATCTCACGGCCCAGAAAAGGAAATAGTTCTGTTGCAGAGACTGCTGAAATCCCTGTCTGTATACAGCCTCCAACTTCCATCTTTCCTCTTTCAATAGTCCCTTCAGCTGATGATGGATAGTAACTGGAGAGTTCAAAGGATAGTTCAAGTTGAAATGGATGTCAGGAGGCCCCTAGACCAAACTTCCTTCTCAAAGCACTTCACAAAGTTATGAGATCAGATCAGACTAATATCTCAGGGCTTTAACAAGTCCGATCTTGAGTGTGTTAAGGACTAGAGATTGCACAAACTTGTCATGCAATGCCTCAGATCCACTCTTCCATGGCTGCTACAGCCCAGGCTGCCACTAATTGCCACATCCCAGCACCTCTTTCCCAGTGAAGAATAGATCCATCTATGCCACCCGTGATTGTGCCAACCAGTGTCTGTATTATGAAGTTATCCTTGTCACCCTCCAGAAATCTCCTTAATTTTTCACATCTCATCACATTGCCCCTCTAGCTGATGTCAGGGATGTTTGAGTCTTCAATGAGCACCAGTGTCTCTGATCCCAGGACTTCCTAGAGCTATTTAAAGAAAGGTTTTCACATTTTTATCCTGACCCAGTAGGCTGTAACAATCTACCCCCACACTCGTGTCCTCACTTATCTCTTCTTAGATTCTGATCCACAAATGTTCACCAGACCATCATTTGTTCCATAAAAGCACTCTAAGCTCTGGAGCTAATCTTTTTACCAGAGTGCCGTTTCCTCCTCTCCTCCCTGCCTGTTATAGTGGTGGATTGATTAGGCAGTGTTAACTGTTGAACTCAGTGATCTTAGAGGTCTTTTCCAACCTAAACAATTCTATGACTCTATCACACTCCCTCTGTCTTCGTGGGCTCTCCCTCTGCCCACAAAGGCCCTGAGAGCTGCATCCCCTCTCCAGCCATACTCTGGGCCCAGGATGGCAGTCTGCTGTGGTCCATCACCACTTGTATGAGGAATAAGCAGCTTCTGCCCCCTCCCTGTGCATGCTTCTGCACAAACTAGTGCATTTGTTGGGTATTGCTGGGAGCTGAACTCTGGGCTGGCAGGCAGTACAGGTGTCTCTAGCACCAGCTGAACGGGGATTATCACTGCCTCTTCAGGAGTCAGCTGAAGACAGAAGGGTAAAGTATCCTTTGGCCAGCAGTATCTGATGGACTCTACCAGAAACAGGAACTCCAGGAGCCTCTAGGAGCTCTGTACCAGCTGCACCAGCGCACACCAGCAACACCACCGCACACCCTGAGGCTCCCAGAAGTTCCCAGATCTAGAAGCAGAGCTCAAAAACTGCTGTGCAAACCTCTGTGTCTGTTAGCAACATCTGTTTACATTGCTTGTTTACTGAATAAGTTTACAACAAGGTATAACTAGAAGATGATAAAAATTATCATCTTTTCATCAAAACAGACAGTACTATAAAGAAGAAATTCTTCAGTGAAACATCGTTTTTTTTCCAGTGTTTCAAGATCTAACGGAAATATTTCTTTTATCTTTTTAACTCCATTGAATTTTGACTTCACTTTCAGGTCAAACAGTTAGGTGAATAAAATACCTTATGTTAATGATTTTATTAAATAGGATTATTAGATATTTTTCTCATCAATAAAATGTGCAGCAACCCCGTAAAAAATTAACTTACTAGCTCTGACCTTTTGACACATCTTAATTGAATCTTTTATTACTGTTTCTGTTTCGTGAATATTTTAACTACTGGGCTTGATTTTGGACAAAAAGAACATCCTCAAACACTGAACTTTCCTAAGGAAGTCTTCAAACTGAACTTTCCTAGGGACTCTATTACAGAACATGGATCATCTTCTGAAAAGTACATAGCTTGGAGGAAAGGAAGGAAAATACAAAGAGTATTGTAAGAGCCAAGAAATCCTCCAGAAAAATAGATCACAAAACAATTTTGCCCATATACAGAAGTTGATAACAGCATTGCAAAATGATAAATAAGCACATACAACGTATAAACATGGTTAGTGATCCTTTCAGCAGGAAAATGCCATTTTTAAATTAAAATACAGTTTATCATATTAATGAAAAATACTGTTTTATTTAATAATTTTGGAATGGATGTTAAGAATGCAGAGTGCTTTCATGCTTAAAGAATGTGTCCGGAGTATGGACAGACAAGGAAGTACAAAAGGGCAAACCTGGAACTGATGAAAAATAATATTTTGAAACAAACTAGTTTTGTGCAACTTTGTCATTTTAGAAAGATATATTGAGCTTTCCAGCAATGGTATTTTCAATGACCGCATACTCTGAGACTTATATCAAAAAATTTCTTCCTTACATTCTTTTCTATGTCCCAAATCGGGTCAGCAACTGCAAACAAAAAATCTGAAGTATAGCAGGAAGTTTGTTCCCCTCAGATAACCTGTGCTGAAATAACCTTAAAAATAATCCAAAGTGGCAAAATATCCGTTCACATCAGGTAATTTGCACCATAAAGGCTATAACATTTAACCATTGTTATCCTATCCAAAGGCTTCCAATTCCACCTTCCTAAAATTTTGCTGAAATTACCTTTTCTTCCCTAATGTATATTGCCATTCCTTTTCAGATATTTCACTCTGATAGGGAAGCCTTCAGTATGATTTTGCAAAAAGTGTTTCTTACACTATCAGCAGATTTTTGCACAAGGAGTTAGAAACAGATGTGTAAAAATTCCCACTGTATTTTTCTAAATCAAGGTTTAGTTTTGTTGGGTTTTTTTTCTCCCTGTATCCACTGCCACTACTCTACATACAGCCTTTAACACTAGGCTCTTATATTCATGGGTTTTTTTCCCCAGTATTCCTTTTATCCTTTGCCAGAAATGGTAGATGTCAGGTGTTATAATAAAGCACTCTTCAAAAATTATTCCCTTTTTTTTCTGATTCCACTTATAAATTGGTGTCTTGTTCATTTCATACTGATATACTTAGCTCTTAAGTAATTCTTTCCTTTACAACACTCAGATGTAGACTTTATCTTGAACTTGAAGAGAAGTAACTTTGGCATGCTGGAAAGCAGCTCTGTGGAGAATGACCTGGGGATACTGCTGGACAAGAATCTGTCTGTGAGCCAGCAGTGTGTCCTTGTGGCCAAGAAGGTCAATGGTATCCTCGGGTACGTTAGGAAGAGCATTGCCAGCAGGTCGAGGGAGGTGATCCTGCCCCTCTGCTCAGCCCTGGTGAGGCCACATCTGGATAGCTGTGTCCAGTTCTGGGCTCCTCTCTGCAAGAGAGACACGGAGTTCCTGGAGTGGGTCAAGTGAAGGGCTGTGAAACTTTTTAGAGAGCTGGAGCATCTCTCTTATGTGGTTGAAGGAGTTGTTTAGCCTGAAGTAGAGAAGAATGAGAGGGGATCTTATCAATGTACACAAATATCTCAAGGGCAAGGGGCAAGAGGATGGGGCCAGGCTCTGTTCAGTGATGCTCAGCAACAGAAAAGGGGACAACAGGCACAAAATGAAAGTCAGCAAGTTCCATCTAAATATGAGAAAAACTTCTTTACTTTGTAGGTGACAGAGTACTGGAACAGGCTGTCCAGGGAGGTTTTTGACTACCTTTCTCTGGAGTTATTCAAAAACCTGCCTGGACATGATCCTGTGTGTAGTGGGTAAAACCAGGCGGAAACACCAATTAATGTAGTGGTTTAGTTTGCATTTTCTTACCTTCTGTGAGACAGGAGATTTGGAGAGATGCAAAGCAGGATCAAACTTAAAGGCTATGAAAAAAGTTTATTACTAACAGAGTTAAGAATAAAAAGGAATAATAAGAAATTAAAACAAAACCTCCTTTTCTCCAGCACCTCTCCCTCTTATCCAACTCACACAAAGGATAACAAAGGATGATTCTTGGTCAACATTTACAGTTCTTAAAAGTCTCTCTACTATTTGAGGAAATAGAGGTCTCTTTCACTTCTTGTGGTTTCCAAACTGCACTCGCAACAGTCCTGCCCAGAAATATACTGCCGTAAAAAAATATCTCTCCCATGGAAAGAAACCTCAGTCTCTTCCACAGTGTCCACGGGCCACACATGGGGTATTCTCGTTTAAGGATAGATAAATTCCAGCCTGAAAACAACAGCTCTCTCCTTCACAGAAATTTTAAGTCTCTCACAACCTCTCACAGCTCCTGGGTAACCTGACGTGGTCACCTTTGTTTCTCTCACAGGCTGCACACAGAGTCCTCATCCTCCCATGTCTTTAAATGGATTAAAGAGAAAAACAGTTTGTGATATTACAGTTTTTACCATGGTCTGCAAAGAGCAGTTTTAAGCTACGTGCGAAAGGTGCAACTCCGCCCTCTATTCCCCANTGCGAAAGGCGCAACTCCGCCCTCTATTCCCCACTGCCATCTTCAGCTTCACTCACTTTCTCTTTCTCTCTGATCCTGAAGACACCATGTTGATGATTAATCTTCGTTTCTCGGACTTTACAGTGGAGAAAGCCTCACTTCCTTTATGCTGCTGGTTACTTGATGGTGTTTTGCAGTTCAACATAGGCTTGGTTGGTTGCAGAAAGTTCTATCAGCTCCCGCTGGGTCTGCACGGGCCACGTGGGGGTGGGGGGGACAGTCCGCCAGTCCTCCGAAGCTGCTCCGGGTGGTCTCAGCTATGCAGCAATGTTGGCTGTTCCTCAGCTACCCATGGCTCTGAGGGGCTCTCCCGCAGGCACCCAGGGCTTGTGCCCAGGCGCCGAGGGAGGGGAGGCCTGGGGCCGCTCCAAAGAATGGAGCCCGGCGCCCATATTCCCCGCCTCCCTGCAGGAAGGCTCAAACCGAAAGGAAACTTCCTGTGTTTCCACGGGGCCTAAATATTTAAGTTTCGATAAGTGCTACTGGTTGAAAGATCTGTCCATCAACTCAGGTTCAACTCACAACTCTGTACAACCTGCTGAACCTCCTTCATCAGAGAGGTTGAACTACATAATCTCCAAAGGACCACTCCAACTGCAACCATTCTGTGAAATAGCTCATGTCTTTAGCTTGTATATTAATGACACACATGGATTCTGGAGCATCTCTCTTATGAGGAGACACTGCAGGAGCTCAGCCTATTTAGTCTGGAAAAGAGAAGACTGAGAGGTGATCTCCTTAAAGTGCATAAATTTCTCAAAGGCGTTTGTCAAGAGGATGGTACCAGACTCTTCAGTGGTGCCCAGATGCAGGATGAGGAACAATGGCAGTAAACCAAAGCACAAGAAGTTCCACCTCAACATGAGGAAAAACTTCCTTACCTTGAGAGTGGCAGAGCACTCTGTTACAAGATCTACTAGGACATTTTCTGGGAAGTTGGAGATTTGCCTAGGCAATATCCTGCAAAAAGACACAAAACCCCCAACAACCTACAAAGAACATAGAGGGTTTCTCAAGTTGTGTACAATTCCAAAAGCCAGAATAAAAGATAGCAAAAAGCCCTCCTTGGAACAGGCTGCCCAAGGAGGTCATGGATTCTCCCTCTCTGGAGACATTCACAACCCACCTGGATCTGCTCCTACTTAACCTACCCTAGGTGACCCTGCCTTGGCAGGGGGATTGAATTATATCTCCAGAGGTCCCTTCCAACCCTAAGAATTCTGTAATTCTGCAGTATTGACAGATTGAAAAAAGTTTATAACATTGTTAGCAATAGGACTGAACTATTTAATGCCAAGTTTTTCACCAGATGGCTTTGCATACAACTAAATAGATAGTTTTGATTTTTGGAATAGCATAAGCAGTATTCTTCTTTTTCTCATTATTAGTGGAAATGTTTACTACATATGGAAGGGTGAAGCTTTATTCATTCAAAATGGCTGCAGGAATTGGACTCCTAACAGTCTCTAAAATATTATCATATTTTAATACTATAAGTCATAATTCAAGCCTACCAAATTCAGTTGCACTATACATGTAAACAAGAGTTGAGACAGGCTTTTTAATAAACTGAATCTTCTATGGCCATAATTAAGTAAAAATTTGACAATTGATTTAACGTCAATCGTCTTTTTACACATGAATTATACCCTTATTTTTTCCTTTCCACCACATACAGCATGGATTTCTAAGTCTACAGAGGTCATTGTTCACTCCAATTCTCACCCCAGTACCCTTATATTTTTTAAATTTCTGAGACTCAAGCAGCAGCTAATCCCAATGCATCATTTTTCTTATGCTTTCATAAATATAAGAGAAGTTCTGCGATTTTCATGTATATTTTGTTCAAGCTCTGAGCTAAGATTGAATCAATTAGAGTGATTTTCCTAGTTAGACATAAATATGTAACAACTCTAATCTCTGTTTAATGACATAAATAGCTTATATTTAGTTCTTCTGAAAATACTTGAGAAGGTTATGCTATACATAAATGCTCTATTTCAGTCGTTCTTTTCCATGTACCTGCATCTGAGATACATCTCCACTACTGCTGGGTTTCACAGACCCCTTTGTATTAGACACTGTATGTACCTATACGAAAAGGAAGATCCAGGTCCCAGACAATTTGCAATTTAAACATAAGGCAAGAGACAATGTGAGGACATGAAATGATAGCAACATATACTGAAACAGCAGAAAAATAATGACCAGCAAAACAAGCTTTGGCTACTTCTTCTAGTGGTGTAAGTTACTTCACGGGTTTTTATAGACATCTGAGAAGTTTTTGATGAGATGGGCTAGCCCTGTGACAGATTAGGGATAAGGGACATTTTTAAAAGCAGTAAGAGGAGCCTTATAAAAATATTCTAGCTAGCTGAGATATCTTAGCTTCTTCCATCAATTTGTCATCAAAACTCAATTTGTAAAAAGCTTTTCTGTTTGCAACTTGCAGACCTAAGCTTAGTGCAGTAGATGCTGATAGGGGTAGAAACAAACAATGTGTACACATTTGTGCTGGGGAGGATCACTGACACTTGCTTCTCTTGATCAGCAATTTAACACTGTTTGCCTATCCAGAGGGCACAGGTCTGTTGCTACTGCTGCTAGAGATGAAGTTGTAATCGCTGTAGTTTAACATTTTCGAGGCTCACTTCTGTTCCCATGCAGATTAACCCAAAACCTGAAGATAGTAACTAATATGGGCAACTACTGGTGATCTTCTTTCAGCAAAGTAGTTGTAGATTTTACTTGTAATGATATCCATACTTAGGTCCTGAATTTTGTCCAGCTAATTTTACATACACTGTTAAAATATCAGTCATACTGATAAAGTGATTACGTCTTATCAAACTTCTTTTTTTTCCCCAAAATTTTAATGTAACCACTAAAATATAGAGGACAATCCTGTGTTTAGTATAAATCATTAGCTACAGCTAAATTATTATTTCATCAGTATTTTTTTTCTTTTTTTTTTTTTTTTAATATTACACACAGGTAATTGGAACCAAAGTTCAATAAAGTTCACTTTATAAATCCATATTAATATACATCTTTTACACAAATTTCTTCTTTTTGAGAAGTAGGGGAAATGGGGAAAAGTCCATTTTCACTTTTAATTTGTATTGTTAATCCCAAGGGCTTCTGAACTACAAGAGTAGAGGATAAATTCATGCCGTAATTTTTGAATTTATAAAATTAAATACTGAAAGAAATTATCCATTGTCAAGCTGTGAGTAGCATTCTACATTATAACTTTTTGACCAGAAATGAAATAAAAATGCTGCCAAACCACCTAATTAGTGCATTTAAGAAGTTTGTGCTCTGTTACAAGATCTACTAGGACATTTTCTGGGAAGTTGGAGATTTGCCTAGGCAATATCCTGCAAAAAGACACAAAACCCCCAACAACCTACAAAGAACATAGAGGGTTTCTCAAGTTGTGTACAATTCCAAAAGCCAGAATAAAAGATAGCAAAAAGCCCTTCCTTGTAAATAACAAAGAAGAAACCAAAGGGCAAGTCACATTACCATTGGAAAAGAACAAAACTCTTGTGTTGGTTTTGCACAGCGTGGTTTTTGGTAGCAGGGGGGCCACAGAGGGGGCTCCTGTGAGGACCTCCTGGAAGTTTCCACCATGTCCAGGAGAGCCAATCTCTGATGGCTCTGAAAGATGGACGTGCTGCTGGCCAAAACTGGGCCGATGAGAGAGAACGGTAACGCCTCTGTGATGACATATTTAAGAAGAAAATCAAAGTCACACTGTTTTTTCTAGTCAGATAAGAGGAGGAGGTGAGAAAATGTGAGGAAAACAACATGGAGACACCAAGGTCAGTGAGGAAGGAGGGGGAGGAGGTGCTCCAGGCTCCAGAGACGAGATGCCTCTGCAGGCTGTGGTGCAGACCATGGTGAAGCAGCTGTGCCCCTGCAGCCCATGGGGATCCACGGAGGATGCAGAGATCCACCCGCAGCCCGTGGGGGAGGTGCCCGTGCCGGAGCGGGTGGATGCCTGGAGGAGGCTGTGTCCAGTGGAAGACCCAGTGGAGAGAGAGGGCCCTTGCTTCCGCGCTGGAGCAGCCTGTCCTTGGAGGACTGCACCCCGTGGGAAGAGACCCACGGCACAGCAGTTTTGGGAGGACTGTGTGCCCGTGGGAGGGGCTCACGCTGCAGCAGGTGCAGTTTGGCTGCTGCTCGTGAGAGTGGACCCACGCTGGTGAAGTTCACGGAGAACTGTCTCCCGTGGGAGGGACCCCACAGCTTCACAGGGAAAGACTCCTCTCCCAGAGCAGCGGAAGAGAATCTTGGTGATGAACTGACCAAAATCCTGTGCCCTGTCTCCCTGCACTGTCAGTGGGGAGGAGGGAGGGGCTGAGGGGAAAAGGTGTTTTAAGGGCTTAACTTATTTCTCATTATCCTCCTCTGATTCTGTTAGCAATAAATTCACTCTGTAACTTTAAGTTAAGCCTGGTTTTGCCCTTGAAGTGTTTTATTTTTCTCCTGGTCCTTATCCCAACTCATGGAGCCTTCGTTAACTATTTTTTCTTTCTCTCCTCTGCCCAGCTGTGGCAGGGGAGGATGAGTGAGCAACTATCATGGGTGCTTGGTGTTGGGCCAGCGTCAAACCACAACAGTTCTAAAAACCTATACTGCAGAACTAAAGGATTCAACATCCCTGTTCCCTTAGATATTGGAGAAAGAAATATTCCCTGCAAAATCCATGCTTGTTTTAGGAAGTCCACAATGTTCAGCGGGGCACAACTGGTGGCACCTAGATCAAATCTAATCACAAAGAGTTCTCTTCCATCAACACACTCCCTATATTTAAGGAAAAGCAGACAGAAAGTGTTTAAATTGTCCATGGCATTAAAAAATCTGCCTCCTGCACAGAGCCTCTCTAGTTCAAGTCCTTAAATTCCTGCACCTGGCTGAGAAGAGGAGGATCAAATGCAGGCACCTTGCTGCCTTCAGATGGCCCTGATACCTGAGGGAGGGAGGTGCAGAAATTGGATATCTCAGGTCTATCTACACCTCTTTAGATTTGTTTATTTGTTTAAAAGATTTCTGAGGCTTTAACTTCAGCTGAACGGCTGTACTGCACCTCCTTAGTCAAAAATGCTAGGGAGCAAACATGAGTTTTGGAAGCAAGAAGATTTATTCTGAACTTTCATATAACGTGCCTTTATGTTTTGTCTTCAGTGTTTTTGGTTTTCAAATAAGGGAAGTGGTCTAAAGTCTAGCAAATTGCAGTTTCAAGGATTCCGCTTTTACAACTTTATGATTTGCTTTGAATAAGGTATACTCAGAGATGCTAAGTAGGATCTTCAACCTATTGTACATCTCAAGATGCATAATGAGAATCACAATATCTCATCCATAGCAAACACCTCTTATGAACAGAAAATTCCCAGACATCACGAAAATTGTATTTATTATTTATCTGCATTTTCTGTTTGAGTCAGAGGAAAAGAACACAGTATATCTCCCTCGCTTTCTACCTGCCCCTTAAAAAAATATGGTTTTTTCATCACAGGGCAGAATTGTCATATGCAGAGCTCAGAAAAGGAAGCAGATGAATCTAAATGCACACTGAATTCTTAGTAACCTGGATTGATTGAGAACTGTGCTTTCTAGATTAGTTGTAGCTTCCTTTTAAATAAAAAGTTGGCTTTAAACAACGATAACAAAAGGTTTGATTCAAATAAACTCTGAAATAAAGGTGCAGACAACACTGCTTTTCCTCAACCCTCCAAATCTGATGTCTGTTTCCAGCTTTTCTCTTTATCACGATAAGGGCATTATATTACATTATATCATATCATATCATATGATATCATATCATATCATATCATATCATATCATATCATATCATATCATATCATATCATATCATATCATATCATATCATAATCTTCTAACACCTTCCTAATTTCCTTTTTTCTTTTTAATTTCCTAAAGCCAAAACTAGTTTTGAACCTATCCCTCTGGCTCATCTCATTAAAACTCTCTGATTGGAATTATCTTCCCTATGGCTTTGCTAAACCCATATATTACTTTGCCTCTGGGAATCTTCAGTCTAGTATCTTCTTTTTTTTTTAATATTTTTTTAAATTTTTTTTATTTTTTAATTACTTTATGAAACAGTTTTAGGAATGATATTTTCTTATCACCTGAGAACCAAAGTTGGCTTTATCATACGTCTCACTGAGTTTGTACACAAATGGCATCTTTACGGGCAACAATGAATGTAAATAAACTTCTTAAGCACTCAAATCTCTTGCATACTAAAGCAAACAGAACATTGTGTGTTTGTTTGTTTTCTAAGTGAATGAAACATCCATAAAATTGACAGCAAATACATGGAGCAGATTTATATAATTATGGCTTGAATGTCAGACAATAATGTAATCTATAGTATTTAAGTTAGATTAGCACTAATGCCAATACATTTATCGCCCTTTTCCCTTACGACTTTGTTCAGAAGTTATAGAAGTCAAGGAAAAGAGATTTGTTGACGTCAACAAACTTTGAATTAAGTTCAGACTGTTTACTTGTTTTGTCTGCTCTGATACCTAAGAAAGCACTTGTTTTTCTTTTTCAAAGCAATAAGTTCTTTCCTTCACAGACTCCAATTCTGCATATTGTCAGCATAAAGCTAACCAGCTGACAGCATTTCTCAAATCATGATATTATGCTAATTTCTTACGCAACTGAAAGCAGACTGCATGAACAGAAGGATTTGTTTTGTAGATCATCTGTTTGTTTGCAAAGATACATTTTTTCTCAAGTGGCCACTGTGCTGGATAATTGTTCTCTTGCCAAAGTTTTGTATCCGATGTAAGTGGCCAAGATTATCATAAATAAGTGGCAAATACGAGTAAAGTGTTTGTGACAGAGGTGTCTGGCCTCTTAGAAATACTAAGTATCCACCTTCTGAAAATCATTATAGGCTTAAAAGTACCTGTGATTTGGTCACCAAAAAACCCCAAACAATCAAACCAAAAAGAAAGCAATAAAATCCAAGTTTAGACTGGCAAGTTACTATATATTTCTGCAAAAGACAGAATGAATGTCACAAATATTAATTGCCATTCACTATTTACCTTTTCAAGAAAAGATGAGCAAAGGTCCATCAGCTGCATATAAAGGACACGTACATGTATTGCCATTAGAAATGGAAACAACCTGGATAGAATCTTGGAGACATAACTCGTATTTTATGGAGCATATCATTATATTTGGTTGTTTACGAGATGCAGAATGGCGTGACAAATGAAGTGTGACACAGCAAGTCAACTTTAAAATAAAACAAAACTCTTCTATTTCTGGATCTGTTACTTTGGATTATGTCTCAACAAAACAGATCCATAGGAATAGAATGATAAAATATTCAATGCATTTGAAATGCCAAGGGTTGTGGCAGTTCAGCTAGAGTTAAATCCAGGTGGAGGTAAGTTTGGCTTTCCAGCTACAGAATGGATTTTAGTTAATTCCTAATGCCTAATTATGGTTTAGAGTACCTTCAAGAAGTTGAAAAAAAAAATTACAACCATTTATGGAAACATATTTCAGGTCACTTGTGTTCACTGTGTCCTCAGTACTGAAGACTAGGAACTATTCTTGGACATATTCATTTTGTGGAATCAGTTTGTATACCAAGAACATTCAGTAACATTAGAGATGAGAGATATTCAGTTCTTAACTGGCATATTAGTGGTATATTAGAGCAAAAAACATCAGAAACAACCAACTAGTTTTGGATGTTTTAAAAAATGGGATAAATATTGCCTATTGTGTTTTGGTTTTTTCTTTTTTTAATTCTTATTAAAACTGTGACATTAGTGAATACTGCCCCCAACAATTTTTTTCATAAGTATCTCTGATAATGGCATACAATTCAAGTAATTCAATTGAAATTATGACTATATTATTGTAAAACCAGTTTTGAACTGTAAGAAACCATGCTGTAACAAGTCTTAGAGGCACTTCAGGATAGCTCTACTATACTGTATTTGATCTGTGAAGAGTAATCAGTGTTAAGGAATCCTTTCTCTGTTCTCTTGTTTCCTTGTATTCATAAAAGCAAATATAGAGCACAACAAACATGAGCATCAAAGCACAGCACTATTCTTCTAATATAAAAATGCCACATTTGAAAACTGTTACTTAATTATTAAAAGTAGTTGAATCTCTTAGAAGCTTTTTCTCTGCCACACTCCTGTGAAAACTGGCTGGCAGTCCTGACTGCAGGCTCTGATACCTCTCTCTCATCAGTAATAGTAGCATCCTAGGAACTGCTTAAACAAAAAGATACATATTGTCAGAGGCATTCTGTTGAGAAGGAAGTCTTGATTTAAGCCTGAGCATACTGTGAAACTTGAAAACAGATGCTCCAGAGTGGGCTTCGTTTTCTGGGTTTCTTTTTTGTTTGTTGGGTTTTGTTTTGAGATTAAGGCAAAACAAGAAAGAGATCTCAGGGGAAAGTCAGATACATATCAAAACTTCGGTATCCCTTCAATAGAAATGCAGATTGCTGGCAACATTAGCAATCTTATCAATCCACTTACAAAACATGAAAAGTATTTATAGGGAACATAGAAATTCCTCTTCCTCAAGAGTGGACAGTGACAGGAAAGGAGGTAATGAGCACAAATTGGTTCAGGGGAAATTCTATTTGCATATAAGAAAAAAATATCTTCGTCATGAGAACAGTTAAACACTGAGATGGGTAGCCCAGAGATATGATACAATCTTCCCTGACGGAAATATCAAAGAGCTGGCTTGACAGAGCCCTGGATAATCTAATCTAAGGTCCTGCTTTCAAAGCAAGATTACACTAGATGATCTCCAGAGGTTCCTTCCAGCTTAAAACTCTCTGTGATGTTACAAAAGGCAACCTTTGCTATCATCTAGGTTACCTAAGTTCTTTGTGATGGTGTTTTTTGTTGTTATGTTTCAGTGGTTGCTAAACTACCACAGCTACAAGAAACTTCAAGAGTAATCTAGACTACAAACCTGTTTTAAGGCAGCATCAACTGCACCCAGTATCACACTGATGGTCAGAAGCACTGCAATTTCCTTACAATTATTACTGTAAGGAAATGTTATGTTCCTTGCACCTAACTTCAAGCTTTCTCACTGCAGTTTAAGCCTATAACCTTTTTTCCAAAAAGCTGTTGGTGCAATTATTCTTTTATTTTTCTTAATGGGTTTTGAATGTATTTTATAATATCCTCCCTCTGACTCTTCTTCAAGCTAAGCAACATCTTCATTCTGCCTTTCCTGATGGATGCTGGTCCTGGATGTTTAAAATAGGAAAGTGCTCAGTTCTCTCTATGGAGACAGCTGTTATAAAAGACTTGGTGCATAGTGCTGTCCTCCCCCCACCTCTTCACTAAAATCATTGGGAATTAAGCACATGAGTACTGCTGTAGAAATCTGCCCTAAATGTAGTAATTGTTCAATGCAATAATTGGATTTCTTTGTTAACTCCCCTTTTTGTCTGTGGGATATTTGCAAAGGATATTTTCCTGTAGCAAAGTTTCCTTCTTAGTTTTATCTGGGTATAGTTTAGTAAATCAAAGCTGGTTTATGAAGCCTCTGAAATCTGAAATAAATAATAATATTTTAATGATAGAGAAACTTAAATGAAAGATTACTTAAGTTTTGTTTAAAAGCTGTGACCTTTTAAATAATCTGCACACAAATTTTTTCTTCTTTTCCATTCTTTTTGTTGTGTGTGATTGTGAATAAGTGGAAAAAACCCACTCCAACAGCTAACAAGCACTCATTATATATAAACATTATCTAATGTAGTGTTAGCAAGCTCAGGATAGAAATATTGCCATAAAGTACTAAGGGTTGCAAATGAGTTAATGTGCTGTAGAACTGAGCCTGAATACAAATGTAAATCCTTGTAGGCTATTAATAGGTTTAAGCTCAATAACTATTAAAATTATTTCTAGGTATTTTAGCCTATATCTAATTCTAACCTTGTCTAATTTTTACTGTGCCATGCAGAAAGGTGCAGAAAGTATGACCTAGATTGAATAGTTCAAAGAGAAAGAACACACAAGGGACTCACTGATGTTAGCATCCTAATTAGAAAATGAAACAGTTAAGCGGAGATGAAACATTTTTGTTCCATAATAGAGAAATTGTTCTAAGCATACCTGGCAATGTCATCAATCACCATCTCTCCCATGGAGAAAAAAAATTATTTGACTTATAGTGTTCAAAAATGTCGATGTTTTACCTTACTCGAGAGCAACATTGGGACATATCTATTAATTTTATTACTGATCAGAAATGGAGGCAGAACAAATCAGACATTTAAATAAGATTAAAGACCCTAGTTAAACTGACAAGAGACAAGAAAAACAGTTAAGAATGACACTGAATGTTCCTGGGTGCCAATGTAAAACATAAAAAATAAAGCCACACAACAATTCATTGTTTTTGTAATCTAACAAAAACTGACTTGTACTGTATAAAAAATATCCTTGAATATGAAGGATTACTAAAATACTTTAGATACATAGCAACTATGAAAAAACCAGATTTATTAAAGTGGAGAGAGCCACTAGATATGATTTTCTGTATGTTTATCAAACTTTTTGGCATCCTTTAGAAGAACAATTACAGCTTTTCTTTAGAAAAATTACCCAATAGATCTCTGCTCTGCCTCAGCACATAGCACGCCCTATGGTGAAAAAATATGTTTGAGGTCCATTCCTGCAAACTAATGATATTTAATGCAAGTTGATACATATTTGAATGAAACTTGAAATATTCATGTATAACAGAAAATATTTTCCTCCTAAAGTCGCATTAATAATGGGTGGGAGAATAATTTTCTACTGCCAGTTGTGACACAGCAAAACATACAAGTAATGTGTCATTAATATTGAAGCCTATGGTCCACACACAACAGAAGATTAAGCAGAGCAAGAGTTGCAGATCAAATCAAGGTAAACATTCACAGCTGACTGGTTTGCATTTCTTCTGAGATTGTTGCAATAGGTCAAAATCCTAAAGCAATTACTGCAAAAAGGGGAAAAAAAATAAAGATAAAACAGATGGAAAGAAGAGATAATACTAAATTAAAAAAAAAAAAAAAGCCACAAGTTCTTTCCAAGGAGACTACATCACATCTAAACTATTTCTATAGAATTACAAGACCAGTCTGTATATTTAGGCCTTTCAGAGGGGAAGCAGAAAATAGGGAAAACAGGAAGGTTTCCAAAGAGATTGTTTCCCAAGTCAACCAAGCCACAAAGAAGTATAATAATCAGAATGAAGGAGTCTTGTTAAATTTTTGAAATCAGTGAAATACATTCTACATTCAGGCATACACATTGTCCTTCATGGAGTAATAACTTAAATGGTGCAAAAGGCACAATGTCAAAGACGAAAATGCAGAGCTGAAGAATATTTAGAAAAAGAAACTGACATTTTTCTAGAAAACAAGGAGTAATTTGAACTCTGTAAGAAATGCCAGCAATGAGTTGTAAGATGTATAATTAGAAACATATAGTTCCCACATATTCCCCAAGTCTCTCAGTAAGAGATGTTGGTCAGAAGCAAGATCCAAAAGGCCTCTGATCACCCAGTGAGTCACACTACAAAGGAAACAAAAAAGAAAAAGCTTGTTCAAATTGCTCAGAGGGTGAAAAGTTCTTAGGGAGAAGGAGAAAAAATAAACCAGATAATGATCAAATTATTTAAATGATTTATTGGTACAGTGGTTGCCTCCCAGTGAAAATTTCTACTAGACCTCCAAATACTAAACAGCTAAAAAAGTCTTTAATACCCATCTACGTTTCCACAACTTCAAAATATTAATCAAATCAGTGACCAACTCTCCCTGAATAGTACATTTTCTTGATGACTCACTTTTGCTGCTCTCTATACATACACTGAGGAAATGTAGACAATTTCTGAACCTTGGCATCCTCTAATTGTCCAGGAACTGATGCTTAGAGTTGTGTTGGCAAGTTGCATGGAAAATGCTCCTTTCTCAAGTGTCAAGAAATGCCGCGCTGCCGTGCCTGGCTTTGTCTTGGCCTGCGGCCGTGGGATTCTAAGCCCGCACAAAACAACAGCGACCAATAGGTGTAAGGAAACTGGGGTGCGGTGCCCCAGCTCTTCTGGCCTGAAAGCCGTTCGCAGCAAGCAGTTCTTAGTTGTTACAAGGTAGTAGCGAAGGCAACGAGGAAAGAGTCAGAATCTCGGTGACTTCAGTCCAAGTTTTATTGTCTCTGCCCCGTGGGAGCAGGGCGATAACAGCTTGAAGGGGAACCAACCAGAGAGACCCTGTCTCGCTCTCTGGGCGCAGGCTTTAAGGGGTAACAAAGTGAGGGTGGTACAATAGAGTTAACCAATTAGAAAGTGATGGTACATGACAGGGAACCAATAGAGAAATCTCAGGGGAGGAACAAATTTAAACTAACCAATAACAGAATAGTTGGAGGGAATTTCAAACCCCACTGCCCTGTCAGAGCCTACGATTTATTGGAGGCTCTGTAACAGGGGAAGGGGATGCCGGTATGAGATACTGTGCCGCAGGGTCTTCTTTGGATCTGCCCTCAGGGACAAAATACTGGGAGGGGAAATCTATCCACTCTGAATCACTCACGCCGACGATGGGCTGCACCACAGCAACAAAGAAATCCTTACAGGGTGAAGATACACAGTGAGAATGAAACAGAACTTCAGCACCTGACAAAGACAATAAGAACACTTCCAAAACAATCATATCTTTTAAGAAGTTTACAGACAAGTATAGGAACTTGGAAGGAGGAATAATAACTATGCCAGCTTTTTAGAAAAAAAAAAAAAGGCAAACAATAATTTTTTATTTTCTACTAATCTTTTGTTTTTATGAATCACCTTTTTTGAAGAAGATTAGAATAATTAATCAACACTATTAAAAAAAATCACTGCTCATAAGAGCACTGGGATATGAAGGCAAAAAATATTTTAATTTTCTTTTGTTTTTCTGTCCAAAAGTCTTTTAAGTCAAAGAGGTTTGGCTCTGTTTTTAATACAGTATTTTACTTTTGAGTTGCATTTCATCGTTTTGAACTGTCATCATATGAAGCTTATCAGTGTAGTATACATACAATAAGCATATTTTATGTAAATTAATTATAGATACATTATTAGCATTGCATGTATATTACTCTAATATTATTCATTCATCTCCTATTCTGAGTAAGTAATGGCTGCATTTGTTCACTTTGTATTATTTAGTTGTAAAAGCAAACCATAGCTATTAAGAATATCTCCTGTAGTCCAGGTTTACTACCTATTCCAGTTAAATTATCACTTGGTAGCTGAATAGACTACTTAGAATACCATGTCATTAAAGAAATTAGGGCACAAGAGAAAGAATATTGCCTTTATTCACAGATGAAACTTCACTTGAGATTGCTACAAGTTATCTGGAAATAACTAAAGGTAGCTTTCAGCCCTTCTCTATCTCATCTTCCCTTATCCTGTTCCAAACTGATCAATATTAATGAAAGTCATTCTACTATTTCACTGAGAGTAGGTCTATAAATACCAGAACGTTACTTTACTTCATGGTATCTAATAAGTGCACAGCCACACGGAGATTCCTGGATACTTCCTGAAAAACTGGTGAGCTTTCATGTGCAAACAAGTTATTTTAAGATCAGTTAATCAGTATTTCATAGAGGTACAGTAGACATTGAATTTATCAATTAAAATTCAAGAACAAGGTATCTACATTTCTGATCAAAAAAGTCCAGGTACATAACAACAAAGCATGGTTCCAGCCTAGAGGATTCTGAGAAGGAAAGAAATAATATTACAACCTGTTAAAAAAAAAAAAAAAGAATTCTTTCATGGACAAAGTTAAGAACTGCTTCTTTTGTTGAAAATTTTTTCACTTTTTTTTTTTTACTTACCAATAGTAAGTTTATTCTCAGTTTTTATCAAAGTGTGAAGTATTTGCATTATGAGCCCCAAATCTCATTTCTGAAGTGTATTTTAAAGTCTCGTATTAGTCATACTGCATTTAATAATTTTTCCTTCTCTGCTCCCATTGGTATTATATTTGTATACTAAACTGCACTTAATCCATCATTGCTAATGAATAGGCCACAACCTGGAACCAAATAAATCTGTTTCATTCAACCCAACAGACACATGTGACCTAGATCACACTGTCAGAATATCCATTAAATCTTGTCCAAAAGGGCTCTATACAATGTCAGTGGTGTCTTTTCATTTCCCTGAGAATCCTAATGTCAGGTAATAACCCTGAGAACCTGTGACAAATCTCATCCTCATCAGCCTTTAAGAACAAGGAAATTGCAAATGCATATTCCTAAGGACCTGCTAAGCAGGATTCCCTGGCCACACATACAGCAGATGGACTAGGGTTTGGCAGTCATTTTTGGTGTCTGGCAATCATTTCAGGTGTCAAACACAATGTTGCAGTGCAAGAATGTCAGACCAGTAGGTTCCAAGCAATTTAAAGTTTTTTTTTTTCTTGCTTCCATCAATTGCATCAGTTTTATTTTTCTTTTCTACTAGCCCAAACAGAACTTCCTCACATTTTTTGGTCCCTATTTCAATGCTATCGTGCTCAGAGCATGTAATTTGAACAAGAAAACACAATGTCAAAATAACAAGAGGTACCTGATTTTTCAGTGAATGGTAAAATAGAAAGTTCAATTCCCTTAACTTCATCAATACAACTAATTTCTACTTAACTATTTTTGAAGTTTCAAATTTTTTCTTAAAGAACACCAGTAAAGCAATATTTTGACCAAGGCTTCATTACACACAAAGAACAATAATGAGCATAGAAAATATTATTGTATTGTAATAATAAAACCATTGTCCCCCAGTGTTCTTTTGCTAACCAGAATCAATCATTGATTTATCTTGATTGCTGTATTTATAAATACAAAATGCATACAGCTTTTGACCCTGGACATCTAAAAACCCATTTACTCCTGAGCAGAAATGTAAATGACCCTATAATTTAGAAATCTTTAAAGATCAGGGAAAAAAAAACATTTAATAAATGAGATGGTTGAATCACTAGGGAGTTAGGTAGCTGAATGGTTTCCAGCCTTCATTTAACATGGATGAAGCTAGACACAATGTTGAAACTTTAGCAATCCCAACTAACATAATGAGAAACAAGACTGTCTCATGTTATATTCATGTTATTCCATTTAATGAAAAAGACTCATACATTACGAAGCAATCCGCAAGACAGGTACTACTCTCATTTTAGGCTTATTGAGTAGGCTGCAGGTAAAAAAACAATTATAGGCACAATAGGGCCTCTTTTTTTCACAATTTGTTTTTCCAAAAGTTCACATGTGAATGCAGCACCTACTGAAAAGAACAACAAGTAAAAAATACAACCAGAAATTATTCATAAGGTACAAATGAATTTAAAAAGTAAGACAAAATATCTGGATGTTCTTCTAAACTAAAATAAATATCTCAGCAATAGTTTCCATCAGCCATCTGCTGTTCCAAATAATATTAAATATTTTAACTAAGTATATTTGGTGAATACTTAAGGAATTTGGCCCAAGAGTTCTATGTACTTAATGTATTCTAAAGTTTTTAACAACACAATGAAAAAGGTTCCA
Organism: Falcunculus frontatus; assembly: GCA_013398115.1. Lineage (NCBI taxonomy): Eukaryota > Metazoa > Chordata > Aves > Passeriformes > Falcunculus > Falcunculus frontatus. The sequence continues at coordinate 403,814 of VZRV01005805.1, forward strand.
TTAAAGGCATATCAAATATGTTAGATGCTCCTGAAATCAGAACAGGAAAAAAGGTGCTTTTCTTCTGAAGTTGTTTGTCTTCCTTCCTCAAACCTCTCTGTTCACAGAGCAGCACTCATGTGGTATATGCTGTGCTTTAATAAAAATGAACTATGGCCTCATTAAAAAAAGGAAGAGAACAAATTTTGCTTTAATAAAGAAGGTCATGCCAAAGATTTTTCAACAACTGTTTTGGTAATGACACTCTTTATAGTCCTTGCAAAACTAAACCATTCTGTGGATTTATTGTTCTGAAGGGCCTGTTGCTCATGAAAATTAAAAACAATTTCCACTGGCAATAAAATCGTCTATAAAAATACATTCGATGTCACTCATATTTCAAGGCAAGAGCCAACATCCAAGTTCCAGCACTATCTTACGTAAACTTTCTTGCTCCTCCTTCTGTGGCTTCAGATACCATGCAATTTGACACAAGAGCCTGAAAAACAGCAGTACCTTTTTAATGTTACCCATTATGGAAACTTGTATGAGCTTTTATTCCTAAAAAAGCCACCAGCAAAACCCCAAACATCCCAATTAATTTAAGAGCATTTTCATCACCTGCTAAAGGTGACATTCTGTTTTGAGGTAACATTAGTGCGATTCAGTTGCCTGAACACTAGCACTGAAGTGTCTTTTTAGACAGCCTAAAGTAAATGAACACATTTACCTTAAACTGAAAAGAACTATATTTGCAAGAAGAAATTTTTTTTTCTTTTTCCAAAAAAAGAAGCAAACAAGGTTGTGTGAAATTCAGTTTCCTGAATTCAGATGTCTTGCATCACTTCAGGAAAACCCATCTGGACTTAAGTTCTTCCAGAATGGTGCAAGTTGATTGTCATATCTGACAGCTCCTTCAGATTTCTCAGGAAGCCAATATCTCTATCTCATAATTATTTTTTTTTAAAATGTCTCCATGAAAAACATATTTTTGAAAATTCTTTGAAAAAGATAAAAAAGAGTTTTGAACTAATTGAAATATTAGCTAGCCGAACACTAAACCTTAGCTGATATTTATGACGTAAAAAAAAGAGAGTATCAAATAGACATTGATTTCATTATCTCATTCCTTGCAGTTCTGAACATAGGTTAGATCAGAAATTAGGAAAGACAAAATAAAACTTTAGGCTGTGCTCTTCCAGTCAACGAAAATTGAGAAATTTTGTTCCTTCTCTTCTGTATCTCTCTAAGTCCATGGTTTTCAGAGGAAGTCATAATATTGGCTCTTCCAAGCTGTACACCTGAAAACAGAGTTTTTTGTTAGTATTTCATTGCTTCCTTCTTCTTTTCTGGTTTTTTTGGTCTCATTAACTTAAACATCAGCAACCTTGCAACACCTGACCACTTACTTTACTAACGTCTAGCTGTAGCACCTACACACACCTCATATAACTCACTCCCCATACTTCCACCTGTATATTTTTTCACAATTTTCCCACTGTTTTCATGGAAGTAGAAGCTTTGCTGTGAAAATCCTGAATAAGGAAGCCTAAATAAGGATGAAAAAAAGTCCCCTTATGGCACTGAGTGGGGTGCAATAAAAGATTACAACATGTAAAACCAAAGTAAAGACTGGAGAGAAGCTGATGACACGGATTTGATAAATGTATGCTTAAGACTGACAGAGATTACAACAGCTTTATTATTACTGTAGCTTTATTAACTGCATTGTGGTTACATCAGAGACTCAGCTATTGTAACACAAAGAACCCACATTTATTGCCTTTTACATATTTGAGACTTTTTAAAGGTGTCATTCTTTTTTATCCTACTGTGACTGTCATCTCTGAAAGATGAATCCTTATGGGAATCTACAAGTGATCCATGTACACAACACTGCTTCAGCATGAATCATCCCCAAACTGACAACTCACACTGCTGTCAAGAATTTAGTGGTTGCTTTTTCACCTTTGGTGGTATGTTTCAGTAGCTAAATAAGTGAAGCAACTTATCTTTTTATAACTTCATGAAAAACTCTCTGCATCTTTCTGACTTCCTATAATTTGTAAAAAAAAAAAAACTGGTATCAAGATTATCAGAATTCAATACAACCCAGGTGCATCTGAATAGGAGCAAAGTAGATGAAGGATAAGAACAAAAGTTTCTGTTCTCTATTTCAGCATTCTATTTAGGCTGACAGTGAAAAGGAAGCTTGAAGTCAATGGAAACACAGGATTCTTCCAAAGCCTTCCTGTAGCAAGTAAAAATAAACAGCAACCCCATAACTTCAGAAACAAAATTTGATCATTTAGTGGAAATGTATACGAGACATAATTGCAAGACCAATCCCCATAGCATGGACAACCCTTTATAAGCCACAAATAGTATTTATTTAAAGCCACTAGAACAGAAAACAACTATAATCAGTTATTGTGTAAGATCTAAGTACAATAAAAACAGAAATTGTCTACACCTTTCTCCTTTTTCCACTTCAAGGAATGTGTCCTGATTACATATCCACATAGCCATTTAAAGGTATTACAGTAAAAAAATTGTAGGATATACATCATACATATGCAGCGGATCTTTTGCAAGTTGTAATTTTGTTCTTTGCAGTTTTGTTTGCAGGGAAAAATCTCCATAAATAAATATTTCCTAGAATAAAATTACATTATAAAAATATTTAGCTCATTTGAATTCAGAATCACATCCTAACACTTCAGGCCTGCAGATGTTTAGTTTTGAAAAGAAGCCATTTACCCATATAGTGTAATCAGTTTACATGTGTTGTTATAGTGCAGTCATTGTTTGAGTTGATGTCTGACATAAATGACTTTCCCCCCTCTGCAACATTTACTTTTTTTTTACTATTTATATGATAATACCTTCATGATAAGATCATTGACTGCTCATGCAAACCTTTCCTTTCATGATGCTTTGAGAAGCATTAGCATCACTTGTATTTTCCTCTTTTTATGTGAAGATTGAATATCCAGCTGTTACCTTAATTAAGTCTGCCACAGGCAAAAATCTGGCTTTATGTACCTGCAGAGAGAATTTCATGGTGTTTTAATGACTAGCTATAGATTGAGCAAAGTGACTCAAGAGGCAATGCAAGCAAAAGCTTAGCTCAAATGAGTGCCAGAGCTGTCAATTTCCAATTAGGAGACTTGTTTGTCTCTCATGACAGTGAACCACCACAAATTACTTGCTTTAGCTCTGCTGGTTAATCTTTTGCCACCTGACAGATGGAAGTAAATCAGTTGACTTATGTTAATCACTTCCAGGAAGTGTGAATATTTAAATCTTGGCACAGTTTTACATCTGTGAGGACAGCATTAGGAGATATCACAACAGCAACCCATTATTTATAGATAAGGTGTCATTTGAAGTGTATGTGTGGGGGGGTGGTGGTGGAATGACTGGCAGGGAATACGGGGAAAATGAAAGGCATCATTTAGCTTTTTCTCAACAGCTCTCCCACTTGAGGAGAAAGCTTCTGATTGTTCCTTTCTTGCATATTTATGTTTTTACAAAGCTGAACACAATTTTCAGCAAGATCAAGTTGTTATCATGTGTATACATAGAAGATATGAGTACAGGTCTCCTGAAGAGATTTATACCTAGCAACAGTGTCTGTGGGTGATAATTAAATACACCTCTACTAAAAATAATAAAATAAGTATGACACTTAAAAAAAAACCCCCAAAAACAAACAAACAAACAAAAAACCCCACCAAAAAAACCCCCAACAAACCTGGGATGAATTCTCTGCAGAAAAATAGAGAATAATTTTCTCTCTTATAAAAAAGACTAAGTAATATTTGAAAAATTATGAAACGTCTATTACGATCTTTGATATGTAGCCCTAAAAACCCAAGCTGAGGACATGAGCCTTGAGCTAATGCCTGGTAACACCTGACAGTGTGAGAGCAAAATGCATTTCAAAGCAGGAGAATATTGATTCCCAGTTTGCTTTTGGCAATTTTCCTTTTTTAATACAACTGTATAATTATTTGGAGAACAGCTTGGATTTCCATGGTACCTCATCATTCTCCTAGTGACTGCCCTTTCCACAGGACTAATGCTACCAAAATTGCAGTAAATTATTTGATGGACATGGGCTTCCAAATACTTTTAGTTCAAAATCGTACGTGATATTATGTAATTTAGGATAAACAGTAATAAGATCATTATTTAAATTCATTTGAACTTCAACTCAAAATTCAAACTTCCACAGTTCAGGGCAGGACTTCATTTGGTAAAGAAAAATGCTTCAGGAGAGAAAATAACCTTTTCTGGGAAATGCCATCAAGGGGTGCTTAAGAGGCACATTTTTAATTAAAAAAATAGAAAAATAGTTCTATAGCTATAAACCACAGTTTGCTACTTAGATTGCAGTCAAGTAAGTAGGTATCATTTTACTACTGATCATTAACTTGACCACCTAGAGCTCATGAAGGTCGATACAGACTGAAACTGCACCATCTCCTTGTATCATCAGCACCTTCCTACTTACACATACATTTACTCACTCCAGCTCCCTCTCTGATATAACAAACTGAGCTCCACTTCAATGAGATTGCACGATACAGGCACTCAGGGGCTGGATTAAGATTATGCAAACATTAACAAACTCAAAACTGCTCCTGAACTTCTCTAATTTATTTTAAACCACTTATCTTTCTTACCTGTCTCCCTTTGGAGAAGGTTCTTTTCTGTGCTGCATGGCTCTCAATGTTTTTCCATGGACTTCAGAATTCCTTGTGCATATAGGTAGTATTATCATGAGTGCTAATTAAAAAGATAGTCTTATTGCATTCTGAATTACATATGAAATTATACTAAGAATTGTTACACTCCCCATCCCCATATTTTGTTCTGACAGCATTTACAACTGCCTTCAAAAAAGGATGCTTTTTACTCTGTCTCCGAAGTCTAACTTGCTTGTTTTCCTTCTAGTTTCAGAATCACACCGGGTTAATTATCGTTCCTGTTTGCAACAGCCAGCACAAATTCCACTTTAATGGATGGAGGGAATTCTGCAGTGCTGTTTAAACAAAATAACAGGCCACAGAAAAACATGGTGCTAAATATCACTTCCCAGGTAATTAACTGCGTGTTGGGTGCTCCCCATCAACCTTCTTTCATGTTCTGTTGATATTTTCCTTGCATGCAAAATGTTGTGTCTTTAAAGCATAATACACCAAATTTTGTTTTACATTGCTGTTTACTCACAGAAACACACATATTTATAAAAGGCTGTTCTTTGGCTTTCTGCCTACACAGCTGATTTTTTTTCCCTGGCATATACCATATGCAAACAGTAAAAGATCTCACATTCAGAGAAATCAGCAAAATAAACTTATTTATGACCTCATTGGCTTTCAAATTGCAAAAAAATATTTTACTGCTATATCTAAGCATAGACAGCTCATTGTATTTCAATCAGCACATATAAAAAATATGAAGAATACTACATGTTGAATATGCTGCAGTTGGTCCCCCGAGGTTAAGCACAAAATTCCTCAAGCTGTAATAGTTCTTCAAAATTTCCTTCTCTAAAATTGGAAGGATTTCATTGGTTAAAAGGTTATCACCTTTCATATATCTTGGGGGTATTTTTCCCTTCCACGTATCAAAATCCTGTCTGCTTGGCTATATTCTCCAAAGAAGTTGTGTTGAACTATTACATACATCCATATCATACCTACGTCCTTAAATTCCAGCTCCAGTAATACAGAAAACTTAGAAGGAAAGATAGTAGAAAGATCCACCAGTGCTGATCTTTAAGGTGGGGTCACCATACGGTATTCTGCTGCATTATATCCGACTTAGAAAGCTGCCATTTAAAAAGTATATAAGCACAAATCTCAGGGGAATATCTGACTATTATGATTCATGAATAATTGGGAGAAAAAAAATTACTAAACTGAAAACTTGGAAGTCTGCCAGACTGAAAGCCAGAAAAAGACTGAAGTGAAATAAATAAGTAAATAAAATGAAAATGAAAATATCACCTTATTGCCATGAAAAACGCCATAATAAAACATAATACAGGGGGTTTCTTTATTAAAGTAAAACAAGCCTGTGTATTCCATTTTTTCCACTTTATTAGTACATCTGTTTGAATGTCTGATAGCTATATACACTCAATTTTATAAGTATGAATTTTGAGTTTTAACCCATTTCTTTTGATATAAATATAGTATACTGTAACCTTAAGTCATTGGAATGTCTATGTCATAGCAAGATATAGAGGGGGAAAACATGTTCTTTAAAAAATAATGGAAAAACCCCCATGATAATAGGGGAACTATGACAGAATATCAGCTTGATACACTCAAAGAAATTTTTATTGACTTGACAAAAGGTAATTAAGTACCTCAGAGTGTAAAATTCACCTACAAGTAATTCTTGGCGAGCAGAAGCTAAAAGTTTCAATATTGACAAGCCTAGTAATACATTAAAATTCAAAAGGGATTGAAGGGCAGAAAATATTAAAAAAAAATTTATCAATACAAATACAATATTTTATCTTATAAAAAAGAAGTACAGAGACTCACATGAACTAAAAGTAGTAGACATAAAAATACTCATATATGTAAAAAGTATACATTTACAAATATATAAAATATACAAAAAGTACTTGGTAAACAAAGTTAAAATAATAAATATAGTTTCTCCATTATCTGCATTGAGTATGATTTTTTATCCTTAGAAAAGAAACCTTGAAATAAAGTAACAAATAATTCATGAAACCAGCAAAATTTGTATTTCCATACTACATAGGAAATGTAAAGAACACAATAGTAACCACACGAATATACAGCCGATTCATAAAGTAAGTTATGGGGGAAATATTAACTATTTAAAAAAATATATTTTAAAATATTCTTTAAAATATTACCTTTAAAATCATAAAAGCTGAAAAATATCTGAGATATTTGATCACAGTTTAAACCAAACTACAGTTAGATTCTAGTAGCACTTGAGAAGTGGAAATTCACAGAATCTGTGTTACCTGTTGTTGAAAGAAATGGCCCAGAAGATGCAGGATTTTAGACCAGCTTTGCAATGAAGAAGGTGAATATATCATGAATAAGCTTTTTCAACGTCAGCTCTTTTTCAACATATCTGCTTCATGTTTCATAAGAAAGGAGTTTAAATTCTGTTATAATTGTGATTTTGACTTTGATATAAAGAAAAGTACAACATTGAGTAGAGTACCACAGAGATCAGTACTGGGACTTATTTTATAATTTAATATATTTATTAAGAGCAGTATGGAAGACACGAGGTCAACCTACCATTTTTATTTTTTTTTCACAGCCAGATTTGAATGACAATGAACAGGAAGATAACACAGCTAACCTATGTACATATTTTTGTATTTTGGAATAGCAAGAAGCCTGCCTTCAATGCAATTGTTTTAATAATAAATAAAAACCAGCTGTATACCAGGATGCAGCTAGTAAACACAGCCCACATAAATATTCCTAGACAGCAGTACATGAAAACAAGATGAAAAAATGCCTACGGTGTATGAAACTAAGTAAGAATTGCTGTATTTTTATGTCTGACTAAACAGTCAGTTAACAAGTAACTGGGAAAAACTAGAGAAGAATTGTTTTTCTGTATATGCAAAATCAGGCATGGCTGCATTAAAAATAAATTCTAATCACAAATAAACAAGCATTAAAAATAAAGGAGACTGATTTCTCTTTATAATAGAGTATAGACAAATGTAAGATGTGACGATTTTTCATAAATACATTCAGATATGTACAATTGTTTCAAGACAATCACAGGAAACCAAGACAAGAAAGCTAATATAATGATTTCTTCATGTTTCATCCAAAGATTCCTAGCTAAAATTTAGTCTCAATACCTCTTGTCCTATTTGACTTAGTCACTATATAGAAACTTCGCCAATTTTTTGCATCAAAACAGTGCAATATTTGTACTTATTTGAAAAACACTTAGGCACTGGGAGGAAAGAAGGAAGAGAGATGGACAGACTCTTCCTTAGGATGAATAATAGCAATTTATTCAAAACAGCCCACACTTATGTTTGTATTAGTAAAATAAATAGTTCCATTGGACCACTTTCAGGCTGTGAAACTCAGTTTCTTGCACATCGAAATTGTTAGTATAGCTTTCATAGTTTGGCCAATACAAAGTTTGCATTTTTCAAACCAGTTCTGAAAGATACAAAAGGAACAATGCCCAGCAGGTGTTCTAGATCCAGTCTTTCCTTTCTGAAGGGTAAGAAGTGGTAGAGGGATGTGATATGAGCCATTTTCTGCCAGTTGTTTTTCCTGACAGAGACCCTCTCATATTTGGTTTACTAGAACACACTTAGCCTGACCACTGCTGAGTCAAGTGAAGGATTACTGCGTTTCCTTCACAGATGGAAGTGCTGCCTTTTGCATATAAAGCAAATATCAGCATGATGTTATTATGTCACATCCAGCTTGTGGTCTTTTGTAGCTCTTCAACCTCTTTTTTAACAGCATTCTTACTTAATGAACTGATAAATTAAAGAAGAGACCTAAAAAAAAAAACCCCAACAACCAATCAAACAAAAAATCCACAAAATAAACAAATAAACAAACAAAATCCAAACCTCCAAACAATAAAATGAAATGCAAGCTTATTTTGAATTTTAGCCCAGGCTTTAACATACCTGATAGTACCAACCATCTTTCTGTCTCCTTGAATTTAATAAACATACCATCTATTCCATCATTCAGTACCTTAACAAAATTCATTAATATCATTGGATCTAAAACAGATTTCCTGCAGATTTTTGCTTGATACAGTCATTGTTTTCATCATTCAGAACAATATATGTCAAGTAATTTCAAAACTAAAAATTTGTAAAGGTCTACAATAATTTGACTAGCAGTGATTTTGGGGAAGAAAAAAAACCCACCGAGTGACTTTCTATTGCTTTTGTGAAAGGTTAGTGGAATTCAACAAGTTAAATTACTTCCTAGGGTACTAATCACACTCTATTTTTAAGCGTCAGATAACCTAGAGGTATATAGACAAAACACAGTTTCCAGTGCTGTGGTGCTGAATACCACATCCAAGGCTGCTAAAACAAAAATCAGTAGTGTGTTTATAGACGTCTTATGTCCTATACTCTTTTGGGACCCTGCAACACAAGAGGTCAGAAAGATCCACTGTTAGACCCGAGTAGACGTTGACAAACTGGAGACAAAGGCCTTTCCCCCAGGGAAAGGCTGCTGAAGGTAAAACGTTACAGATTCTTTGACTTGCCCTCTAAATTTCTGATCTTCTGAAATATATGAGCATCCCTAATGTCGCTTTCTGTGATCCAAAGGCTATTCCTTTATGGGGCTTATCTGCAAACAGCTGTTACTAACCTGAAAACTCTCTAAATGAGTCTTTGTTCTAAAAAATCTGAATGAACTTCACTCACCATTAACTACTACAAACTTAGTAGATTGTAGAAGAGTTTTTTCACTGACTTTTTTCAAGGCCTACTGCTTTGAGCTATGCAATTATCCAGGCTTTCATATTAATAGAAGAAATGGTTCAGATGAGTGTGATCTTTTGAACTTCAGAATCAGAGCTTTCTTGTGGGATTCAGAAAATGTAATCTGAAACTTGCAAAACACAGCAAAATTAAGAAAGGCATTCTGTTAGTACAGATTCTAATTTATAGAGCATAATTCTAGTGAGATGGAACATCATTTACAAAATTGTGGTTTGTATTTGATATTTAAAATTAAAATTTTCTAGTCAGGCAAGTGAAAAAATAGTTCCTTTATATTTTGTCATTCCATTTTTCACTTAAATACTATTTATTCAACTAGGTAATTTTGTCCATTTTTTTACAATAATTCTCCATACAAATTTATATTCCCCATCAATTATTATAACTCTGTTCAGCACATCCCTCTCAACTCTTCCTACACTAATGTCTTAAACTTTAGTTTCCTTGTCAATTACTGCAGAAACCAAGAGAACAACAAAGAAAGAACATTAGAAGTTACACTCAGGCAAGAGAATATGACTTAATAGATATAATAAAGTCAAATATTTAAAGAAACTAAGAGATAATTAAAAATACCTATCTTGAAACTTTTTCCAATTCCATAAGTAGATTCCTTTTATGTTTTTGCATATTAGAGTTTGAAATTTGCATTGAAGAGAAGCTTTCAATCTGATATGTAAAATAGAGTTTTGAGTATTACGTAAGATTCACTTAAAAAAAGGAAATGTTTTATAATTAGGATAAATACGTAAGCAAAGTGATCATTGACATTAAGATTTCTCCATAAGTTGTGAGTGTTTCCTTTTGCAGGAGCACAACATATTTCTTGATGCCAACTTAATTTAATTGGATGCTCTTTGGTACTGCAGAGCAACTGAAGTGTTCTTAAAGTGGAAAGCTATATCATAAAAGTACAACTAATATGTTTGGGAAGTTGATTCTAGAAAATATACTTTTATTAAGGGGAGAGAAAAGAAAAAAAAAAAATCTTTCCGTGTCACCGTAGCAGGTTAACAAAATCATAGGAAGTACAGGTAGGCAGAGGTAATTCAGAACACAAGTAAGCAACCCATAGTAAAACAATCACATCTTTATAAGTTTTCAGAAGTATTTCTAATGAAAAACAATACCATTTGGAAGAGAAAACCTGTAATATCTATAAAATATTTTAAAAACCCCTTTATTCTGGATTAATATTTGAAAATATTCACTATATATGGAATTGTGGATACAACTATAATTCAATGCACAATGAAATGGAAATGATGGTAACCTTTACTGAAAGAAAAAGTAATAAGCATTAGGAAAACATAGCTTTGGGACAGAGTGGTTCTGTCACTCACAAAGGATAATGTTCAGGTGTGGTTATGCCTCATTTAGTCGAGACAGTTAAATTTCATATAACATAGAGGTACAGTAGACAAAATACAAGCCCTGTAGAGTTTTAATTGAAGCTATCATTCAGAATATCCCAGTTATGGATATCCATATTGCATAAATGCATAATTAAATATTCAGATTTGTCAGCCATCTGAAAAGAGCTTCAGGGAGTTCATTTCGTGATCTAGTGGTGTTGCTGCTGCAGAAGGAAGAAAGTGCAGAGTCATTTAGTCTCTGCACAGACTGAAGGTCTCCAGTGAAAGCAGAAGTCCACTTCTGGGAGTTTTTTCACCTGCCAGATAAATGCAGGTGGAATGGATGGAATGAGGATGAGGACCAAACTGCTACTTCCAGTCCAAACAGATTCAATAACAAGCATTCATCTCCTCCCACTATCTTCTCAAAATCTGAACTGAAATCTTTGAAGTTCCTTCTCAGTTTTGTATTCCTGGATTTTGCCCCACTAGAATCAATAACCATTGTAGACCTCTGGGTGTATTTTTCACTCTAGTTTGATAAAATGTATTTAAAACACTAATCAGACACAAAAGCAAAATGTATATTGGGGGGAGGGGGGGTTACACTCTTTATAATTTCGTTCAGAGAAGCATTATTATTTTACTGAAAGCTTACACCCTCTTAAGTGACCAGGGTGTTCAGCTTTACAAAGTATTCTCAAAAGGAACAGCACAGTGTGTGAAGGATTCTGACTGCTTTTACGCTCCAACAGTCAAAGTTCATTATAACAAATGTTGTCAAGAAAGCACCCTTATTCTTGAAGGCATAACCCATGGCAGAATTGGATAAATGAACAAATTTCAGAGTTAAGGAGAAGTTCTCTGAAAATAATTTGTATGAAACAATTGACAGCCTTATCGGGGAAGAGGCTTGGCGTGACTTTAAATAGAGAACAGTTCATACTTAGAAATGAAACTGTCCCCTTGACTGTGAATAAAATCACACAAAAAAAGCATCCAATAAGCAAAACTTAAATTTCTTATCCTTTATGTACAGGAGAATATAAGAGCAGGATGTAAGAAGGGATATTGCACAATAGGAGAACAGTCTTACATTTAACCATGGCCAGGAGACCTATGAACAAGAAGTTTCTTTCTGTTTGAAACCCTATAAGTAAGTCTCAACATTAGAAAAGCAGTGAAAGTTGTGGAACTAACCCAATACTCAACGAATTTAATCAAATTTAAGTCTTCCAACAGAACCACCTCAGCTGGACTCTAAAATGAATTAAGTTCATATTCCTCAATTAAACAAATTAACGGCCTGGAATTTTAAGAGAAAGAGGGGACTGTTGCCTTTGCACTTTAAAAAAAAAAAAAAGGCATGGGGAAGGATAGATATAATATGATGAGTGAAAAAAAAAAAAGGTACATATGTAATTTGTTAGGAGTTGTGTAAATTACAGGCTTCAGGAAACTCATGTTTTATATTCTGTTGGTAGGCTGTGTCAAGCACATTATCAGAGAGCTTCTTCCTTCTCGTTATATAGTCTTCTCTTGGGTATATATTGTAATGCTCAAGTGCCTCCCTACAGCTATTCTCTGAAGCAAATAAGATATTTATATTTTCATTCCTGTAAAACAGTGTTGTGGATTTGTGGGAGCAAACTTGCTTCTACTTGCTCTTCTGTCTAAGAAAAATATAATAAAATATATAATATTTTGGATTTTCTCAATTTTCTTTTAATTTTTTAACAATTTCACTATTTCAGGTATATCAAGAAGCCTCCTTCAACTCACTGAAATTAAGGAAGGAACGTTGAAGAGAATTAATATCCTTATGTTATATATTTCACCAATTTAAAAGCTTAAGCTTAGGCCTATCATTTATATCTTGATATCAGTCTGTATTATATGAAAGTACAGAGATAGAGTTTGTGTTAGGAAGTCTCAATTACTTTCAGACTCCTGAAATATGTGATTCAGTATAATTTCCAAGGCTCTAAGTATTGTTTTAGGCTTTATCCAAAGTCCTGCTGAAAAAACTCCAAACAATTCAAAAAGCAAACAAACAAAAAACACAAGCAAAACAAATGGACAAAAAACCAAAACCAAGCTAATAAAAACCTCCAAAACAACAAAGTATCCATGATTTGTGAAAAAATATAATGTATGAATAAGCTACTCATGTTGATTCTTTACAGATATACCAGTATTTGCTGCATTTCTTATTTTCATATATATAGTCTTTTATATATATATATATATATCTATATCTATATATATATATATATAAGGAGGAGTTTTCTCTTAAAATCATCCTAAATGGAAGGACTGAGTTCAGTAAGCCTAGTTTGAGCATGTAATAATTGTGTATACTATATTTTTTTCAAGGAAACCTGTATATAAAACTAGTTGCATTCTAGTTTGTGAAAACAGTATTTCTGAGAACGGAAGAAGGGATATTGACTGGAAGTAGAAAATAATTTCTGCATGTTAGTCTACAAGGAAAGACTTTGTAATATATTCCTCTTTCAGTTTAACAACTAGTAACTGCCTGTCAAAGGAGGATAGACAAAAAAAAGGATTTCAAAGAGGTGTGAAAGTTTTATCAAACTTCAAGCACTGTTTGGATTAATTTTAGTATGTACGGATAAATATTTTTCAAGCACAATATTAAAAATAACAACTCTCCAGAACACTCCATTCTACTTCCTCCTCATACCAATCCACTTTTTTTAGGCCTTTCAAATAAATATTCTCTGTTTCTCACACAACCCTTAAGCACTTTACAGGAGGATTTTGTGAGCAGTGAGGACTGGCTACTGTTTCTATTTTAATAAGTGGAATATCTGTGTGCTAGATGAAATATAGGAAATAAAATGTGTCATAGGACTACTTTTGTATTTCCTGGTAGCCCAGCTGTCATACGAGTGGAAAAATATAAATTTGTTACCAAAAATAAGTACCAGACTTGCCAAAGATGACCTAATCTTTCATTTTCTGCTACTGCATGTATCTCCATTCTGCTAACAAACATTCCCATGATACTAGGATATGATATGACCTATGTGCTATATGGTAAGCCCTGTATTTGTATATGATATGACCTTGGCCAGGAAAGATCATGGAACAGATCCTTCTGGAAACTAAGACACATGGAAAATAAGGAGGTGATTTGTGACAGCCAACATGGCTTCACTAAAGGCAAATCATGCCTTACAAACCTGGAGGGCTTCTACAACAGGGTTACAACATTGGTGAATAAGAGAAGAGCAACCGATGTCATCTACCTTGAGTTGTACAAACTATTTGACACCATCCCAAGTGACATCTTTGTATCTAAACTGAAGAGAGATGGATTTAATGGGTGGACTACTTAGTGAATAAGAAATTGTCTGGATGCTTGCACTGGAGAACTGTGGTCAACAGCTTGTGTCCAAGTGGAGCCCAAGGACCAGTGGCATTCTTTGGGGGTCAGTTATGCAGACCTGTGCTGTTCAATATCTTGTTAGTGTCATGGACAGTGGGATTGGGGGGTACCATGAGCAACCTCACTGAGGACACCGACCTCTGTGGGGCCATCAACATGCTGGAGGGAAGGGATGCCATCCAGAGGGACCTGGACAGGGTGGAAAGATGGGCCCATGCAAAAGTCATGAGGTTCAGTAAGGCCAAGCACAAGTTCCTGCACTTATTTTGGGGTAAAATTGAGCATAAATACAGGCTAGGGGATGAGAGGATTGAGAACAGCCTTGAGGACATGGTCTTGGGAATGCTGGTGGATGAGAAGTTTGACATGACCCAGCAATGTGCATTTGCAGCCCAGAAAGTGAAGTGTATTCTGAGCTGCAGCCAAAGTAGAGTGGCCAGCAGGGCAAGGGAGGGGATTCTGCACCTCTGCTCTGGTGAGACCCCACCTGGACCACTGCATTCAGCTCTGGGACCTCCAATATAAGAAGTACATGAAGCTGCTGGAGCAAGCACAGAGGAGGGCCACAAAGATGATCAGCAGATTGAAGCACCTATTCTACAAAGACAGGCTGAGAGAGTTGGCATTGTTCAACCTGGAGAAGAGAAGACCTTGGGGAGGCCTCATAGCTTCCTTCCATCACCTGAAGGGGACTATAGATATTAGAAGATGTTCTTTACTGTGAGGGTCCTGAGTGGTTGCCCAGGGAAGTTGTGGATGCCCCATTCCCGGTAGTGTTCAAGGCTAGACTGGAAGGGGCTTTGAGCAATCTGGCTTAGTCAAAGGTGTCCCTGCCCATGGCAGGAATTGGAACTTGACTGTCTTCAAAGAACACCTCTAAATCACAAACCATTTTATGATTCTAGAACAAAATAATAAGGAGCAGCATTAGGCACTATTAATATCTGAATAAACCTACAATCATTTATGCATGCTAATTCTCCACTCTTTCTTGAAATTAAAACTGCTAATTTTCCTGTTGAATTGTTTTGCTTGGAAATTCTCTTTGAAGTGCAACTCTTCTAATGGTAACAAATTATTTGTTTTTAAAAGGAACGAGAATTTAACTGTTAAAGCTGGTTTGCCACAGTAAAACAAAACAGCTTCAATATATTTGGTCTCACAATTGATAAATAATCCATCTAAACTCAGAACTCTTGAAAATTAAAACAAAATGCGCCTCATTTGGTGCATTTAATTGTAAAATTTGCTCATACACGAAAACTCCAACCTTATGTGCAGCTTATGGAAAACTTTGTTGGGCAAAACATACCAAGAACAAGGCAGAGTGGGAGGAAGTAGAATAACGGCCCCACAGAGAAATTTATTTTGTAATAATTTAAAAAAAGATTTTGAGAGGAAGTGCCAAAAAATTTCAAAGAAAATAAAACTATTTACTATTGCTGACAAAATAATATGTGTTTGTTTTCTTCTGATTGCCTCACAATACTGATGACTCTGCAACCTCTTTTTGTGATGCATTGTGTATACCCTGTAATTACACGTTTCAAAATTACAGCTCCTTTTATTTTAGGTACGATTTTTTGACTCACCTACCTACTTGGATGCTCCTACTGTAAGCAGCCCAATTTAGTAATTCAGATACAAGAAGAAACTAAACAGACTATGCTTCAAGCTGCTTCTGCCACATTTTAGCACTGTCACACGTCTACTACAGAAATGGTGTCAAGAACACGTGGGAGCATTGAAAAAATAACTGTTCTCTCTAATTTCAAATGTCTCTTGGAACTAAATTGGACTCCATAACCAACCTGGTTAGGACACTTCCCTGAGTCTCAATAGAGAAATTTGCCTAAAAGATTTCAAACAAACTAGTATATTGGCTACTCTCAACTTGTTCTATGCAAAACACATAATTTCTCCAGGTTCAATTTTCTTTTTTTTTCTAGCCCTACTTTAACAAAGGCAGTTTTGAAGGTTTTTGAGACAAGGCAATAGAAACAGATGTTTCTAGATTAAATATATATATATTGCGGCATTGCCCAAAACTGGAGCGTAATTGCACCATTTCTGATCACAGGCTGATTTCAGTTTCAGATAAATGCTATCTGGAAAACTGTCCAGCTGTGACCTCAGGGCTTCTATGCTGGCTGTTGACAGGAGCCAAACCTTCATTAAAAGCAAAGCGATTGCAGCACTGAAGAGTTGTTGCTCTGGTGAAATGGACAATTCCTGAGTTGCAGAGCTGAAAGCTGGAGCTCACCTCCTGTGAGGCCACCTGGCAGTTCTGCCAGAAGCCAGGGTGTCCCTTCACCCTCTAAGTCAGCTTACCCAGTACTGCAGCTGCTCAAATATAGGTCTACTACATCAGCTCCAGAGCTGGCAGCTGGATGCACTGGATCCAGGCAATGCAGAAAGCATGTGGGAGCACTTCCCCAGAAATCTTCCAGCAGTCTGGAAAACTGTCTGGGACTTGGAGGAGAAAAAAGTTCTGAATTGGTATTTCCTGAGCCAGTACTGATCCCAACATAGTACAGGAACCATAAACTGTTTTTACCTGTGGTTTCTGTCCTAAGATGAAAAATGTATTTAAGTTAGGGTATTCTGAGAGAGATGCTAACAGTGGAACTAAAGCTTCCAAATTACAGAAGGCTCTCTACATATTTCCTTGAATTTCCACATCAGTATCATGCCTCCTGACAAATTGCTACATATGCATCAGGGTTTTTTTTAAAATCACACTATGCCTCTTTTAAGTGCAACAATAATACTGCTTTCTGCCCATTGTCATTTCAAGTATTGCATCAACGCAGTATTTGGAGCAAGACTTTACCTAAAGAAGAACACTGAAAGACATCTGTATTCCCAAATTTTAACACTAGGCAAGCTGAAGTATCATTCTAAACCAATAATAAAGCTGAATGTATATTTCCACATATAATATAGGATTTCTGTTAGCATGCTGACCTGTTTAATTGAAGGTGTCCTATATCATGATCATAATCAACATTTATGAGGAAAAAAGTTACCAATTTGCACTAGGTGAAGAGTTATTTAATAACAGTGGCTGGTTTCTGATACCAACTTCCTGATGATACCAACTTCCTGATGATATCAACTTCCTGACTTTTAGAATGATTTTTTTTTCTAAAACCTGAGGGAAATAGGAAAAATCTGCTATAAATATGAGGCAGAAAGAGGCTTGTATCAGATTGTTCCATATTCTTTTCTAATCTCTCGCTGAGCAACAATACTGTGAGATTGGAACTCAAACTTTACAAAATCTGGTCATAGATTTTTAATAGAAGGACAGCTGAAAAAAAAGAAAAAAACGTCATAGGGAGGAGGTTTGTCAAGAGAAGAGGTATCAGTCTAACGTACATGGAAAGAAATGTCCCTGAAATAAAGGTACATAGCTTAATAAAATATTTTTAACATACTGCATTTCTGTTAAAAGCTGGTTAAAATAACAGAACTATAGAACCAAACATGGCTATTTTAAAATATCAAACCAAGTGAAAACTACATAGAGAAACACCATTAAAACTTTAATATAGTAAAATTTTATCTTTATCACTAATAAAGAATGGTACTGCAGCCTGCTAAATGCATCAGGTGCGAATACCATTGTGACCAGTCCTGAATTTTTGGAACTGAGCATGTAACAAGCTGGTATGACTGTAGGTGTTATTGATTGCATAAGGCTTTGCCATCACAAAGCCTCTCTGATTCAACACCAGTAGATTGAGGAACAGCCACTATTTATTAAAGCTATTTCTCCACAAGGTCACAATAACATCCTGCTAAGGCAGATTGTCACCAAATACCTTTCTCACAGCTGTTTAAATTTTAGACTTGACTAACTTAGTCTGAATGATAGCACTTGCCTTGGAGAGCTTGCCATATCGGTAAGCAAAACTGTACATGTTTTACATTTCGCCTGCAATACATAAATTCATGCAGTAGGTCAGCCCTAGGACTATGGTAACAATCACAGCATCCTAGCTCCAACTGCAGAGCTTTAACTATCATACTATATGTGAGGGATACCTCTCAGCTCTGGCAGGTTTTACATCAAGCCCTAAGGATTACAGAATGTGGCTGATGACTGTAATTAGTGTTTATTGTTTGTTGTGTACCAACAGCATGCTTGGAGCAAAAAACAAAATTAAGACAATCTCTGCTGTAGAGAGGAGAGGCAAAAACCTAAACATGGCAGATAAAGAAGTGAAAACAATTACAGATCTATCACGCTGACTTAGAATCCATGCAGTTACAAAAATAATAAAGTTAAATAATAAAATTGCCTGCAGGCAATCTAAAAGGGATTTAATTATTTTTGAATTACCCATCTTGGATGAAAAATCATTTCCAGAACCAGGAGAATTAAACATTCTTTTGACCCTGACATGAACTACATTTTAAAGATTTCATTTTCTTTATATGTAGCTTTTATGTAGCACAGTTGTGTATCCCTGCTTTGTTTATTAAATGTATAACATTGCATCAGTCACTAATTATATTATGTGAAGCACATTTGTAAATAAAATATGAAGTTGTGATGTATTTAATGATAAATACAATAAACTGTAAACAGCCATTGATTGTGAGCTGTGGTTCCAGGTGTTTATATACATGAATGTGTGTGGGAAGCCACTGCACGACTGACTAAAACTCGGACTAATTCATTCAATTCAGCACCGTACAACAGCTGTGTCCTAGGTCTGTCTGTTTTTAAAGGTAGCCTCAGATTGACCTCTATAAATGCACACTGTAGTAAATATACATATTGCTTTCCGTAGGGTCCTGAAGGCAGCTATTGCTTGCTTCATATCTTCCACATTCAGGCTGCATTTTTCCTTCCTGTAGCTACAACATCCTACCTAGAATCCTAATTCCTTGTCCAACAGTAGAAGAGTTTCCACATCTCTACTTTCTTGTGTAGCAA
The DNA here is from genome assembly GCA_013398115.1 of Falcunculus frontatus. Lineage (NCBI taxonomy): Eukaryota > Metazoa > Chordata > Aves > Passeriformes > Falcunculus > Falcunculus frontatus. The sequence continues at coordinate 423,040 of VZRV01005805.1, forward strand.
AGACATACTGAGCTTCCCATCACTGCTCACGTCTGTGCTGATTTCACCCACAATTCTGGATTCATCGACCAATCCAGAACTGAGGAGAGTCATCAGCCAGGAAGGGAGGCATTTCAGGGATGTTCTCAAGAACATTTGAAGGAATTTAGTTTATTTTCTAATGAACAGGAATGCTGTTTGAGCAAGTCACCACAGCCAGCCTTAGCCCCCTAGAATGATGAAGAACTTTAAAAGTTTTCTATTACAGGAAAAAAAAATCTTTAGAAAAGATATTCCGTAGAAATAACTTGGTAAACCACAAACCCAGTCATTTTTCTGTAATGATACAGAAATGCAATTTTAAGACATGTATAAAATATTTTGAGCATATGCAGGTATTCTTAGGTTAAATTACCTAAACATCTGCTTAGTTAACTATTGATAAATGAATGGCTTAATTGCTTACTTTAAAATTCAGTGTTTTAAGATAGGACACATCAAGAAAATACTAGCAGAGTGGTTTCTTCTGATAGGTCTGATACTTTAGTAATAATACTTTCTCTGTGAAACATGGATGACTAACAGTCAAGATCACAAATTGGTAAGAATATACATCTTCACAGAAACTTAGTTCTTTCAGAGTTGGGCCAAGAGAACAGTATAAGTAGCTTTTCATGATGGCTTCTGGCTGGATCATTGAAGATGCAGAGATATAAAACTGAAAGTTTATGACAAATAATTTTCCAGCTTTTTAAAAACTTAATTAAAAAAAAAAAGTAAAAAACCAATCCTTTTTTATTAATGGTGTAAAGTAAGTTCAGTTCTGATTTTATTAAATACGATTAATATACCTATGTTAAAACTACTGATTCAAGCTAACTTTATTTCAGGAATGCTGAAATATTTTTAAATACTATATAGAGGAAGTTATATATCTCATATATATATATAATGAGTCTATATCTCATTCACTACAATTATATTACAATATGATAACACAGTTACATTTAATTATAGTGTATAGCTTCACACAAGAGGAATCCAAAAATTTTAAAGACACATGTCCTCTCTGCCTGCAGTAAATGCTCTACTGCTAGACAGCTAAATTGCTTGTCAAATATTCTCATGAAGCTTTGATAGGGACTTCTATTTTATGATAGGTTTTTTTTCATTTTACTTGCATTAGAAATACAGAACATGAAACTACTTTAATGGTCCCTGTCTTTTGCCTCAGGAAACAGTCTGACATAAAAATTAAGAGCTCATACTTCCTGCAAGAATTCTTAAAAAAGTTGTTTGCTCCTTTATTTGGATGACAGACTTAAATGTATATATTTAAGGTTATCTTTAAAAATATACATGGAGGGCAGCCTTAGAAACATCTAAAAACTGTTAAGGCTAAAATTTTCTTTCTGCATTCTTTAACTGAAAAATTATTAACAACAACGTAGAAAATTACAGCTTGTTCATAAAGACCAAATGCGCTAAGTCTAGAAATAAGATTTACAATGTATTTCCCAGTGACCAGCAGCAGCTTCCACGAGCCTAATTCAGACAAACAGGAAAAAGGAGCATTTTATGAATAGCCAAGAGCAATAAGCGTAGGGGTCTGTGCCTTTTGCTGTCTCTCCTTTAGCCAGATGACAGCTCCAACCGGGAAACCAGGAAACTAGGAAAGGGAACCATCAATGTTAACCAGAAGCCTTTTCTAAAACTTGCAGGATTTTCAAACATTCTACACAGATATCTTACCCTAAACTACCTAAAACGTTTAAATATTTACATTTGAAAGAGTATTACCATCAAGGGGAGATGGGTGAAATTAATACATCCTTCAAAACATTACGGTATTATTTTTCTATATTGTAGTTGATTCAAGATTAGTTATTGTCAAAAAGAAAATCAATGCAGCTAATGAGGTATTCTTTAAAAATTATTATAATTTCCTAAGAAAGGAACATACTGTTCATATGTAAATGAGTTTTTCAGTTAATGAGTAAAGCCAGTCAATCAAACAGATCTGCAAAGGGAAAAATTATGAATAAAATACTTTTTTAGGATGTCTTTTGTTCCTTAATTGCAGGAAAAAGCATGGTTATTAATCTGTTATTGCCAAAAAGTTTCTACTTTATGAACAGTTATTATAAAAAAATTAAAATGTAAATAAATATATCCAGAAGAACACAAATGAAAAATGTTTTAAATACTGCCTGAAATTAATAATCTATAAAATTTTGTGTGGAATGGTTTACCATCATTGTATATTAAAATACTTAAACAGCACAAAATGAAATTTACACTGAAAAATATACTAATGTTTCCTCAATCATCTCAATGATCTCAATGACAAGTAGATAAGGAAAAGATCGTTTGAAAAATGTGTTGGGGGGTGGTGATCTTTCTACTGAACTTGTAATTGAACAATAATATAAAAGTGTTACAATGTAGCCCAATTCTCACTTGATGTGTGGTTATTATGCCTCTGATAATAAGGGTTAATAGCATTTTGCTAAAGCATTTCAAGTAGATTTGCAGCCATTTGCACACCAGTAAAACTTGTTCAGAGTTTTAGCAAGTGAATACATTCTTTAGGAAATGTAGTGGCAGCTTTGCATTTTTGTCCATCTCTCTGCAGAATGGCTTTTGCTTTGTTTCTGGAATCAGAGGTACAAAGGAAGGCTACTCCTTGGGCTGTAGCCAAACACAACCCATCATCCTTTACAAATCATGCTTAAGTATTGCCTGATTTTAGAAGTCTTAGATTACTTTTTACCAACAGAAAGCTGAGTGAAAATCTCATGTTCAACAAAGCACGTAAACCTATCTTTCTTTTTAAACATGCAAACAATGTTATTAAGAAGCAGAAGTTTATTGTGTACTGTACTCAGATTCAGAGATGCTAGAGGCCCTTGGGGAACAGAAACCAGAATATTTTTTACTTTAGAAGACTGAAAAGCATATTTTTCAAATTGCAATGTGGTTAAGCACAATCTCTTCCTTTTGTGCCTGTATTACTGTGATGATAGGAATTCAAGAAATAGAGAAAGAAATTGAGATCAGAATAGTTCTGATGCCTTATCTAGCATAATATTTCAGCATGTCAAAGGACATCTGACCTTCTTGTTCATGATCAAATTCTTAACTGCTGATTTAATAAAAAAAATCACCTTCTGGCCTCAGAATGAACACTACGTTGTTCATTCAAAGATTTTCAATTAATAGTCAGCTTGTTATCGCTGCATATGATCATTACATAGAAATTAACAAATTATTAAACTTTTTTCAGATCTGAACAAAGTAGACATATTTCTACCTAAGATTGGCCTAACAGAAATAGCAAGCCTGACACTGATTTAATAATGCATCCCCTGTGCGTGCTGACTCAATCAAGGGCATCTGGGAAACACCTTATTTTCTGTGATAACCTATGAGCCTTAGCAATTTATTAGACCTTCCATAGGAACATGCTTTGCAGCACTTCACAAGATATTTTGCCTACAAGTAATATCCTCAATGTATCCTACATCCAGTTTCCATGTACTGTACAGTGATGTAGTTTATGCAGAAATCTCATTGTTGTATTGAATACTTCTGAGCAAGAAAGAAGACCTTTTGGGGAAAGTCGAAATACAGATAACTCCAGATGCAGTGCAATTTATCAAAAGCCAACATGGATTCACCAAGGGTGAATCATGCCTGACTAATCTAGTGGCCCTCTACAGTGGGACACACCCGCAAGAGCATTTTTCTTTAGACCTCACAGCAAACACGGCACTCTTGCCTAAGTGAAATCAAGGCACATGTGCACTTAATGTGAACTCTGATGTTAGAAATCATTAATTCTAGAAGAAATTATTCATGGGAATTGCTTCTTCTTTCATACAGCACTGGATATGCCCCACAATCTGAGTTATAAATATTACAACACATATTTTGCAAATTTTAATGGCATTCTGCTAATTAGCAGTACCAGCTACAGTCACACTTTGTTGCAGGCACTTCTACGGAGGGAAGGAGGATGAGACTAATGATACAATCATTTATGAATTGCAGTGTCCAGCTTCTGTATTCTGGTTACTTATTACTCTCTTGATTTATGTGAAATGTAATAATGAAAAGAATTAGTAAATGCAGGAAATGAAAAGGAGCTAGCAACAGTGTTCATATGTGATCAGAATTGGATGGGGGTTTATCAGGCATGCTGGTTTTAAAATATTTGCAGACATAAATTGGGCCCAATATTTAAAAATAAGTAAATAAATAAAGCAGGTCCGGTATTGCAAGTGATTCATCTTCTCTCCTCTACTCTCTGCTCATTGCTTACTCTTCAATGAACAAGTGTGTCACAAATATTCCAGAAACTAAGATTAAGATTTTATTTCTATGTCTACAGGTATAATTTTGATTAAATCAGCCTCTGGAACACATTACTTGTACAAGAGATTTACTTTTGATTACAGTGGAACCTCACATAAATTCCAATATTAAACTAAGAATGCCTCCCATGTTCAGTACTACAAGTGAAAATTTGATACTTCCTTCAGAGTAACAAATTTCAGGAATAACGTCAATAATGGACCAATTGGGTTTTGATCAAAACTGGTTTGATTTTTTCCAAAACTTCATTTAATTTCTAACATCTATTTTTTTCTGCGTGTTAAGTCATTTGGCACATATAGATGTAGCATTTTATTATTGTGTCCTAAATACTTTTAAACTAAAATTGTTTAAGAAGTCCAAAGGCTTCCAAGCACAGAAAAATTTGCAACAAGTCGATCTGAAGCATCCCAGCCTTCTCATCCTCAACAAATTTCACATTAAAATATACAATTATTAAGTGGGTTTCAGAACTCCAGTTTACAAAGAATAAAATATAATTAGCTGACGCAGAGGCTAGTAGGAGATTTAGAGATGCCAACAATTGTTGGGTTTTCACACAGAGACCCTGAAACTTGATTTCTCCTTGGCACATAAAGGGAGAAATTATTTATATATGTGTAGAATACCGTGGAGGAATTTAGGATTTTTGTTTGCTCTTAGCACTTTTGAAAATACTCATACATTATTACTTCAGGTCATAAACCAATAACATCAGAAAGATTAGCAAGGATGTTTCATTCTGTAATTGCAGCTACACTCCGTCCGCTGTTCATACGACACCAATTTTTCAACATGAAACAAAAGTAGCAGGGAAGATTTTAATTTTTTTTTCCAGCTCCCACACCAGTTTCAATGAAAGTAAAGCACTGAGTAATTAAAACAACCTTAGCTGCTATTAGACTTTTGGGACATGGAAGTGATGCAGTATTCTTCATAGATTGCTGCAGCAAACTGACCACAAGGGCATTCTCCACAGGGTTTGGAGTCAAGACCAAAACACTCTGTGCTTAAAACCTAGTCTTCAACTTCCATCCAGGATCTCTTATCATAACAGATCATGCAACATAACCTGTTTTACCTTTTTTCAATATATTAATGTCCTTCTGATATCTGCATCAGGATATTATGGCAGCATTGCAAGTCTTAGGAGGTAGAAAAAAAAAAACCCTCCTTTTTCAATCAACTCTCAAATTCCTATGGGTGCAACCTAATATCAACCAGCACATATTTTTATAAGCCTCAAACAGAGATGTAACATATTACTAATAACATTTTAAGTACTTGTTTTCTTCCCAAGCATAACATTTTCCTCTCTTTAAGCAATAAGAAGGAGATGGAAATAACTCACTTTTTGTTAGGAACTAAAATTTAGTTTCCGTTAAAAAGAAGGAGGGAGGGAGGGAGGGAGGGAGGGAGAGGGAAGGAAGGGAAG
>VZRV01005805.1:429150-870394 GCA_013398115.1 Falcunculus frontatus
AGGAAGGAAGGAAGGAAGGAAGGAAGGAAGGAAGGAAGGAAGGAAGGAAGGAATCTGTTTCCTCCATTTGACTTGATCTTCTACTATATCTTTTGTTCATATTTCCTCTTCCCTGAGCTCTCCACCTGGGTAATTTAGAGCTGGAAGTTTTCCACTTTTGCCTCTCAACATTATCAGAATCAGACTTGAAGTTGTGTGGATCTAAAGCACTGATTTAGACACCATGTTAAACAGATGTAACAACCAATCCAACTGTATTTAGAAAGTTATTAGACTGTTTCCTATATTAACATATGCACATATAAATTATTTTTTATTTAATGGCCAGCAAAACGAGAACTTTATAAATCACATTTATTAGACACTTCTATAGCCTCGAGTTGATGGGCACAAATTCAATTTTATGTTAACTTGCTTGAGCAGTTAGCTCACAATTAAGATCTTGAAGAATTAGACTTGTGGTAATAACAATATATGAGAATTTGATCTAAATCTTGGGATTTAACAGCGGTCTGTGAATGAGTTTGTATGCAGCTTATCACCACTGGAAACCAGCTTAATATAGTAAAACCAGATCAGAAGGAAAAATGAGTGAGACACAGGATAAACTAAACATTTTTACTTTCCTATTTATTCATGCGGTTTCTAATCTACTGCCATTTCAGTTAGAAATTGTCTGCTTCACAAAACAACTAAACAAACACTCCTACATATAATGAGTACCTTAAACATCCTTGAAGACTGTGAATGCACCTAGACCTAAAGAGATGAAATGGGGAAATCTTTGTTATTGCAGCTGTGATTGTTTTATGATGCAGCATTAAAATATTCAGATGAATGACTAAAGGGAGAAGTACAGAAATACAGAAATATTTGTCAGAGAAACTGAACAACTCTGAAATTCAATCTTTCCTTTTCTAAGTTCCCCTTTAAACTGAAGGCAATGATTTTGGGCATCGAACAAGCAAGAAAAGTGTATTTTAATTCTAAGAATGAATAATCAATAATAAGGTGCAAAAAAGGTGTTCATTTAAAAATATACATAAACCTCCTCTACAATATGCCCCCATTATTCTTTGTTCTTATGTTAACTCACAAATATAGTATTACAGAAAAGGCCCTAAATATAACCTTGTTCTGGAATTTTTTATTTCCAACTGCATCACAATTGTGGGTCTCTGATTGACATATTGATTTATTCCCAGCAAGGGTCCTATAATTAATGTGACCTTTTGATAAGGTGGGAGATATGGGGTGAGACAAGTGCTCTCAGGAGAGCTATTAGCAACTTCTGAGAAATTGCTAATGTTAGAGAGTTATCTTTTTTTAATACAGTTTGGAAGATAATTGACAAACCATGATAATGAGTATGTATAGGGAAAGAAGGAGAGTATAAGAGAGGTGCAAGAACTGTTAATTACTCAAAAAGAGGTGAGATTTCACCACTGGATAAACTGTACATTTTGGGCTATGGGCTATTACAACTAATAATTCTAATAAAGTGGAAAGAAAAATAGTAGGTCTACATGGGCCAGAAAGAAGAAAAAAGAGTAAAAAACTTTATCTATCTTAAGAAGCCTTAACTCTCTGCCTTTACATAGCATAGCAGGTGTTTTTATTTCTTCTCATCAGATGGTATTTGTACCAAGGGAGTTTTCTCATTTCCCTTCCCATCTGGTTCTGCACAAAGTGATATAACATAATACCAAGATGACAAAGTTCCACTAATGTTATTTGAACATTAGTTGTATAACTAACCTTTTATTTTATAATCAAGATCCAGTAACCCATTCATGACAACAAAACAAGAATTTATGTTATGATCATTCTTGAAACAAAGAGTAAGATTAAATTGACCTATCAGTAATGAAAATCTGTGACTTTGTATTCAAAAGGATTAGGCAATGAAAAGAAACTTGTATATCTAATGTATGTAGATATACATATTTAAAAAAGGTTTTGTTTACAGTTAACAGAAATATATACATCTAGAACGTGAATTATCTCAGTGTGCATGTGAACACAGACCAGCAGAAAACCCTGTAGGCGCATAAGTGAAATGCAAGCAAATGGAGAAAAATGTGAGGAGACTGGTCCTAAACCTGAATGAAACTGTATGCTATGGCTATAGCTGGGACAAAATTGATCATCTAAAAAGAAAACGAAAACCCCTCCACCCTCCATTGTATTTGGATTTTTGAATGTTCTGACTCCCTGTCGAGGACTTATTTTTTCTCATTTGCATGTTACAGTCTAGATCCCAAAGCAAATCATTGGACAAAACTTGTCTTTTTGGTTTAACACATCATCATAAAATTATGAGATTGAAGGAACAGCATAATTTTTCATCATTTTTTCAACACTAACTCTGCCAGAAGTGGTGGGCAGCCAGTAGCAAGTGCCAGGAGATTGATTATACACCAGAAACTATCTGGGAAAAAATTATTTTGAGCAGTGAGGCTTTATGGAGTTGTACGCAAAGCTTGACCAAAAGATGATGAAGTGAGGAAAATGTAATGGCAGATAATACTTACATCACTAGGCAGAATAAAGTCTGGGTTTATTTCAGCACCCATGAAGAAAGAATGAGTCATAAGAATCTCTGATTAATATTTTCATTTTGAAATGATTTGGCAGACCGCACTGAATTTCTGCCATTTCAGAAAATTAAAATTGAAGTCATTCTCATAAGTTAAAAGTAGCTGTACAGAAACAATTATTATTTCTCTGTAAGGCATCATTTTACTCTTCAATACTTTAGCCAGGGGTTTTAGACCTCGTGCATTTGTTTTTTTTACCTACTAACAGCTTTTGTTTTTAGTGAAATACTTTTGAACAACATGACTGTCATGATGAAAATAAGAACAGAGAGGGTGAATGGAAAAAGAGACAGCATAACCATCGTGAAATTATTGATTTCTAAAACTCTCAACCTGAGCTTTTCACAATCTCCTATAACAAGATCTTCTAATAATCCTGTTTTGAGCCCCCCTCATCACCTCTCTCCCCCCACACAATCACCTTTTCTTAATCTCTTATTTAGAGAAAGTAAGGTTGCTTTCATCAACACTAACACAAACTGTTGCTACAATTCCAGCCCTCTGGAACAGGTAAGGTATTTATCAATTGATTAGGGAGGCATCAGCTTTGCACTCAGAATACTAAGTTAAAGAAATGTAATAATGGGTTATAGCTTGAGGAGACCAGCTAAGAAATCTATCAGGGATGTGATCATCCACCTTTGTGCAAAATCCGTAAGATGACTGAATTTATGTACCCACATCAGGAAGGTACAAGGGGGCACAACAAAACACTCTACTTGCCTTGAAAGCAGGCAATTAGCATCAGTGCTTCCAAGCAGCCTTTTCTACTTTGAGCAGAACATGAAAGTGGTCATGTGCCATGGTGCATCATTATTCCTTTTAACTGCTAGTCATCATCACATGCTGGAGTGCTGCATCCAAATGCAGCACCAGAGATGGGATTAGTATGTGGTAAAATGCCAAATCCAGACACTAATGTGGACTGCCAGCAGTTGTGTCATGCATGTCCTTTGCAAGCAAACAGGAATGTCAGTCTGTGGCAGGAAAAAACCTGTGAAAAAGAGCTGTGATTTTCTGCATTTTCTGTGTCTCACCTCAGTTTCTCTTGTGCCTCCTCATCAGTAGCTCCTTTTCATGAGAAGTTTTAGGGAATTTGATTTTAAGGCTAATGAAATAAACGTCATCAGTCCTTACTTATCACCGCATGAAAGCCTGCGCATATTTGCCTCACATATTAGTTTTTCAGTAGAAAGCTGGCATATACTTCCCAAGCAGACATGGGGAAAAGGAGATAGCTGAGGAAAGGTGTTTTCATATTTTTCTTATTTTCCCACTATTAAAGTTAATTTTATATGCCAATAAATTCAAATAATTTTCCCTGGGTCAAGTCTTTCTTCCCCCGATGGTAAGTGGTAAGGGATCTTCCTGTCTTTATCTTGACCCAGAAGATTTTCCATCTTATTTCCCCCTCAGTGCTGTTGGGGGTGGGCAGAGGAAGACAGAGCAGCTGGATGAGCATCTGGCAGCCAGCTAAGATAAACCCACTACAGGCATTAACTAAAAATTATGTGAAAACATCCCCAAATGTGTATGAATAGGTATTTAAATATCACTATTTTTAGATGCTTTCCTCATTTTTTTTTTTTTTTTAAGCTTGGATGCTTGATTATTGCACTTGCTCCTGTGTGGAACATTTATTGGCGCACATTGCATTAATACAAACATCTTTCTTGGACCTATTTTCCCTTCATTTTTGTCTAAGATGAACCTCATTTAGATAACACTTCCTTCTCCCAAAACATCCTTAAGTTTCACCCCCTCCTCCACAAGAGTGGTAAGAAACAGGATGGTGAACACCTCTGCTCAGCTCTGCAGGCTGATGTAATGTGCACAGAGTGCAGCTGGAGCCACAAACGATGAACAGTTAGCATGAGCTTCAGAGACCTTGATGTATGTGCTCCAGATCAGAGTCATCACTCACGGATACTGAAAAGGGTCCAAACCACCAAAATATAAATCAATGCAAAACTGCAATAAACAACTGCTAACGTATCACCAGTGGCTCCTGGAGTCTTGCAGAGAACAAATCACAGAGACATTATATGTTGTAATAGAAACCACTGTGTGTAACAAAGTTGTGCCTGTTTGCAGCCACATGTACATGTGCTGCATTAACAAAGGGGAGGGGGCTCCCTCTTCTTTAACGCATTAATTACTTTGCTTTCAAGATGAGGTTTTACAGGGAATAAAGTCTGCATCGCTTGATATTTATAATTCTGCATTGAATACACATATGCACGTTAATGATACATACGTATTAAAGATATTTACACAAGTGTTAGTGAAATAACTTGTCCAGATGAGGCCTACAAGTGCCCTGTTTACAATGTAAACAAAAACCAACAAACAAAAAGAAGACTAAGAAAATAGGGAAAAGACAATAAACCAAAGTTTTAAGAGGAATAGTGTGTGTCACTGGTGCTCATTAGCGCTGCTGAGGACTGCCCTGCCAGCACAGCCATTTTGCTGTCGGCATTCATATGCTGCTGCACTGTGCCACGCTGAGGTTCCAGCCTGCCTGGAGCTAGCTGGGCACTCCTTGGGCTGTGCTCTGATGCACAGTGTAGAGGTACCCTCAGGGTCTGGGGCTGCTTATTCACATTTCCTAATAAGTGCTAACCCACTAATAACCACTCCTGCAGCTGTTCCAGAGCAAGCAGTGCACATCCATTCTGCAATATGCTTCCTTACAATTTACCCCATCACATTCTTAGATGTATCAAAGTCTAGTCAAAGCAGAATAACAGAACATACTGGAAAAGAGGGAAGGACAGAGGTTAGGAAGATTTTGGGTTAATTTTTTTCTCAGCTCTTTCTTCCTTCTGCCTTAAATGTTTATTCGCAAAAATTTGATTGCATTACATTTGGGTGAGGACTTTCACCCATAAAAATATCTCACTGGATACGGAGCAAAATTAAAATATGTGACAGCAAAAGAGAGCAGGTAAAAAACCTAAAAGAAACCGACTCCTGACCCTTAACTCAATTCATGTTTCTTGAATCCACAGCAATTATATTATCATGCTCACACCATTGTCATTAGTAGTAATGAGAAAACTGCTCTATTTAAAGATCACAAGACATGCACTACGAATGTATGAGAATAAGATTCCTGGGGGATTAATGATTTTAGTTCCTAATATGCAACACAATTAAAAGGTATTCTCTAGCAATGGGAGACTCATCCATTTCAAAAAAAGACAAGAAAGAAAAAAGAAAAGTAAATTAAAAGTGTTTAGCCGCAGAAATGAAGTGTTAAAGCTTTTATGGAAAAGACTACAGATTTCTGTCACGGAGGGTGTAATTCAAGTGCAAGGAAAGTGGGACATGGAAAGAGAGATCATCAGAGTTCTATTCCTCCCCATCCTGCCAAGAATATCAACAACTCCTTAAAAAGTGTTCACTTACTCTTAAAAGGACCTGCACAGCAGTAGGGGTATTAAACTCTTAAGACTGAGAGAAAAACATACAGAGTCAAGAGGAAATAGAAGAATGTCATTTCATAATTGCTTGTCACTTCCAGAATACTTTCAAATAGTAAAGGGGAATGCATTAGGCTCCCAGAATTGTAGGAGACACCACTGAAAGTTTTTTACACAACCCTTTTTCATTTCACAAGCCTCATTCATAATGAGTAACATACCAATTTCTATGTCTGAAAAGCCAGCAGCAGCCTGTTCTATTTTATTATTGTAGAAAGCAGAAAAGGGGGAAAAAAGGGGAAAAGACCACAGAAGAATGTCAAAGGTTCTAAAAGTTTGAGAGAGCAGGGAGAAAAAAAAGTTTGACAGCATATGATAAGGAAGGGGGTAAAAACCAACAAAAAAAACCCAAACCCATAAAATCTAACTCTACTTACAGTTAAGGGCTACAGCTCTGTTATAAGCACCTGAGCAGCCTGCCCCTCATCTGTGAAACACTGTACAGAGCTTCAGAGACTAAAATATTAGGAAATTTTCCATGGAGGACCGCTACCTCACAGCACGTAAAGACCCCTAGAAGGAAAATGTAGGATTTGAAAGGAGAAGATAGAAAGGGGGAGGATGTTTGAATCTTATGCTTTGTAAGTAGGGAACGTTCAAAGCCTCTTCACATATCTACAGGCATGAGCCTTTCACACCAGCATCAAGAGAAAAATCTTAAACTGTTATTCATTTGCGGCAAAACTTATTCAGGGCTCATTTTGAAGTCTTTTCAAACTATCTTGCTCTAACAGACTTCACATTTCAGACATGAAAGCTCTGCCTTTTCTCCCCCCTTGCAATCATGTATTTGAAAAGGCTGTCACCACCTGGGTATATTGCTCTCCCTCCCACCCCTTTCTGCTCCAATGAACTTATAAATGCATCACAAGAGAAACAAGCACTGCAATGTCAGGCTGAGTCTGGTATCTTGAATAGGGTGGAGAAGATATCTTAGTGTCTTACAAAGAGAGATGTCATTACTCCTTCCAGATCTCATCACGTCATGGCTTGTGGCAGCATGTACAAAGCCCAAAGTCAGAGTGGCGAATAACACAAAATTCACTCTGAAACACTAACACAGGCAAATCCCACTTTCTGAGAACATGCCTAAACACTTTCCTGGCAAGCCTAGAAAAACACTATGACATATTCTCCTTCATACTCAGGATAACCAGCTTTTTCTGCTACCAATAAGGACTGGGTCTAGAAAGGGACTTTGTTGGTGGGAAATGGAGCATAGAGAGGCAGGAATGCATTCTACCTCACAGTGTCTCTAGCAGTCTCTTGTGTCACTTAGACATTTTTAACAAGCTGTATTCAGGAGGCAGTCTTAGTAGGTCAGGCTTAATAATGTGGCACATAATTAGGAACAGTTAAGGTTATATTAGAATATTCCTCTTCATAGGATTCTTATGACCCTCTAATTACATTCTCGCTTGAATGAATTTTAAGAAAAATTATTTCTGTATTCTACTGCATACCTATATAATACTATATTCTCACTCATTAAAAAGTACTGTGCTAGCTCTTGGCACAGGACCATGCAATTCTTTCAGCTTTTAAAAACAAGACTATGAAAGAGAAGTTGGCTAAAAAGGATCTAGAGACAGCAGCAGGCTGCAGTCCAAATATTTGGAAATTCTTAGGTTACAGCACTTGTTAAGGAATTAATTTACAATCCAGGACAAGAAAGACAAACACATAAAGCATCTCGGTTTACTTGCATCCCCCCATGCTGTTGAAGAGGAAACAGTGAAGAATACATGCAGAGACACCTGAGCTTACCAGCCTAGCTGCAACATGACACTGTGACCACATTAGTATTGCTTTGGACCAAACTACAGAGTTTGTTGGACTACTGTTTGTTAGACATGCTGCCTTTGATCTCCACTGTTTTGAAATGGCTTCTAACCTTGTTATAAGTCAAGGTGTGCCACATTGGATAAGTCACTGAAACAAACACACAGTAACAAAAGCATTCAAGACACTACCACTACAGCAGAACGCAATGCACTCGCTTTTGGCAAAATCTTTCCAGTTCTTAATTCAGAGGTAGATTCACACTTGATCTAGTTGATGATGTCCTTGGTCAGTGCAGGGGAGGTTGGACTAGATTATCTTTAAAGGTCCCTTCCAACCGAAACTATTCTAGGAATCTTTGGTGCTAATCAAATTGCAGAATTAGTTCATCACTATGACTTTTCCCACCTCTTACCAGCATGCTTGGGCTAAAACACAGTTTCTGCCCAGATTGGCTCAGCTGCTCCCACAGGACTGAGAAGCCTCTCCCTCCCACCAAGAGTTCAGCTGACCCAGACTCTCCTCTTTTTAAAGGAAGTTAAATCCTCTGACTGAGAACAAATAGACAAGTGCCAACCACCATCCCACAATTTATGAAATATTGCAGATATTATTCATATCAGAGATTAATCCTCTTCAGGGTCCCAAAGGAATATTGCCCCGAGAAGCTTTACTGACAGGTTATCAAGAGTGAAGGTTAGAGAAATAGTAAGTGTCAAACAGAAAGAGGGTAAGAAGGAATAATGTAACACCCCACATTATTCCCAGAGGTTGATGATTGTAAAAGTATAGGGCAGGTGAATAACAGCATTGTATTAAAAAATGCTAGTTCCTCTGAGAACTAAATGCTTAGATCTTGCCTCATAACAGTGATTTCCATTTCCAATCAGCCAACGATTTTAGCCATCATTATCTGTTCACTACATTTTTCTAACATGTGATTTACCTTTACATGTGCTCTCACCCTCATAAGATCTTTCTATAAAGCCAATTCCCAGTCCTTCTTCAAACCTCTCCATGAAAACTTTTCTTGATGTAAAGCTTATAAAGATCTTAGCAATGGCTAAACAGGTGGTAGCTGGCTTCAGATGTTCATACAGACAAATATTCTCTTTTTATTGCTTATTCTTGTCTGTGTCTGACTTTCAAAGTTTCTCATGGCAAGGATAATCTTTTAGACAGTTTGCATGCTGTTTAGCACAGTGGGGAAGTAATCTCCAGGCCAGAAAAGCTAGGCAACTTTGCAATGCAAACAAGTGATAACCACCATCACAGTACCAGGCACTGCTGTGTCAATCTTCTGGCCTCAGTCGCACCCACTTAGGCTGCAGAAGGTAAATTACATCAGCTGGATGTCAGCTATCACACATTATCACCCCACCCTTTGCAAACACTGCTAGAGGTAATCACTAAACCTCTGTAGAAAAGCATAGCAATTTGTTTATCTTTTCTTTGAAACTAATAATCTTACTACTACTAGCTCCAATTAGATAATCAATAAACACATCCCATAAGATTCTTTTTCCCCTACTAAGGATTAGAAATGACTAATTCTAGAAAGATTTACCTTACTGAAAATACTAAGCCCCCAACAGTTAGCTGGAAATATCAATTTTCCAAACTGATAACATAACCTTTGTAGCAGACATTCAATTGGTACTGTTTGAAAAGATTATTGCCACTTGAGGATCTGACTCTATTGCTGTATTTTGATTTTCTTCCGCAGTGTCAACAGCTGAATAAAATGACGAGGAGGGTTAGAATCAAACAGTCTTAGTATCAAGCCCTGCTGATCTAAGTGAGTGTTTCTTGATTTAACTTAAATGAAAAAGCCTGTTACCCTTTTAAACTCTGTAGTCAATTTGGGGACGTAGCAGTCCCAAGCAATAAAGATTATCAAAAGGAATGCAAATGGAAACAATATCACATCATTAGATCTTTAGGTATTAAGTTAATTAGTCTTCAACTCATAGTAACTATAATACTACCATACAGCCCTGCTGCAATGGTTTAATTAAACCAAATACCCACTAGATTTGAAGTCTTAATAAAGATACAAAAGATCAAGGCCACAAAGTTTCAAAACTCTAAAAAAATAATAAAACACAGGTGGTCAGTGGTTCAAGTCTGAAAAGGAGGACATGAGAAATAAGTGACCATTTTTCTGCACCTCTAACCTATGGAACATGGAAAAGTAGCCATGTTTGAAGATATTAAGTCAATTTATGATCTTGCCTTACTTCCAGATTCCACAAGAAGAATTTCTACACACTTTTTAGAACATGAAGAAATTTTTAATTAAAACAAAGCAAATCAAAACTTCACTAATTTCAAGAGAAGTGAAAGAATGAAATTACAGATCTTCTAACACTGAATTCCTTGCTCAATGTGGTTAACTGTGTAGCCAACAATTTTTTAGCTTTGTAAACACCACAATTCTTTCACTGTCTTTACCAGAAAGAGATAAAAAACAATATAAATGAAATAAAAATTTCACCCCAAGCTAGCCAGGGGGAAAGATAACTTGAGACTTCTTAGACTAAGACAGTTTTAAAAAGCCAGCAACTATGGAAGTGGCACAAGTTGGAACTGGGAAGCTTGCTTTAAGTACATTGATCAAAAGAGATGTGGCAGCTACAGGGCACAGGCTATTATCTTTTACAGTCTGTTTTGTTTGTTCTTTTAATAGCATGTGGATAAAAATCCCACTCATAAGCTCCCATATGTTCAGCCAGAACAGAGAAATATGCTGCACATTGATCTATTTCTGAAAATGAGACTTTTATTCGCTACCAAATTCTTGCACATTATCCGACTGTTACGAGCCCTTGCAGATACCTAAAGTGATACTTCAGACACAGTCATACAGAACTATATATATGAGCATAGAGAGTAATATTCATGAACATATAAATGCCAAAGACTCTAAGTATGACTTGAAATTAATTCCCAGGTAGCACACAAAGAGAATTCTCTCCATGCGGACTGGCTTCTTTTTATTACTACCATCAGGAATTTGTAGCTTATACCTGTTGCTTGTGGAAAACAAGCTAAAATGATAAATTAAAAAGTATCTATTTCAATATGTTCAAAAAATTGACATACATGATAAATATACCCACTCAACCTCCTAATGCTTTTAATACTATACTCCTGAATTGGTATGTATTCTTTGTACAAACCCATGGTACAAGGTAATTTCAAATGTCATCAGACTGCATATGTCCATCTTTCTTAATATTTTATTTAATCAGTTTTCTCAGTACATGGTCTTGAATGGTTTTGGTTGGGTTTTTGTTTGGTTTTTTGTTTTGTTGGCTGGTTGGTTAGTTTGGTTTGGTTTTTTGGGAGTGGGGTGGGTTGTGTCTTTTTTTTTTTTACTAGTATTATTTCTTTAGAAACCTTATTACATATGCTTTCAGATTCTGCAACTAAGTCTTTTTGGAACTACAAAAAAATCAGTAAGTTTCTCTGGAGGTGTAAATCTCTATTCAGGTAGAGATTAGGTGCATTTATACAAGACAATTGTGTGTTGTACATTCTTGTATTGGCTTGTAAAGGAAGGAATACAAAGGCAGAAATGAAAAGGCTGTATCCACTTTGAAGGAATTACTGCATGAAGAAGGACAGAAAACATAAAAGACTATCCAGATTCCTTCAAGTCTGTAGTTCATCTGTTTTACAGTTTGGACTTTGGACATTTACTTTATATTTTTCAGAAAGTCTACACTTCTACAGCTGCTAGCTGGGCATGGACCAGTTAGAAAAGGATATCACAGTTCATCAATGTAATTTTTTTTTTTATTTTTTTTTTTAAAACAGATTTTAAAAGCATTGTCCAGTCTATACAAGGGATACTACTCTTAGGAAAATCAGTGGATGCTTTTGTTGCCTTAAGACTGTGCTCAATAATTCCTTAGGTTTAAAACTAATGATATTTGCAGCTACATACCGTACTATAAAAAGTAATATTTGTTCAAAAAACAAACAATGTAAATGGTCTGTATCCCTTTGGTGCTGTTTTCTGGGAAACCTTTTTTTAATTTTTAAGTATACTGTCTTTTTGCCACACTTTTCCAGACTCCTTTTGTTCACCTCTCCCTAAATACCTTCTTTAGAAAAGAAGACAAGTAAAGGCAGATATTAACATCCATTATACAAAAAACACCGTCAAATCAGAGTCTTCCTTCTTCTGTATACAGAAAAAACAGTCTTCATTACCACTAATTGCTTCCCATGTAGTAGTTGAAAAAGATATTTCAATAATTGTCTCTCCAAGGTCACAAAAAAAATTCCTTGTGCTTTTCTTTTATGAAATTTAAGCTAAAAAATAATACTTTTCATTTCTTATCCAGAACTTTAAATTACAGGGATAAGAAGCTAGGAGCAATTCATTATGTTTAACTACTAAGAGAAGTCAGTACTGCATGTAGACTACAGTTCTGCATGCTGATGAATACTTCATCAGAAGAATTATCACTTAGCAAGATGGCGAAGGCAATATATCAATTATCAAAAATATCTGTATTCTAATCTGGTGCTTTGCATTATTTAACATTTTCTGACACAAAATATATCTTAACTGCCTTTTCTATTCTGTGGCCATTAATCCCCTGATGTAGAACACAAATGCCAATGACATAGCAAAACACTGCTGAGATTAAGATTTAAATGAAAATCAATGTTTCAGCTGGCTGAAAAACTAACCTCTCTGACTTGCTAAACAGTAGGACTAAAAATACAGTCCACAGTTTTGTTTCATGTACAAAGTTGTGTCTTTTTTCCTTCCCACTTCTCTCAGATGAAGCTGTGAGGACTTGAAAAAGAAAGGTGGGGAAAAAAAAAAAAAAAGAAAAATTGTTTTCAGTTTTACTGAAAGATTAGAACATCTCTGGGTCAAGCATCACTCACATTAGCACTACCTGACAAGCTACTTTTGCTGAAACTCAGTTTGCATGCATAATTAATTATTCTGTCCTCTTTTTTCATCTTTTTTTGAATGTTATTTGGATGCTAAATGGAGGAATTTATTCTTGTGTCCTGGTTAACATCTGGGGAATTACTATGAAACTGTAATTATTTTAACTAGCCAAAAATCTCACAAATCTCCGTAACTGTCACTTACTCCAATTTTGACATGCCTGATAAGACGCTTTCTTCACTGCAAAGTGGAAATAGCAAATCTTTTTTAGCTTGTAAGAGCTTTTGCACTCTATGGCTGAAAACCCAGCAATAAATGAGATGCACATGACTCATCTCAAAACTCTGCAGAAACTTCCTTGTAACATCTCTGACTGTAGATGACCTCTTGTATTTGTACATAAAAGTTTTGCTTGAGTTTGCCTGCGTTGGGGTTTTAGGAGGTCTCCTTTGTTTTTCTCTTAAAGGAATTTTCCCATACTGCTGCTAAGGCACCTGGCCACAGCGGGAGGAGTCCAGCTGGTTGTCCTTTTTACCTGGGGTTTTCTCATGTAGGGTGGAATCACCGCGAGATTTGAACTGGCAAAAAGGGGCTGGGTAGAGCTCCTGCCTTCCTGTTCCTCCGGCATTCAGAGAAGAGAGGAGCTGCCCTCATGGTGAAGGGAATTCGCTGCCACTGCAGGCTCCTGTGTCCGGCTGTTTGCTTTCTACCGTGAGTGGAGCCTGCTCGCTGGAGCAACTATTGCACGGGGACCCTATTTAATACCCCATCTCACTAAAGGGAGGGTCCTTTTTTCACCATCTGCTCAGGTGCCTCAGGAAAATCCCCGAAATCCCAAGCTCGGCTTTCCCTGCCCTGCTGGGAGCCAGGCCGAGGCTGTCCCGCCTCCTCCACACTCCCTCACCACTGCTGCAAGCCTTCGCTACGCTGTAGCACCGCACCCTCTGCCTGCAGAGATGCCCAGGGGCTCTCCCTGCAGCTCCGGAGTTTGATACATCTCGTCTAGGACCGGGGATTTGGTGTTGGTCCCTGCTGTTCCAGCCTGCTGTTCCCGAGGTCCGGCTGCCCAGGGGGTTTGTGAGGCAGCTTTTGGCCCGCCATTACCGCGTGGTGCCGAGCTCGCTGCGGAGCGCCCCCTGCCGGCGCGGGGGACCAACGCACCCACCCCGCGCACCGGGAGCCGCCAGCGCCCCCTGCCGGCTGTGAGCGGAACTGCACCCAAGGGGAAAGGGCCCGAGCCGAGAGGGGTCACTGGGCTCTGGGTCTGTTTGGTGTCACTGACATAGTTACTGTTGTTTGTTTGCCTTGCTACACATACATATTAGTAAAGAACTGTTATTCCTATTCCTCATATCTTTGCCTGAAAGCCCCTTGATTTCAAAATTATTATAATTTGGAGGGAAGGGGGTTGTATCTTCTGTTCCAAGGGAGGTTCCTGCCTTCCTTAACATACACCTGTCTTTCAAACCAGGACAGCTTGTTAAAAAGGTGCATAAGTTATCTACACCTACATGTGAGAATTTCTCCTCCCCATAAATTAATGAAAAAAAATTCTCATCAGATATCTGTAGACAAAGCCTTTGAGATAATGCTAACTGAGATAGTTTAAGGTTAAGTCCATCGGCATGAATTTGAATGTACACTTATATAGGAACACGCGTGACTGCCAAATATGATGAGTCAGGGCAAGTGGCACTAGTTTTAACGTTGTTAAAGTTCTTCCTCTTCTGATTTCTTCTTTATCACTTTGTGTCTGGGGACAAATAGAAATAGGAAATATACCCCATGAATGGACACCGCCAGCTGAAATATTTAGGTTTATTGGAGGTTAGACTAACATGAAACAGCTTTTTGTGAGAGTATAACATCAAACTGTACCATGTTACCTCTGAAAGTAGTCTCTGGGATAAATGAAGGCTTTAATTTAAAAGCCACTTTAGTAGATATGCGAATGAGTTAAATTCTAGCAGATCACACTGAATGTGGATGTTTTGGCACCAGTTTAAACCTACAGATGTAAAAATCTGAAGTTGAAATCTTGCTTTTTAAAGAAGAAAAAGATTTCTAGACCTGCCTGAGGCATTACTTTGATGCTATGAAAAATTTATACAGTATTGTAGATATGCACAGGAAACAGTTGATTTAGACCCCCAAATACTTCCAAAGCCTTATCCTGAGCACCATCTCCAAGCTTCCACTGCTGCATAGCTTCCTTTATGTGAGACTGAGACCCATGTAAACTAACATGAGAAGTAGGTTTCTGTGTCAAATCCAACTGCAAATTCCAGGATCATCTTGAAAGCAGTGTACGCTGAAAGGCATCTCATAGATGTACTTCTGGAAATATTTGCCCACGGATGCTGTGCTGGAATGTCGTATGAACATGGGCTCCAAATATTTTGCTTCCAATTAAAATTTGAGTGAACTTCAGTTTATACTTTCCCATTCTAAAAATAATTTCTCCTTGCTTTCTTCTCGGGTAACATGTACTTTATCATAGTGGAATTTGCATAAAAAACAGTGAAAAAATCTGCTTCATTTGTTTTCAGACAGTTTCAGTTGTTGAGTCAGGATGACACCACTGGTTTAAGCAGAATTTAGTGTACAGACTACTGACTCTCCCACTTTGCAAGTAATATTATGTGGATTCAGCAGAATGAAATCCTGCACCAACACATTGCCCCAAGAATCACCCAGTTTCCCTCTGTGGTCTAAGTTTTGTTCCCTTCCCCACAATATGCAATCATATTACAAGTATTCCATATGCTTTGAAAAATGCAAAGACTGTTTATCCTTCCCAAACATATGACAGCACATATCAAAAGGTTAACAAAACTATATTCTTAAACACCATTATGGGAAAAAGGTGCTTTTCTGTAAACACCATACAGAAAGTACATGTTAAATCACATTCTGACCTAAGAAAATCACAAGCAAAAATTCCCTCGGACGTTCGTCTGCATTGTCCTATGCAGGTTTTGAATATTTTTGCACAAAAAGTACATCAAAGTTGTATAATTTTTAATAAAATGATGCAGGCAAATAGCACACCAATAGAATATTAAAAGCTAGATGTGAAAGACAGACTTATAAATAAATGTAGATGTTTATGTACTCACAGCTAACTAGAAAGACACTTGCCATAGAAATTATTAGGGGGAAAAAACCTCCTATATTTTTGTGATGTTAAAATACAAAAGGAACGAGAAAAAAGGTTGAATGAGAAAAAGTTCTTCACTTAAGGAGTGGTTAAGCATTGAAACAGGTTTCCCGGTGGCGTCATCATCCTTCGAAGTGTTAAAAAAATGACTGGTCCTGGCATTTAGTGCTTTGGTTTAGTGGGCATGGGGGTATTCAAAGGCTGGACTTGATGATCTTGGAGGACTTTTCCGACCTTAATGATTCTATGATAAAAAGTACTTCTAGAAATCATTCTGTTAACACTGATATTATAACTTCAGTTGATTTTAAACTGTTGTCTTTATTATGTTTGTTGCACTGAATACAAAGAACACTGTTTCTCCAGTGAAGCAATAGCTTTTAAGTTTTACATTTTGTTGCACTGAAACTTTACATTGTCTGTAAAGAATTTGTTTATTTCCATTATACTACATGTGAGAGGATGAAGTCAAAGAATTTTTGTTACTCTTCTTAATGTGGGTACTGTGGATGAGTTTATTGAATGAAGCAACTCAGCTTCCTGGGATGTGCTTTCTTACGTAGTCAAGTTTTGATAAATCTCTCACAAGGCAGCTCATTAAGAACCGCTGTCTGTATGGATTATCCTTGGAAAAAAATGCTGAGATTAATTTCAAGGTTTTTTAATGTAAGAATTTACCCTCACATCCTTATGTTCACTCTTTCATACATATTTCTCTTTATTATCTGCCCCTACTGTTTTGTTCATTTGCAAGCCCCCCACAGTAAGAGATTCTAGTAACTTCTGAAAGGTAAATCTCCATCTTTCAGTTGGAAGCATGTGACTTCCCACACTACGTCCATCTCTCTGCTGTCAGGGATAAGGCCCATTATGAGTTGCAACTATCCTAATTGTTAATGGTAAAGGCTGACCTGAAATGAAAAAAAATCAGATGGGATTCCAGCTCTTTTCTACACAGCCTTTCAAATGTTAGCTTTATTTCCAATAGCGTTTTCTACTGTGTTTCTAACATATTAGTGTTTTGATGTTCTTAAGCTCATTTGCTTTAAAAGGAAAAGGAAAAGAAAAAAAAATAATTAAAAAGACATTTGAAGCTGTCTGTGTTATGCAGCTTGAAAAATACAGATGTAGAATACTGAAGCTCTTGGTGTCATTTTCCCAAAATAAAGTAACAGTTAATGCTGGAGTACTAGATGTATTTCTATATCCATGGCAAATTATGGTGCCACACTGAAAATTTTTTTTCCTATCAGCTGTTTTCTGGAGACAACACTACACGGTTCAGATTAAACTTGCGTGGTCTGCCAAGATCCTGAGGTGAATGTTTTTTTCAGACTGCTTTGTACTGGGCCCAAGCTCCCACCTATCAAAAAAAAACTACTGACGCCTGTTTTCCACTCCTTACTTCAGCTACATGTGCCACGTCAATCTGACACGCAAGAAGGATAGCACAGACTCTTCCATTTTTGCTTTTGGGTGACTCATGTGTGTTGTCCTCAGGAGAAGATTAATTTGGTTTGCAATAACTCATAATTTTTTTTTCTGTGGAGTATTTAGATAAACTTGTGAGCAACTAAGCCCTGTCAGTGGCTGGAAATGCCCCACTCTTCATACTCCTAATCAATGAATTGCCATTTACTCATAAGTTTTATATTGTAAATTCCAGAAGAAGGCTCTCTGCTGTCTGAAAGCACTTGAACATGCTATGAGGGCTCCCCAAACCATGAAGTATAGGTTCGAATATTTAAGAATAATTAATATTCTTCCTGGCTTCTGATAATAGTTCTTAACCTTGATATTTTATTAACACATATTTGAGGTAGTTGTGGGTTTGAGATTTTTGGGGTTTTTTTTGATAAATGTACATACTTGTAGTAAAATTACCTATTTCTTCCTGCAGTCAGCAATTTTTTGTATCTTAGAAACTAACTTCATTGGCATTAAAATAACATTTTTTAATAATAGCCTCATGAAACGAATTTATTTTGATCTTCTTCCAAAGAAGTTCACAAGCAATATCACATTATTTTCACTGTTAAGGATCAAAGAGTCTAGTAACTATTCCTATTATTTTTTAAAAAAACCAGTTTTCTATTGGTAAAGAGTACACTTTTTGAAGAACTACTAAAAAAGCTGATCAGGTCTTTTTAGCAATTTATATGACTGGGATGTTTGTATTTTTGGAGTCTTTACTTTAGATTTAAGCTTAAGATTTTTTATATGTGTGTGTGTGTATTTTGCTTCCTTCTTCCTCAATTGCAACTTCTGATTCCCCTAAGGTGAACAGCGAAAAATGAGTAATTTAAACACATAAATAAATCTGAAGTCAGACAATAGAGTATTTACATAATTTGAAACAACAAATACAAAAAGATTATACAGTACATGCATTTTAGATTTCCTCTGAGTAAGGATCATTTTCATTATATTTTTCAAATTTTCCTTTCAGTTATTTTCAGTTTGTCATCACAATAAAATGTTTCTTGAGGAAGTGAATTAACTGTATGAAATGGAAATGTGAAAACCTAAGGGCACAATTCTCTTCTTAATAAATACGGCTGCGTTGCCAGTATGGTGTGGAACTTTTTTGCAGCCAGGAGTATTTCAATTTTGATCAATCATGTCCTGGATAAAACCTTAAGCTAGCTGATTTCAGCCTAACCTTTGAGACAAGCAGGCATTTTCAATGACAGTTGCTGCTCTGGAGAGGTAGGAGCATTTAGCATTTCTCACTTTCTCTCTCTGGTTCAAATCTATCTCTTGCTTGTAGAGTACTCAATTCTTGCACTGTAGAGATCTTGATGAACCTCAGCCTAACAAACACTATGTATAAGGTTGGCATGCATTTTTATTAGCTGGGCTTTTCCATGTTCCCAACAGCCTTTCCAGCCCCAGGTGTAATAACTTTAGGAATACAGAATCCCTGTAAATTCCCTGGCTGAAAAAGTGAGGTACTTGGCAGATGATGAGATATATACTAGAACCCTTATGGATTTATTCAATTAAGAACAGTATCATGAGATTCTTACTAAGGTCTGTGAGGAAGAAAGAATTCTATTTGGGATAAGCAACAAAGTTCTTTAGGTTTAGAAACCTTAATTTGTTCAATACATGGTAAAAAGATTAACATTGTTCTTGCAGTACAACTGTTTTATGCTTTTAAGCAGACTGCAGAAAAAGCAACACCTGCTTTCTAATTGTTTGCAGATCTGATGACCCTGTCTGTTCAGATAGTGGGAAAACTTGGATAAATTCCATTTCCTATCTTACATGATAAAACAAAAATATAAGTTGTCACTCTAGCCTCCTCGCCAGAATCTCTAATTTGAAAGAAACACATAGATTTAATAGTTCGCTCCATGGATTTAGCCCTGTGGATTTAATTTTACAAGAACCCCAAAGTGAAAAGTTCCTTTTAAAATCTTATGATATGGCTCAAACTTCAGGGGATGAGGGATATGTTGATGTTCACACATTTCAGCAGTGAATGACCTTCATTAGAACTAAGGTCAGGAATTTTATCTTTATCTTGAAGTACAGGTATAATAACACAGAAAATGTGAGCAATACCAAAACTAAGGTCTAGTACTGCTCAGAAGTAATTTTTGTTCCCAAACCCCTGTGCTTCCCCTGCATCCATATCTCTAACTAAACTCATTTCAGGAACAGCTTCTGTTAGAGAATACGTAGAAGCTTTATTCAATCAACAAAGTAAACATCAACAGTGTTATTAAGAAAACGAGCATTATCCCTTTTTTAGCTGAGGAAATGAGACCCACAGCTTTTGACATTCACAATGTCACCTGCAGCTGAGGACAAGCCTTTGTTACCACATTTTTTTCCTCCTTAAGATGCCAAATTATTAACTCCTAATGAAAATAGAGAGAACTTCCTCTAGACAGAACAACCTGAATTACCATTTTAGGTGGTCAGTACAACTGCACTGCATAATAAAATCATATTGCTAAGATCCCAGATGTTTTTACAAATGTTGTTCTTCCATCTCTTTTCTCAAATAAAACCCACCTCAAATTTTCTGTTTCCACTATGTCCAAAAGTTTCACGTACAGCTCGTGTGCTCCCAGCAGAGAGATAGAAAACCACAAGTGTCAGATGTTGGTTGCACTATGCTGTTCTGACACATCCATGTACAAACTGTAAGGTCTTCTGTTAGTTTCTGGCCTGAATGTTGCTTTTGGAAAAGAAAGAAAGGAAGAATAGCTGAGACTGGCTGAGAATATACAGCCACATCCATGTGTTCCTGGCAAGAGAAGAATATGGAGAGTACTTCCCCCAGCTTCCTGAAACTCTGCATATGTGTTTCACAGTATAAAAGGCTTGGGTCTTTCTAACAGGTCTGCACCCAAATCTCCCGAAAAGTTAGATAGGGTGGGGTTTTTCCAACTTCTTAAGAAGGAAAAAGTGAAACAAGAATGAATTTGCCTCAGATATCGCATGGGATAAGAATGACAAAACTCACTCTTATACTGCAGACTGTATGAAAAAACAGCCAGATATGGACTATTGTAATGTATTCACATGGAAATAAGGATGTGGTCTGATGCCTCGAGATTTTTACCAGGCACCTCTCACCTTTCAGTATCGACACTGGGAATTAATCCTCCTGCTACTCTTCCAACACCAATAATATTGATTTTGTGGATATAAAGTCATATGCAATTTATATAATTTTTTCAGGTAATTACAGGCTGGAAACTCTGTAAGCTGACTCATCAGAAGGAGCTTTCTTTTTAGCTCACTGGTCATCAATTCTACATGGTACATGTACAGTACAGGAGAATGGAACTAGGCATGTGAGAGGAAAAGACTTGCACAGCTCCTTTTCCTCTCTGTTGGACTGCTTCCTGCTTTCCTACTTAACTGACTTGTAAACCCACTCATTAAATAGTGCCAGGTTTATGGAAAAAGAGAAGGAGCAGAACTAAAAGGAAAGTAGACACCAAACCACTCCCCTCACCACTTCCTCTGGCATTATATGAGGTTGAGCGTGCACCTGCAGCAACACTTCTGTGTTCCTCCTGCATATCTCTCACTGTACTTCTGTTCTGCTCTGCTGCAAGTTGCCTGTGGGATGGATCACTTGGGTTCTAGTACTCAACGGTTAAGGGGCAATGGAAGGTGAGCAAAAAAAATTAAAATTTTTGAAATAACTCCACACAAATTTCTTAAGAAACACCATCAACATTCAAACTAACCTCCCTGAAAGATCTGCATTTTCCAAGTGTATTTATTCATGATTTTGTCTACATCATTTGGTCACATCTCATAAACCTCCATTAAGACTTTGATAAGGGATAAGCAATTTTTTTCCAATGGTGGAGGTATTTTTAAAGTAAAGTAAGAGTTACACAATTTCTTCACTTGAGGAATCTTGGGTGAGGGAAAGAAACTTATAGGCAAGGGGGGGGGAAGAGGGCAGTGTTACAAAGAAAAGAGAACATTTTGATAGATAAAACAACCATTTTATTGTAAAGTGTGGAGAAAAATGCAACATAACATTTTCAGAAATAAGTATTTATTTTCACTGTTAGGAAAAACTAAACTATAGATAAATAGAGAATAGATAAACAGATAAATACACAATAATGGTGGTGGAAAAAATGTAATCAAGAAGTGATGAATGATCAAGTCATGATCTTTCCCTTTATATTAATTAAAATTAGTTCTTATTAAAAACTGGACCACAGAAGACATTTCTTTTGGATTCAAATCTCAATATCATTCTATAGCCACAGAGAAAGTGTTTTGCTCTTTAACTCCAGATCCAAACTACAGATGTAAGTCCAGGGTCACAATAAAGCCTGTCTTGCAAGCCTTTTCTTTAGCTGCAAAATATCTCTTGGGTATTAAGAAGACCTACATTTTTTTTTAAATTTCACCCAAAAAATGTACTTATTGTATACTACTATTTTATAAAACTATGTGGTTTTTTTTAGATTTCAGTAGATTTTCTGTTTGGATTTTTATATTGAATCCTATTTGCATGCTGTAATTATATTGGTTTCAATCAGCAGGCTAAAGCTCAGGCCCCTAACTGGTCTGAATGCCAACCTGAAAAATTAGCTAACCAGTCTATTATAATGTCATGATTTGTTTAAATTCATTATCTACTGTGTTATATTGTTAATTCTAGTTTCATTTCTTGTTTTGAATACGGACAACAGACCTTTTTCTAAACTCAATGGAAATTTGTCTCCTATTTTTTTCCTCTTTTGAACAAAAGTTGTCTGAGATGATTACATAAATTTCTATACCTTTTTTTTTTCCCCAGTCAGCTTAAAATTACCAGTAACTTGAGTACTTAGATCAGTCGGTGATTACAGGAAGATAAGGAAGACAGCACTGCAGGTGATTTCCTGGATCATTACTTCCCCAGTTCCATTATTATTGGCAGAGCCACTCAACAAATAAAACTGATTATCACACATATATTACAAATAGTTAGGAGTGAGGAAAAAAAAGTCCTTAAGTTAGACTTGCAAATATGAGGGCTAATATTTTCAAATTAATCCTGCCTACAGAAGTCTTCAGGAATTTTTCACTAAGTACAGAGGGATCCAGACCATATTCTAAATTATATGACGGGAAAGCACATTCTCTCCACAGAGAAAACTTTCAAAATTTTGGTTATGCTTTTTATTAATGTTTCAATACAACTTTGACAGTTTCTGTGAGGAAAGTAATAGGATGCAAATATTAATACATATTTTGAGCCCAGCAAAAATAGGCAATGAGCTCACGTTAGGATACATCTTGCTAATGTGATGTATCCATCCACAGGATTAATTTTTTTCTTTAGATTTATTCTTTTACTGGATCACAGAAAGTTCAAGAACACCCATTACAGTGGGATTTGATATTTGAATCAATGGAAGCCCTAGTCCATTTACCTTTTTTTAAAACATCATGAGAGCTGCCTGCAGAAAATAAGTTTACATTCCCTTTGTGACTTTTCTGTCCTACCTATGAATTTAAAAGGAAAGTTTATCTTTTTAATTTTATTCTCAGAAATAGGTCACTGACTTCTAGAAGGCTTAGCATTAAGAAATCTCTTTTCCTTTAGGAGATACAAATCTTAATGAAGAGAGCCAAAAATGTCTTACTCTTTAGAATAGGTTTATTACTGATTTATCAGTTCATTATCCTCCTAATTTCCCCATTTATAAATCTGATTAACTCTTGGACTATCCTCATGTCACTGTCTATGCGATATTACATTAAATCCTCTGATGACTTACTAAGATCATTTGCCTGACTTTCCTGAACTCTATAGATATTTTACATGCCCTGAGGAAAAGAAATATAAAAAATACAATAGTATAGATTCAAGGCAAAAGAACTCTAAAGCTATTTAGGACTATTAGTCCTAAAATCTTAAGAAAATCACTTTAAATAACAACAATCATGTTATATTCCTAGAGATGTTATTATATTGGGCCTGAACCTCCCTCCTCACTATATTGGTATTAACAGTTATTTAAAGGTAGTGTTATCAAAAGGTGTCAAGTATTCTTCTAATTTCACATCCTCTTTAGTATCTGTATTTCAGGAGTGGAAGAAGGGGAAGAGGAAAAGAGGTAATGATAAATATCCTTCAAAGCCAGTGATATTTCCTGTCAACCCCTCCCCACCTGCCCCATCTTCCCCCTTCCCGATTTTATAACACTATTTGTTAAAACCAAGTCCCTTCTTCTAAGAGAAGAAAAAAGGGTAAAATGCCTTGGTGATCCCATTTAAATACATTTTAAGAATTCTTTATCGTAAACAAGAACAGGCATTATGGTGTACTTGGCATACTTTAGAATTAGACCTAGTTTTTCACCCAAAGAACTTAGGCTGCTACATTAAGCCTAAAGAGCATGAGAAATTAGACTCTTCTCCATTTATTTAGTTTCACTTCGGGGATGGTAAAGTGCTTTGCTAGCTTTTCCATTTTTGCCATTCTGAATAATTAATTGTTTTAAATGCCATTTACATTTTCTGATGTATTTAAGCAATACTTAAAATTTCATAAATAATAAGCATGCATAATTTGTGTTTCAACTACTGAATTTATAATCTCTCCGAATGCTATTCAATGCATTACTAATGTACTTTTGGCCAAAAAATTTCTAAATAGATGGCTTTCTAATTTATATTATTTCCCCTGGAAGTACATATCTCAAGCTTTTCTTCATCCTATAGCTGGAAATAAAAGCAATGTGCTGGCTGCATTTATTTATATTTCAGGATTTTTAGCTAATTACATTTATAAAATGCAATTATAGCTATATTTTCCACTCTATAATTACACAGCAATTGTTAAATATAAGTTAAACTTCTTCTATATTCGTTTGTTAGAATGGAAATTAGAAGTTAAAATTTGCTACAGTGAATCTGATATATTTTATGAACACAATAGTGTTAGTTCCTAATCCTTTCTAGTCAAAGAAGACACCTCACATCTTTAGTCTGTGGCTCTATTCCACTTAGAGAATTACTGGAAATAAAACGAGAAAAGCCCAGTGTCCCTACTGACACGTTGTCATGGTTTTTCCCCAGCCAGCAGCCAAGCCCCACTCAGCCACTCACTCACTCCCCCACCAGCAGGACTGGGGAGAGAACTGGAAGGGTAAAAGGCAGAAAACTCATGGATTGAGACAGAGACAATTAACAGGGAAAGCAAAAGCTGCACACACAAGCAAAGCAAAACAAGGCATTTATTCACCACGTGCCCTTGGCAGGCAGGTGTTCAGCCATCCCGAGGAGAGCAGGGCCCCATCACGTGTAACAGTGACTTGGGAAGACAAACACCATCAATTTAAATGTTCCCCCACTTTCCTCTTTCTCCCCCACATTATATGCAGAACATGATGTCACATGGTCTGGAATATCCCTTCAGTCAGATTTGGCCACCTGTCCCAGCTGCGTCTCCTCCCAACCTCCCAAGCACCCCCAACTTCCTCTCCAGTGTGGCCATGTGAAAAGCAGGAAAGGCCCTGACTCTGTGCAAGCCCTGCTCAACAATAACAAAAACATCTCTGTATTATCAACCATGTGTTCAACACTAATCCAAGACACAGCCTCAAACCAGCCACTGTCAAGATAATTAACTCTACCCCAGTCAAAACCAGCACATATAGGCTGCAAATAAATAATTTTTGGACTAAAATTCTTAAAACGGGAGTTTAACAATGGTTACAGTGGAAGCTGTATTGGCTGTTATTAATAAAACTAATTGCTTAAGTATTCTATTGTTATCTCCTTTCCCCTCTAATATGTTCAGCCTGCTGTTGTACTTTTTTCATGGTTTTGAAAAGTAGCTGTTTTAATGGGGGTACACTAAGAGACTCAAGGGATCTCTGAGTCCATTATATGTCTGTTATAAATATATTAGGACTGATTCATTAAATTCAGAGAAGAAATAGCCTACAGTAACTACAGTTGTCTTGTATTTATACTGAGGGAGTCACAGTCAATAATGGCAGACACTATAGCAACTTGACCTTGCTTAGGGACTCCATCAGGTGGAAATAGGATGAGATCACGTGGGGTTTCTACTACTGGAGTGCCTGGAAGAAACCACCCCTGAACACACTTCATCACGTTTGTGAACTTAGACTTTTCTTCCTCCTTTTTCTTTTTTTTCTTATTTTTTATTAATTATTATAATTGTTATTAAACTCTCATGCTGGTATTAGTGAGAAATTGTGAATATTTATTAGAAATTCGTCAGGAATCTCCAGAGATCAGGATCAGGCAGATGAACATTTATAGTGAAAGTACCATCCAATAATTTTAACTGAAGGCCTTTGGCAACTAATGCTTAATTGCTCTGGTCTGTTTGAATCTTCAGTGAACAGTGTTTCCAAGTAATTCTTTCAATTTAAAATAAATGTAATTGCTAACAAAGCCATATGCAACCTGCACAGTGAATGGTTCAGTGATTAGTGACTAGAATTTCACTTAGGCAACGATTCATAGTGGAAGCTCAAGCTATCAAAATAATTCTGATTACACTGCTCAGTACAAGGATCAGGCTTAGGCTGCGGGAATTAATTTGACTTCTGTGAGACAGAGACTAATAGCAGTTATTTTTACTGATGTAATTTACTATTGTCAAATATTCACTTTATTGGAGTTATTTATTAACAGGAGGCCAAAGGTAGTTTCATATAAAAAAATAAAACCAACTATTAAAAACAAGCCCCCAAAGCAATCTACACATCATATATGCATTTTACTAATGTAAGTTAATCTTCAAAGTAAACCATGCCCTATGACTTTTAAATTTAGGAGACCCACATCCTATTTATGTAAACTGCCCTATTTTTGCAGTCTATTAAAACAAAAATGAACAAAGAAAACCAAGCAAAAAAAAGAAAAATTAAAATGCTTTGTATGTTCATATCTCATCAATACCTTGTAGATGCCAACAGCATAATGAGGTACTACAATTAAGTAAGTCTGAGAGGGTTTTACTCTTTTCTTCCCTGTTTTGTCTTCCATTAAAAGCATTGACAACATTGAGAAGCCTCAAAAAGGAAGTTGCTACATGATAAATTTTGTAATGTACTGCAACCTTAACCTTCCACATACAACTGGAAGACATTAGCCTCAAGAACAACAATAATAGAGTAAATAATAATAACAACAACAAATCATATACCTGGATGTCTCATTATTCCAAGTTTAGTGGGTTATGTAAAAGAATCTGTTTTTTACAACTGCAGTATAAGTCATTCATACAAAGACATAAATTGATATTTGTAAACTAATGAAGGCTACCTAGACAAGCTTTTCATCCACATGCATTACCTCATTACCCTGTGAACATTCAATAACACAGTTGAACATAAAATTCGTACAACTATATAAGCATGACATACCAGAAATGAAAAATGAAAGAATATGAGAATCATTCTAATTACCTAGGACTAAATATTTGTTTTGACGTTTAATTTCCATAGATGCCTGGAGTAAATGATGGTTATGGAAGGCAAACAACTACACATACACTGGTACAGTTGGTAAAGAAACTTCCCAGATTTTTGTCTTTGTCTCAAGTGGAGATACAAATACACCACCACATGCCTGATACATCTCCCACTAAAGTTAATGCAACTTTTTAGACATCCAGAATCAACTGAGTCCATAAACAGAAATTGCATTATCTTGCACAAGATGCCTCATAATAAACCACTCACAACAAACATGTACTTGCCAAGCTATGGAAAACGGTGCTTGAATGAATACTGACTTCAATTTAGCACTCATCCTTTAAAGCACAGCAGTGTTTAGGGACAGAGTACATTGTGTCTGTGTTAGCACATATGTGTATTTAATGTGAGGGCTGTAGCTGGTCCAAAGAGCATTTGAGTCGCAGAAGGCATTTGAATTTGTATAATTCCAGTACATGCCTTCCTCAGCACAGCTGTGGTGGCTTTAACCACATTCAGCACAGTGACAGAGCCAAGTTCACGTGACCTTGTTCTTCAGCTCCTGAGCAGGCTTGAGTGAGAACACACCCAACCTCTCTGCCTGAACAAAATTGCCATATGTAGTTGTATGAGAGACAGCTGAAAGCTCTTTCACCCTTCTGCAGTGATGCAGCTATCTGAAACCAAGCAGGAGCCGCAGATTACTGGTAATATGCTCAGAAGTACTATGCCCACCTGCTGCTTTGCTAGGGAAAGTGTTGAGCACACTGGAAAGGAGCTATTCTCCCTTAAAGCTTTTAATTATACTTGGTGTCAATTATAAGTACAGTTTGTATTCAAC
This sequence comes from Falcunculus frontatus, assembly GCA_013398115.1. NCBI lineage: Eukaryota > Metazoa > Chordata > Aves > Passeriformes > Falcunculus > Falcunculus frontatus. The sequence goes on from VZRV01005805.1 coordinate 456,880, forward strand.
GTTTCTATTTCAGGATAAAGTTACAACATCAGACAAACAATGTTCCCTATTTGGGAGCATCTCAATTATGGTATAGACAGACTGACTGCTTGAGAGGAAAATAAATGGATAAGAGCATTAAGCACAAGAATTAAAACACAGATCAACAAATCATATTTACATTACTGTCAAATCAGCTTCTGCCAGACAGTTGAGTGGGAACTTCCTTAAGGAGAAGTTTCTTTTGGCATCTGTCACACAGATCCCTGCACCTGCACAATGTGGTTTAAAAATACCAGGTGACTTGCACAAGCTGGGGATGTGAATGTGCAGAGCAAAGTCCAAACCAGTGAATGGCACATTTAAATGCACAGTTGTCTGAAGGAAACCAAATACAATTCGCTGACTCTCTAACTCCAAATAATTGCCTAATAGTAAGGTTGAAGTGAAGAAAGTGTTTGGAAAATCATGCAGTGAAAAGCTAGTGTCCATAAAAGAGACAGAGGAATCCTGCAACTTTATTCGACTAAAGGGAGAGAGTCCACTGGGACACATACCCACAGGGTTTTCTCTCTTGAGGTTTCGGAGGGCGCAGCCTTCTTTTATCCTAAACTCTTGACTGCATGCTGCCCTCATCCTTTCCCCACTGGCTGAGGTCCTAGGAAGGTACAGCCTTCCCGATCTGCCTAAAACATATTCCCCCTTGAACCTGTCATTTTACCCCAAAGTTCAGAAACTCAGGCTTGTGCAGACCCTTGTCTGTTTCAGGAGCCAAGCCGTCTGGGCTTTGTAGCAAACCTACTGCTTGAAGTTAATAGAGACATTAAGACCCATTTCAAGAATGTAAACACTGGTACCTTCACACATTAGATTGTTTGTAAAGACATTAGCAAACACCATCCCTATCAAAAGTAATTACCTACTAACACTATTCCATGGTGCATGATGCAACTGAGGAGAATGAACATTCAACATTGTCATGCAGCCTCTGTGTAGAGGGGCTGGATGTGTCCCACACCAGACACAGACGGTCCTAGCCAGCTCCACTGGTCTCACAGGAGGGCGTGGCTGAACCCCTCAGACATGGCAGAGCAAGAGTGATGTGCCCACGAAGCTCAGAGAATGAGGCAAAGAAGCTGACTCCATCTCAGCACAACGGGAACAGAGAGCAGCCTTCGTTTTAGGTAACAGCTCTCCCCAGCTGCATGGATTAACCAGAGATGGCAGTGCCTCCCTGAGCTAATCAGACCAGTACAGGGGGAATGAACTTCAGCCAAAATAAAGGATAAAACCCAATCAGCAAAATAATTTTGAAGGAAGCAACCAGCTTGAGCTGGTTTCAACCCACATATTCCCTCCTGGCATGTGGGGACAACCAGGGTTGGGAGACTGAATGTGTCACAAAGACTGGCAACAGGAAATACATTAATATTGTGTTTGAACTGTGTGTTACTATTGCTGTAATTTGATAAGTGTAACTTACAAGTGTTATGTTTTCGGTATATATTGTGTCACTCTCCTAAATCAGAAATCCCATGTAACAGAAAATATCTTCAAATAGGTATATTCAGTATTAAGCATATTTTCCACAAGTGGAATATCTAAAAGAATCTGGGGAGAGCATTTGGCTACAACAGTCTCACCATCCTACTCTATTTTAACTGTTAGTAAATTAAATTATTTTTCCTCAGATTGAGTGTGTTTTGCCCATGACAGTAACTGGTAAGGGATGTCTCTGTCTGTACTTCAATACATGAGTTTTTCCATATTATTACCTCTTCCTGTCTTGTTGAGAAGAGAAGCTGAGTAGGCATCTGGTAAGCCCAGGTCGACTCACCACAGGGACCTCCACTGAAACAGACAAGTAACCAACTACTGTTTAGTCTTGACTAATTCAATTTCAGAATAATAGCAAAATTTTCTAGTTACAAAGAGAACATTATGACTTGCATTATTTTAATTGTGAAATAGGAATATAAACCATTCAGCAAGTATTGTTAAGTGATGCTGTTGTTGCTGTTGAAAATCGGTTCCACTGTAAGAGTTCCACTGCTTTGTACTTCAATTCATACAAAGGAAAATGTAAATGAGGCTGTAAGAAGGCTCTGTACCAACTCCAGAAATGAAGAGGGCTAACAGTGAAATATCACTGCATTTCTTCCATGCTCAGGACCTAGGGATATTGTATCTGACTACTCAAGATGGGATTATAAATCATGCTGTAGAGATTAACTAACCCTCACAAATCATTCATTGCTTTAGAGCATTTGTCTTCCTATGGATAAGATTCCATAAGTAACAAGACTTACTGGGATATACATATATTAAAAAGAAAAATGCTTTAAGGCACAGGTTAAGGTGAATGTTCACTCTAACACAAAATGACATTAATGCTACAAAATCCATATCAGTCTAACTCACATCTAAAATTCTATTACTACATTATTGATTAATCGCTTGAACTTTAAATTTAGTTGAGAATGATCTGAATGATTCAAGTACTTTATCAATTTATTTTAGAATACCTTGCCTGTCAAAACGAAGGGACTGGAAGGTGTTCTCTACTTGAGCCATAAAATTCTCTTTTACATATTTTCCTATGAAAGTACATGGTACAATCTTAAATTTATGTAAGAAAAAAATAGGCATTGGAGGTAATAATCAGCAACATTTCAGATATTTCAAATTTCTTTCAAAAATATACTTTCTTATAGAAAATTATTGATTATTGGTTTTATTTTACTGCTGTAACACACATTGATGAAAGCCAAAACTTTCTAATGCACTACTAGATCTCAGTAGAATCCATATGCAGTATTTGCTAAAACTGAGCATCCATTGGAAAAGAATGTGTACCACCAAAGAAAGTTGCAAGTTCCAACTTGAAGATGTTCTAGCTGCTTTTTTCTAACCTATCTGACAAAAATATCAGTCATGGGAAGAATTTCTCTTTAGTATCATATCTTATCTGTTAATTCCTCTATCTAGTTAGCAAAACACTGTATCAACTAAACAGTATGTGGCTCACTAGATCCCAAATCATGAAGGAAAATAATACCTGAAAATACCCTGAACTTTTATTCTCTATTAAAATTAGGAAAGTAATATTAAATGTATTCATTTCAGTTGGGTCCAAATGTGGCCTGACAAAGAAGGATTTGTATGAAGGATTTTACCAAAACCTCCTTTATTGAGGAAATAAAGCCCCAAGCCCAGCAACCACGTAACAGAACAAAATTAAAGCCAGAAAGGTAAGGATAACTAAGGATACAAAAGTAAAGATACAATTTAAAATACTGTGTCACCATGAAGATAGAAGGAACAAAATATGATTTAAAAAATATTCTTGAGGAATGCTTTTTAAAGAGAAAACCAAATGAACAAATAAACTCCTTATCTGTGTCATGACATCATCCTCTTCCTATTAGGTACAAAGACAAAACTATCAGCCAAGAGATCCTAATCATTCTACCTGGAAAACATGAAACTTTGTTAACTTGACATTCCATCTGGGTGGGGTAAAGTTTCTTACACTTCCCCTGACTTGAGTAAATTGCATATATTTCTACTTGTGAAAGTCATTTGCTAAGTATGGGTTTCTTTTCTAATGTGGACATCATTCTTAACTTTGTATACAGTAGAAAAGACATTGAACTCTAACTCATGCATTTTTACAAAGATAAGTCTTCATTGTGCACATGTGCAGAGACACACGTGAAAGTGTGTGTCTTCTAAGATACTGGATGTATAAATTAAGCAGCCTGTAAGATTTACACTCAAATATTTAATTTAACTTTGGTGTCAATCATTTTCAGACATGTTTTCCATTAAAGGTGGGCAATTTTTCCACCATCTCAGCATCTCAGAGTGGAAAACCTTTCAGTCAGGTGATCAGGAAGCGCTGTAGTTATCTAGATGACCCCACCCGAAAATGTGTTTAAGATCACATGATGCCTCATGTTGATTGAAAAGACTTTTTTTTTTACAGTTATGTCACTGACGGCAACTGAAATTAAGCTATTTAACAATTTACAAACTGTTGTGATAAAGTTTCCTGTTTTGTTGCTAAAATACATATATAATTTATGTTGTAGATGACTAAATTATTTATCTGAAAAATAGTGTTTCAACTCGATGTTGAATGAATCATTTTCCATACACTTAAAAAGTTTTCTCTACTGCAGTGTGATACCCCTGCTGATAAGAGATTCACCTAAGGGAATCACACTTTGTAAGTTTCAGGGAGAGAGGATTTATTATTTTGCCCTCTAGCAGTAACTTTTATATGTACTTCTCTAAAAGATCATACCTCACGTTCTTCCCAATGCGTCACAACCAGGACTATTTAAAGATATGTTTTGTCTTTAACCAGCTGTATTTTTTCAACAGATCAACTAAATTACATGACCAGACTTTAATTATCTTTAGGATGAAACAGATACAATGGGGGGTTTTGATTTATAAAGCAATGTGATGAAAATATGTCCAGAAATTGCTTTGATTGTATCTGATACAGGCTCATAATTCTACTTTCGATGCAGATTTCATTCTCCTGATTATTATCTGGGGGTGCAGAAGAAAGAAAACTGAAATCACCGTGCTGAAAACAAGAAAGGGACATAAAGTGTTGCCAATGCAAACAAGCATTCTGGAGCTGAGCAATTTGGCACCAGCAATCATCACAGGTGAGACTGAGGTGATTTAATAATTTTACTTCAGGCTCTCATGGGCATACAATTACAAAAAAACCAAGAGCCTCTAGTTGACAACCAAAGCCAGTCAACTTAGTCTACCACCAGTGACTAATTAAACTGAAGAATGCTGGATTTCACAAGGATTTTGGAACTATCTACAGCATAACAGCAAGATGAGAGTCAGTATTTCGCTGGGATGGAAATAAGAAAGCAGCTGCAGTGCTAAGCAACAGAACACAGTGCTAGGCAACAGAACACAGTTTGATGATTTGTGCCCCAATTATGTCTATAGTATCTCCCAAACATGCGGAGAGTTGAAATTCAAAATTTCTCTTACTTTCTATATTTCATTCTTTTTGTCTTAGCAGAAATCAGTGTGTACTCGACAAAAAATATCATCTAAAGCTAAGGCCAGGAAATGTAAAGAAGAAAACTAACAAAAGAACTGAAAACAAACATAAATGTGATTCATTGCTGTTCTTAAAGAAAAAAAAAATACAGTATAATATTTCCAGCTTGGATATTACATCAAACATCTTTTCTCATGCACACACTCACAAAAATACTGATGGCTTATATGGCTTTCTTGAGATACACAAGAGAGAGATACCTCTTGTGAGATATCTCTTGTGGTGAGATATTTCTCCATTAGGTACAATTGATGAACAGTACAAGCAGGGATGCTAGGAAATTCCTCCAAACAAAAAAGCCTTATTGTCTGTTGAAAAACCTCAAATGCAGTGAATAAAGAATGTGTTTATTTCCTGTAGTCAAATGTAATCCAGGCCTGAATTTCTATAACTGATCCTAGACCTGGCCAATTTTAGGTGAATTGGCTCTTCTGGAAAATGTTATGACAATTCTTAAACTCTTTGCAGTACTTAATCACCATTCAGTGCAAGGACTCAGTCTGAAAACCATCCCTTAGTATATTTTTTGTTGTCTATCAAGCAGCAATCAGTTTATTACATATGTTATGATATTAGTTCTATGATAAAAGCAAACTTTGCTATGAAGAATTAAGATGAAATATCTTCCATATGCATTGCTGTATAACCAATATTGTAATCAATGGACCAGAATGAATATTTTTCCTGCTCAGAATCACAAAATCAGAGTCAGTCTCCAAAAAAGGATACATTATAGTGGGATTGTAAACAAGTCTAAATCTTTATTTTATATATTCCTTTGATATCTTTCTGTTCATAAAGGATACAAACAGGTGAAAAGATATGTTCTCTGCAGTTGGTGCTGGTGAGAGCAAGGCCAAACAGAGTTATCTTTCAGTGAGACTGGCCTGTGTAAACATATGGACTTTCAATTATTGACACTTGTGCTGAAATGATAAATCTGCTATTTCGTTTCTTGGTTTGATTTTTATAAACTATTTGTTTAAGCGTGTTTACAGAGCTTGAGGATAATTACTTGCTAGGAAATTACATCTCTCCAGCTCTTCCATCTTACTTTTATACTTGTCAGCTCTTCCTATCAGCCTCCTCCTACCTTTCAGAGTACTGCTAATTCATATTAAAGTCAACCCTGTGTTTATATTACACAACATTTTTGTTCACTACTATTAGAGGAAATATGTATAAATAAAAGCCTTGGCTAGGATTCTGCTTGTTCTTTACATTGAATACTGTCTAATTGAAGGAGGCATATAATGTTATCTGCAAAAAGTGCTGTTGAAATATTTTTAAATTATAATTATTTTAGTCTCCTGATGAGTTAAAATGCAAATGTCAAGTATTTTACAGAATAAGTTGTTTTTACATTGCTTTGTGGTTGTTAGCTAACTAATCACAGGACAGGAGAACAGTGATTAACAGATATATTTAATAAAACACCGTGTTCATAAGGTTCCTGTAATTAAGAACTCCAAAGATCATTTCCATTAATTTTATATAGTTTGAAATGATACTGAAATACTACTACTAATAATTTCATCTGAAAAAAAAAAAAGAAACAAAAATGACTGAGTCTTTCCTTAAGGTTTTTCGACGCCACAGAGGACAGAGCAAATCCATCTGAATCAGCAAAACAAGAATATCACAATCTTTTTTCTAAAATAGCTCAAGAGAGTAAACAAACAGAAAAAAAGTACTATTAAGATGCTGGTTTTGAGAAACCTCCCTTCAAAAAACCAACAAAACCCAACAAAAACTTAGTAGTCAAGTACATGGTACAATAGTACACACATTGAAAAATTCTGGGCAGGACAAATAGCAAAAAGACAAGTTTTTCAGGCGATTGGAAATACCTGAACATAGGACACAAAGTATTTAACATGGACACTCATTTAAAATGCAAGACGTATGAAATCTATATTAATAGAGAAATAAATCTGGGGATAATGACTTTGCACACTTTGGAAGTTAAACAGTCATACATTTTCACTTGCAAGAGAAATAAAACAAGAAATTACTACTAATCTAATCTGTGAAGGTCAAAACTCTTTAAATAACTACATAAACATAGGAACTTAGTCCAGTGTTTACAACAGTAGTAATTTTCTTAAAGAAGCCGTTTTAAATTAAGATATAGTTGTGCTTTTGGACAGTCTTACCTTGCAAACTCCAGACCAACAGCAATCACACATACTTTATCTTCTTGCTATATAATCTGTTTTATGACAACAGAAAACATTACTTTTCATGAATGCTACTGCTCACATGACTAAAATTTAAACATTGTTTTTGGGAAGGTAGTAGATTTTATCCAATAAATACTAGTTAAGACCACAAAAATGCTAATCATTCTGTAAAAGCTTGTCTTGTTGTGAAACATTATTGAGGCAAAGGAGGCATAAAGAGAGAACATTTGAAACATAGAAATAAGAGTTATTTTTGGCAACATATCTGTATACTATTTGGTCTTTTTAATAAGTTCATCTTTGATTAGAATTCAGAAACAACTTCAGTTTAAAATAAAAATTTAAAAAAAAAAGCGACAAGGTGAAAAAAAACAATGAATACAACCTTTCCAGTTTCATTTCTTTATGACGCACATTTGAGAGAGGAACTCCTACTCTGTAAAAATGAACGGCATTACATATAGCCAACATGAGCATTGCATTTTTGCTGTGGCCTCATTAAAAATTTACTAATTGCATTAAACACTGCAAAAACATCACAAACATCCAGACCAAAGTAAAGTGGGCCAGGTGAAAATCTCTCAGTAATATTCATAGAATAAATATTAAAACTTATAACATTTAAATTTAAATTAATTCATCCTTTCAAATACAGCTTCATTAATCAGTGTTCTTCTTACTCTGTAATATATGATGTACACAAAACAAGTGGGAGAGTATCTCTTATATGTGTATTCATTACTTTGCTAGAACACATGCAACATTTTTTATACTAATGAGATAGCTCATCAAACACAGTGTCTGCTGTCCTTTCTTATTGTACTTATTTGTTTCTATTCTTAGTGCTTCTGTTAAAATCTAGATTCCATTTCCCAAGCTCTTTACAATATCTGATTTGGGTAACCGAGGTATATATATCAAGGTGGACAATTAGATGCAGTCAATAGACGGACAGAGAATTCACTGTAAGTTAAAGAAATAAACAGAAACTCATGCAGCTGGTTGTCTTTTTTGACATAGATCTTAAAATAACATTTATTAGAAAGAGCAATTTAATTCCTGGATGCAGCACAAATAGAGTGACATCCTCAGTATTTTTTTTTGAGGGTCTTTGGTGTCCAGAACTCAACAATGAAACATTTTCATTATGCTTTTATGTACTACTAAATAAAAAAGTCCCAATCATATATTTCTTATCCAGATATGGCTTTGGATTCTGGGTCCCAAACCTACATTTCAGAGAACTGAATTTCTGAAGTTTAGTTCACACTTTTACTTAATAGGTTATATGCAGTGGCAATAAGGAAAGTGGTGAACTAGTTTTCAGTAAAAGAATCACAGGTACATATGCATTTTAAACTGGGTTTTTTTATAATACGTGGGTTTCGTTGAACCATACCGTTTTCTTCCATGTTGGAGCACTCCATTTCACAGTGAGTTACCTTATTTTTTTTTTTTTTTTACCTAGTAAATCTATTGCTCAATTTATTGCAGTTGGACAACATCTTACAGCTGGCTGACCCGCTTTCTATTGTCTTTGCTAAGTTACTAGTTCAGAGATTTTTATCAAGTCAGGCTAAAATCAACCAGAGAATTCAGGTTTTTTCAGTTTTCATTAATTCCACAAGAATTGCCCTTCCCTACTTACAGATTTTTTTCCAGCTTATTTGGCTTACTTGTGAGTTCTGTTATGGGATTTGGAAGGTATCTGTATTGCTTTAAATTCATTTAGTAAACCCCAAGAGAGTTTCAAAGGCAAAGCTTCTTAGCAAAGGATTGCAGACTTATTGATGAGACTAAGTTCAGCTAAAACTTTCACAAGGCCTGCAGTTCAATACAATTCAGTTACTCAGAGACCTTAAACTCATTTATTTGACTTCATATTTATCAATTCATTTAAGTTATACTACACAGTATGCAGTGAAGACTGTATATGGACACATAGGAATGTGTAAAGCACTTTCTGGGCTGGCAAAACAAAATAAGCTAAACCAGGCAATTAAAGGAGACATAAATATATATACACACACAATGTTTTAATGTGACAATTTTTTAGGCTGTTTAATCAATACTTTAGACACTAATAACCACAATCATTTATCTAGACTCATCATTTTAGCAGAAAACTGACTGCGTTTAAAACAATCTAGAAGATGAGACCTATATTTTTTCACAGTAAATGGAACAAAAAATAATTAAAATACATGCCATCAATACGAAAACCAACCATCACTCTGTTGGGGTAAAAAGAAATTATATGGCTACCAACCCTAAAAATTCATTAACAGTATGAAATACAAATTCTTTGGCAAAACATGTGCAATTTTACAGTCATCTAACTATATAGACAGTAAAAGTATTTTTTTTTAATATTTTCATTGCTATGTAGCACCTGCTATTGTTTTACAGTACCACATAAGTAGGTTGAAATAGTCATTAAATATCATTGTACACAAAGAGATTTTAGTAAATTACTCAAGATTTCATAGAAAATGGGACAAATATCCAAAAAGTTATATTGTGTTACATTTCTCTTTGTGCCTAAGAAAGTGTTTCTCGAAGCGCTGTCTTGCACGTTTCAGTCCCTGTGAATATTACTGAAAAATCTTTTTGTATCTCAAGATGCCTAATTCCATATAGATAATTTATGACAGAGAAGTAAATTAAGTCCTGATTTTCTAGACCAAGGGCGGTGCAGTAGAAAATCCTTTCTCTCACAGTTGCAGTGTAAAACATAATACATCTTAAAAGCTGTCTTGCCTCAAACCCAAACCACAGTCATAAGGAAAGTGACATGAAAAAAAAAAAAAAAAAGATAAGGAGAAAACTTCTTACAGGCCTAATTTGAAAACTGAAACAATGTTTAGAAATCATTCCTTTGAAAAGGGTAGACCAAAAAAAAAAACAAAAACAAAAAACAAAAAGAAAATCCCACAAACAGAACAAAAGCTTTAGGGTGAGTTTATGTTTGAAACTTTTAAATTTCTGGAAAAGAGCTACTTATTCCCTGAGGTTCCCATACCTCTGGATATGCCCCATTACTTCAAAGGCCAGTGTTTTAATCATAATAACAGAAACAGACACCCTGTCTCAAGGACTAGAGCTCAGACTTGATCTCAGACTTCAGGCTCAGTTTATCTTCTGCCTCACACAGATCACTGATATTTTGAACCTGAAAATGCAGCTGTGCATCCTCAATGAAACAAGCAGCTTTTCTTTTGAACCCTGAACTTTGAAAGTTCGGGTAACAGGCACTTTAGACAGTATTTAGAACTTAAAATATTTTGTGTGCATACATTCTTTAGTCCAGATACAGCCAATACCCCCAAAATTTTGCAGGAAGGACAAAATATGTGACAGACCTATCACAAAAAAAATCTGACATCTAAACTCAGAGAAAGATCTTCACTTTTTAATTAAATAAATTTTTTTTTAAACATAACTCCATCAAATATATATAGTGGGGTCTATTCTTAACCCCAGCAAGGGATATTTTGATAAGAGGATGTAACTGAATTTCCTTAAAATTACTGAGGGACTTCGGGACTTGCTGAAATTATCTCTCTTGTTTAATTTTCCACTTGGACATGAAGAGCTGAATATGAATCTTCATAGAATTGGAGAACATACTGATGGAAGAAAAAGCCCTTAAGTGATGGCTTCCCTATGGAAAACTATTCTACAACCTAATGTATCTTCCTGTCAGAACGTTTTTCATTATATTTAGTGTTGGCTTTTCTGCTCCCAATTTCATCATATTATTAATATATATCTTAATGTACAACATTAAAACCACTTCTAGCCTTCTTGACATTTACATAATTATATTCTTATGGACGCCCTTTTGAGTCAAAGTGAAGGTGTCCCTATTTCACTGCTAAAAAGTTTCCTTCATTCCATCTCTTCAGTGTTTTTCACTTCCTTTCTCTTCTCCATTAAAAAAACCCCTATTTCCCAGCACAGTCCTTTCACCCCATTAAATTTCTTGTAATGTTTGTTGCAAGAAATAGAGGTGCCACTTCCCCCACATGTGCTAGAACTTTTAAACCATCCCTCCATTTCAGCAAGCAAAGATGTGGTTTTGCAGAAGAAACTCCTGCATAGGAACACTGCATGCCCATGCTATAGGTGCAGCAGTCCCCCTTTTGACACAACCTGCAGCAGATGCTAGTGGAAATTGACAGCTGCTAATATTAGTAGGCAAGCAATCTATCAGGTGAGAAATTCACCCCCTGAACAATTTTCAGCTTTCATTCTCTATTTTCACAAACCTTTCTTCTCTTATGTTGTCACCACTCACAAAACAAAACACCAAAACCCACAGAACCAGTTAAATAGACACAAAACCAGCAGAGCAGTTCTGGTATATGGAAGTAGGTTTTGATATGTGCTTCATCTTCTGGGATTCTGGTCTTTTACTAAAGGTTGCTTACTTTGGTAATCTTACGATGCCTTAACTTCCTTACAGGCACTGCACCAAAGAAATGAAGTGAAATTTTTTATCAAATTGTGACATTATTTAGATATGGAATGTAGCAAAAAATGTATATCAAAATCCTAATAATGGAAATCAAAACTGAATATAGCATCATGCAAATTCAAATGCACTGCTGAAGTCCTTACCTACATCAGAGACAGGAATCTATGATTTTCTTTTGAAGGGCATATCAAAAGGTGAGATACAACGACATTATACAAAGGTGGGTTATTGAAAAATTCCAGTCACTTGTATAATATGTATCTATCATCTATCACATTTTTATTAGTTCAATTTATCCCTAAAATCTTTTACTTTATTCCCCATTTATTCATTCAGATGAACTTGTTAAAATAACAGCTCTTGAATGAAGACTTAAGAGTACTAAAAGGCCATCTCTTAGATAGTCTCACGCTGACAACTTGATAAATGTAAGATATGTCTTTATTCTTCGAAATAAATTACGCCAAACAAGCTTCTCTCTGACTAACTAGGAAGCATGACAGCTGGTTCGGTATTTCTCTGAGGTAAAGCACGTACAAAGAAATCAAGGACTAATCTAACAAGGTAATCATCTTTGCTTGTGTCCTCTCAAATGAGTTAAACGTGGAGTACTCACTCTAAGCTTTGGTGCACCTTCAAAGAGTGTAATAGGAGCCAACAAAAAAGATAAAACAGGAAAATTGCTGTGACATAGATCTCATGAATGGAAACGTTCCACTGAAGCATCTGTACGTGATGCAGTCTTCAATTTTTTTTTTTTTTTTTTTGAGAAATGAAAGTAAAGAGAATGAGTCAAAATACCTTAAAATGGTTACTGAAATGTGAGTTGAAATCAAACAAAGAGAGAAGAGATTTAGATTAGATGTTAGGAAGAAATTCTTTCCTCAGAGGGTAATGAGGCACTGAAACAGGTTTCACAGAGAAGCTGTGGGTGTCTCATCCCTAGTACTGTTCAAAGCCAGGTTGGACTGGGCTTTGAGTGTGCTGGTCTAGTGGGTGGAATCCCCCATGATCCTATGAATTTAGATTGTTTGTTAATATAAATATTTGAAAGAGAAAAGGGTAGAAAAGCAGATATAAGAATTTGAAGTTCCTGTGACAGCCATTAGAGCGCTTTTCCTAAATTGCACACTAACACTACTGGGCCCCTGTTATTGTTCATAGCCCATAGCACTAAATTCATATCAAAACAAACAAATTAACTAGCACAAGCATAAAATAAATGAACAACTCTTATGGGCTCAGTATCAGAATTGGATGATAATAGGCTGCATCTAGGGATGGGAGTAACTGCTCAACAAGAAGCTGCACCATTAGTACTACAGATGTTTCAAATACACCTACATGCTGTAATATATTTGATAATATTTAACTCCAAATTCTGCTCTGCTGTTTCTTTTAAAATTATTATAAAAAGTTGAAATTAAGAAGAATTAATTTGTAAAAAAAAGCATCTTGAATGTATGAAGTATAAATCACACCATAAAAAAAATAATAACAGAAATTTACAATAAAACTTTCCATGTAATGTCTGGTTTTATAGTTAGGGTATATTTTTAGATAATAAATTGTTCAATAACGAATTGTTTTTTTAACTAGAGATCATAGATTTTATATACTTATTCATCAACAAATTTAACAAGCATCTAATTTTTCACGTATTATCATCAGTAAGAAATACCACTCCATAAATAAATACAATTTAACTTCAAGACGGGCTTCAGATATCAATAATCATTTATTTATAAGTATGCTATTATTAAATTACAGTCCATGAAAAAATGTTCTGGTTATGTTAGACAGGAAAAAGGAGAATTATAATGGACAGCAAGCAGTATCTTTTAGATAAATATAGAACAATAAGTCAGTAGTGGAACAGATTTCCCCTTGTGCCCAGGTCTCCGATGGGAAGGAGCTCAGACCCTGACAGTCTGGGTGATGCTGCCGAGTGGGTGCTGAATTGCCCACCAGAGCTGGGCTGAAGGCAAGAGCCAGGGCACTGCCTCTGGTACTCTTTTGGTCTTTGTGTATTTGTGCAGCAGAAACACTTTGCTCAGGGCAGAGCAGGTGGAAGCAGAGCAGCCACAGGAGCAAGCTTGAAAAGAGCCCAGAGAATAAGCTGGCTGATCTCATTTTGAGCAGCTGTAGCTGTAGATGCTCTGAACAGCAACAGTAGTGGGAGGGCCAGCTCTGTGTGATCAGAGGGCTTTGGCAGTTGTGATCTCTGAACTAATTCCAACATGTCAATGAAATGACACATCAGGATGAAAAAAGGACTATAAGGGATGTAATAGCTTAGGGGGGGAGGCACTTTACATAGGCCCAAAAATAGATTTGAGAAGAAAAGCAAACTAAACTTTAATGAATATTAAGAGAAATACAAACGGGTTTGGTTTATTTTCCTTCCTCTGTAGATATCATTATTTACTAAATGGTAATTTCTTATGATGATTTTAAAATCTTTTCAAAGAATAGGGCATTAGTACAAAGGAACTGTGAGCAGCATCTGTAACTGTGTGACTAAAAGCACTTTTTTTCTGAAAAGTCACTATTGTTTATATTACCCTCTACGTAATTAGATACTACAGCAAAAATGAAAGCCAGAGTTGGAATGCTCAAATTTGCATATTTTATACGATGGAGCAGTAGAATAATTATTGCAGCGCTAGTTTTGAACAAAGACAACCTGGATTTGATTTCCTAATTGGCTTCAGGTGTCCTATTTAATCCTAAGAAAATCAAAGCTAGAATTTTAAAGGTGTTCAACTACTGATTTGAGTAACTTAAAAAACTTTTACTAGTCTCTCTGGAAAGAGATTCAGGTCATCTGATTTTAGGCCTTTAATTTAAAAATGTGAGGTTCCCTGTGTATGATTTTATGTAGTCACTGGAAAGTGGCAGGCTCCCAACAGAGGAGCTTATTACTAAGCAAGGCATCTAAATTAAATCCCACAAAAGAAAGGGGTATCTGGTGCATATCACACAGAGCTAGATATTTTTGTACCTGAACGTTTCTCTAATCGTGTATTTCTTTCCTCATTTTTGTTGTGGTTTCCCCATCAGATGGTGATATCTTTCCCTTATTTGCCTTGCAGTAGATTCTTGAGATTTAATCATATACTGCTTATAGAGCTCTTCAAACGGAAGCAAAACTCAGTAAAACACTCAGTAAAATGCGATAGAAGTGGTAAAGGGTCTGAGAAGAAAAAAATAGAAAAATGCGAGAATTGGTAAAAATAGCGCAAATAAAAAATGGAAAAATTATTTAAAACAAATTCTTTCATTCTCTCTTCCGAAGACAAAGAAATATTCAACTACATGAAAAGATGGCAACTGGTTCACTGATAAAAGTATATCTTTCTCATATTGTGGTTAAATTGTGGAACCCATAGCCAATGAAACATTTTAAAAAGCAACCATAAACACAGCAGGTGTAAATCTGCTGCTTCAGGGCTTTAGAAAGTTTCTAGTGATACAGGTAAGAGCACATGATCAAATATTGCAACATTACTCCAGTTTTGGATCCTGTTTATCCTTCTATATACAGTGTTTCAGCTTAGGCTCAGTCTAGCCCAGACCAGCTGTGACCAATTGATATTGTTCAATAATCCCTTTTTATTTTGAGTTTATCACAGGCTAACAGCTCAAGCATAGTCAAATGTAGCAGCTGGTCATTTTTTTATTTGTCTGAGGACGTTTAATCTGTATTTTTACCTTTAGAAATCAAAATATATTCAAACGTTGTCAGCAAAATATCCCTCTGTCCTTTCTGTGAAGTTCATTCACCTTTTTCTGTCAGAGACACCAGAGTGAACTGCATGAACTTTGAAGCCAAAAGGATACAATATGGCCTAGACACTAAATATCATGGATATGAATTTTGAAATATTCAGCATTGATTCTAAGCTTAAGTCCAGCCTGACTGAGGTTAACATGAGAACTGAAAAGGTAAAATAGATTTTGATATCAGATTATAGGTACATCCTGCAGCCTCTTGCTTCAGGCGTACTCCTCCAAAGACAAGGGTACCAGCCAATAAGACGAGACACAGACACCACTGGGAATCTAGTTATTGAGAACACGGCGATAGAAGGTGTCATCAGGAACTGCATGGAGACTGACTTGCTTGCTTTGTGAAATAAAAAAGTTCACAAAGCTTTCAGTCACTCGGTCCCTAACACTTAAAAAGAGAAACCACACCAAAGAAATATTTAACTTAGAAGTAAATTTTAAAAATGGCACTTAAATATTTAAAATGCCTTCAGATAACCTGAAGACCATTTAAAGACATAAGACCTAGACAGGGATATTGACTCAAGCTTCCTCTTTACCACTGCATTTTACTTCTTCCTCTTTTTCTCTTCCCCAGGGAAAAAAAAAGTGGAAGAAGATACAATATATCAGAAATACATTCAAGGAAACATAGGAAATGAAAATAATCAACAACATAATCTCTAACAGTTTAAATTTATATCACAAGCGGTTAAGGAGCAGACTACCAGTTTTTATGCCTTTAATAATGAAAGCGTCCCTTAATGGAACATATAGAACAGAAAGCCAGGAGAGCACATAATAAAGTGATAAAAGGACCAATCAGTGAGATTAAAGTTATTGAAGAAAGGCTAAACTAACTGCTGGTATTCCTAGTGGTGGGAAGACAGTTCTCAGATCAAACTTGCATAAGAATCCACTGTCAGAGAAAAGGCTCAGAGATTTTAAAATTAAACCCAATACAAAACACAAAGCAAAACAATACATTGATCAGTGGTCAGTCAATAAGATTAGATACTTCTTCAGTAATGTGATGTTCATGTTTGGTCATAACACTTGGTTAAATATCAATTCCTATGTGTAAAGCAAGCTTGGTGTCAGAGGAATGAAAGATAACAAATACCACATTGGTATTTACGCATAGTTTCAGAGGTGAAACTGGCACACACAGGTGTGAAAACCTAATTTCCACACCAACCTATCTGACAGAAGTTATAGCAGTTAGTATTCTAAGTAACCAAGAGTGTTCTGTCATATCAGGGGAAGGTAATGTAGGGATGTGGCTGTTCAGTGTATTTCTTTCAGTGTTCCAATGAACATTTTCGTCTGGGTTATGGAGTTGATATAACATGCTTGGTCTTCTGAAAGATTTTGATAAGATTGTTCACCAAGAAAAAGAAAGCAATTAAAGTGTTGCAAGGTACAAAAGAAAGCCAGCTTCTAAACTAATACTGATTTAAATACAGAAAGCAAAAACTGGAATAAATGGACTGTTTTCACAGTGAAAAGAGATTATAAAATTTGTTGATATCCTTCTGTGTATTTCTTGTGAAACCTACCAAGATAAAAACTATCAGAAAGGGATTAGGCAAAGTAAGAAAACAGATCAAAAATGAATACTGGGAGTAATAGCTCATATGAAAGATATAGCTCAGGAAGCCCCTTGATGAACTACTTTTTGTCAGACACGTGCAATCCTTGCATTAACTCTTTCTTTGGTTTTTCTTGGCATTTCCAGATGCCATTCAGAAAGATGAGCTACTGACATGGACTTTGACCTGGAGCAGGGTTGCAGCTAAATTTTAAAAACTGTGTAGGGAAAACAACAACCAAACAAAAAAATCTAATATCTAAAACTTTGTATTCATGCTTCGTTAATTAAAGACTAAGATGAGCTTTCACTTTTGCATGTAACATTAATAAATTCCTTCGATGTAAGATTCCTTGATGTGAGCTTTAAAAATGATATTAAAAGTATGAAGTTAGTGGGATCATCCAAGTACTAAAAAGGATTCCTTAATTCACGTATATTTTGAAATAACACTTTTAACAGATAGTATCACGACACATGCACTGAATTCCTGATGTCTGAAACCTATAGAAGTACAAAGAATTTACATGCTGAGGAAAAAGTAAGTACAATTCATTTTAAAACAAGTGTAATCTTAATAATTTCAAAATGTTTTATTAAGTCAT
The DNA here is from genome assembly GCA_013398115.1 of Falcunculus frontatus. NCBI lineage: Eukaryota > Metazoa > Chordata > Aves > Passeriformes > Falcunculus > Falcunculus frontatus. The sequence goes on from VZRV01005805.1 coordinate 474,593, forward strand.
AAGTCCATGTCTTTTGATTTGTTAGGAAAAATTTAAAATATCTAACTAAAAGAGGTTGCTTCTGCACACAGATTTGAGCAAAAGCTACGTATTTGCTGAATAGAGATGGCAGTGAAGAACAGGTTATAGTCAGCTTGTGGGTTTACAGCCATATCTATGAAGTTATTAATATCTCATGTTAAGGAGCTGACCTGCCTATTCTACTCCAACAGTGAGTTATGATCACTCTAATGAAATGCAGCCATATCTGTGTAACAGTCCTCATATATATGAATATATTTTACTGCAATATTGCATCGGAAACATTCATGTTGCTGATACAAAAATATTTAAACACTAAACTTGATCAGGAAAGCAAAAAAATACCACTTCTACTTCAGCCTCTAAACACAATCGGTACCAATAGTGACAAAACAGTAAATTTGCTCAGTGCAACTTTACCCATACATCTTCCTGTGGAACAGAAATTGTACCTTTTGAGTCCCTGATTTTATTGAAATCACTACTATAGACTTTTCCTCCTGTTGACACCAGAAAGGAAATAAAATTCCCATGGTAAGCAGATTTATATAGATATAAATTAATCAGGCTGTGACTGTATGTGTTCAATCACTTCAGTAAAACCAAAACCAACAGCCACAGATTCTTTATCTAGTTCCAGGTCGAGAAGTCCTGAGAAGTTGACAGGTGATTTAAAATAATTATTTGTGGCATATCAAGTAAAACTCTTCTTTCCTTCAAATAATCCAGCTGGCATAAGTGGAGGTTTTCCAAATGCCTTTAAATACACATATTAAGATTGAATTGTTCTGAGCTGGTTTGCATTTGCAAAAAAAAAAATATTCTCATTCTTCATCTCTGAGGTTTTTAGGAATTGAGGACCCTGAACTGATTCCCCAGTGCTTCCAGTTTATGACATTATTCTCCACTAATTTATTGGATACATCTTTGAAATCCAATTTAATTTGATTTTTCATTTTGTGTTTGGACAGATACAGATTTTTCTACCACCTGTACCATAAATGTTTCAACTGAGCAAATGTTAGGGAAAATATTAGGAGGGGCAAGATATTTAGTCTTCCTTGGTGTGTTGCAAAGGAGCCATATCACGAGGATGAACTGCTGCGAGTATGGGTAATACATGAAAAAAAAGCATTCACCGTCCCCTGATATCTTTCAGTGGCAGCATTTGTTGGTGTCTTGATTTCTTGGGCAACTTGCACTCTGAGAGACCTTAATACCAAAGTGAAGATAAGTGCAAGGGCCTTAAGAAAAAGATCAACTTGACAAAGTATGCAAAATACAAGACATCTTGGAAGTTAATTTTTTAGTGATTCTTTTGCAATTTTCAAAAAATTGCCAAACTACTTTCAAGTACAATAAGCCAGCTGGAGCAGGTTCTGGAATTTGCTTTAAAAGACTTCTCATATAACTTGTAAGATTCAATGTGACTCTTGTAAACCACTGCTTATTTCTACACAAAAATCCATCTTATCTTACCCATGTTTAACAAGGAAGGATTTTACACAACATATTGTATTCCTTACCCAGATTTCACACCATGCTTTCAGCCATGGAACTACAGATACAAATGATTGTTTTCAACACATCTCAAAATTATTCACATATTTCTTTCTTCAGGTCATTAATTGGGTGAAAATGTGCAACATCTATACATTTATCACTTCTGCTTACATTGATAGGACAGACAAAAAAAGCCCTGACTGAATGTAGTACCTTAAAAGATGAAGAATCATGCAGTCAATAAGCTTTTTATCCAACTCCAGCCATCTCAAATATTCCAGTAAATATAAGTGAAAAAAAAAGCTCCACGCTATCAAATCTTAAACTAAACTTTAACGACTTGGAAGCAAGGTGGTTTTTTCTCTCCAGGTCAGTCTGGTGTTCAAATTTAGTTCAGCTGATTACAGAACCACAGTGTTAGTATAACAGAATTGGCAGTTTAAACTATTTCTACATCAAATCCAAATGTGAGATGAAAAACTGTGAATCTGGACAAGAACATTTTATTATAACACTTAAAGTCCATAAAGAAAAAGTTTCTCCCATCATTTCCCTGTTTTTAAATGGGCTTTGAAGAAGATCTGCTAGAGCAGCAACTGTTGATGCACTCATTGGCATTCTGGAAAGCAAAACATCCATTCTTTGCTGCTGGAAAAAGCATCTCTGTGGATTCTTTCCGATCTGGACCACCTGATATGTCTCACATTTTATATACTCTATGAAGAATGACATTCATATGAATGATAGCTTTACCCTTTGATAGTCTAATCCTTCCAAATACAGTCACACACTTCAGCAATCCCCCCAAGGAACAAACTGAAGAATAAAAGATGCTGCTTGAACAGGAATGCAAAGTGACAAATATAGCCATCATTTGTCAGAACTAGCTATATCATAATAAAAGATTTCTCAAGAAGCTGTAGTGCCAAGTTATTAACCTCACATGCTTACCACTTTCTAGAAACCTTAGATTTCATTCCTGAATTGGAATTAACCCTGCACCCTCACGATCCATTCTACTGACTACACAGGCAATATTTTTTTACTCCAACAGAATCAGGAAAAAAAAAGTTTCATCTTTGCTACTTTATTCATACAACCAAGAAAAACTGTTCATTATGAAGACCTGATTGCCTGAGCAGCATGCAATTCATAACTGATTGCCTTGAAAAACTCAGTTTATTCTTATATAAACCAGGATATGACTTCCTGGAACAGTGACTTGCTGTTGAATATGTTGGGCTAAATACCTCCAGAGGATATGGAAGCTTTGCCTGTGCTAGTTTACTCTGGCAGATGGAGCATTTAAATATTTATTAAGCATTCACTATACCCTTGCTGTGATGAAAGAAAACTTAAGGGTTTCTATAAACAAGCTATCCACCTAAGATTGGAGAGATAAAAAAGGTAAAATATCTCAGAAACAGAATTATTAATCCAAGATTAAAGAGCTAAGTTTATGTGAGACAAAGACAAAAAAAAATTGTACCATAACATTATGATAGCTGAGAAGTTTGGGGTTTTTTGCACAGATAATTGCTTATCTCATAGGAAGCTTTTAAGTATTTTATGCTGACAGAATCGATGCTATAGTTTTATTTTGAATTATATACTAAAAGGATATGCTAAACCCCATGGCCTTAGAAAAGTATCAATCTTCTAAGGCTAGTTAAGTTAACCTCTGATTCTGTACAAAGACTATTTCATGTCTGACATGAAAAAGATAAAAAATCCTTTCTTAACTTTTTTTTTTTTTAATGTTCACATTTAACAAAGAAAAGAGTGTGAATAAAATGTTATTACAAAATAAATATGAATAGTTGCCAATCCCTAGATGGCTCTTACATAGCCAGCCAGTTACCACAAGGGCAGACAGAGAACGCTGTAGAAATTTCTCTTTCTGCAGCCGAGTGCAGCACATCCCAAAGCTGTAACCCAGAAAAGGTAAATATGGGGCTTTGATGGGCCCTGAGGCTGAACACATACTTATTGGAGAAGAAAATATTTAAACTAAAGAGGGGTAGATTGGTTAGCAGGTGGCTAACCAGCGTGATCCCAAACACAACCACAAACATTTCTTTTTCATAATTTCTCTCTTGATTGCGGATTTAAATACTTTGGAAGTCGGACAAGATGAAGTGATTTTATATTTCATGGGATGGCTATCTCTAGTTGATCACTTTGTGTCCCCACAAAGCACTGGGACATGATCTAGAAATGTTGTTACGTATCCTTCCATAGAAAATCTGAAAATTAAAGTGGTGATTCTGTGAATCCTTAGGGGCCTAATTTACAGTCGCAGATCCAGGCTGACTTGGCAGTGACTTCTCTTTCATTACTGAAGCAGAAATATATGTAGGAGCAGCTGTGGAAGAACAAAACTAAAATAGAAAAGTTTGCAATGAATGTATTTGCCCACATAGGCACACACAGACTTGTACATAAACAATTACTGCCAGCATAATGAGCACTCCTAGTAGAAAACTGATTGACATAAAAACCAGGCCTTCATACATATCAATAAATTTTGACCTTTAATCTAGTGTTCACTGGGAAAATAAAAATTCTGTTTCATAGAGTATTTTGTAGTTTTGAAATGTAAATTCATTATCCACAGAATGAACTGAATGAAGCATTTAGAAAAATGCTAATATATTTTATATATTTTTAAGCACATTACATTAAAAGCATCAGTAATTTCATAAGTTTTATATGCATGTTGTTGCCCTACACAGACAGCTAATCAGAGTAGTGAACCATTAGAATGTTGTCTGTTATTACATTGGCATCAGACTCAAGGTATAAAAACCAGCTTCTTAGTCCCTGAATATGCAACCTGTTATAGCTACATTTTGTCCAGAGATAAAAACACACCTTTGAGGACAATTAGAATAAAAGTAGAAATGGCTATAGATGAATCCAGCATAGGTTACTGTCTATTCTATTCATTAGGAAATGCTATATCAAATCTTCCACAGTGTCAGACAGCAATTTTGGATTTAAGCACAGAAAGGTAGAGGCTTTACACAGGGTGCATGGCACAAGTTAACTCTCTTGGGATTTTTGGACATTGGATAATCTTACACAAGTAGAAAACCACATTTATTAAGCCACTTGTTTCTAAGTCTTAGTGGGAACTCATGATTTATTTAAAATGTGTCTTGAACACATGGTCACACAAGTTTACAACACACAAACACTTTTTGAAATGTTAAAATATGGCAAGAATATCTGAAAATATTTTCCAAAGTTTGTACAGTATTTTCAGACTTCTTGAACTTTATTTAGCATGCATAAGTCCTCTAAGCCCACCTCAGCATAGATAATAACAGATATTAGCACAAGGTAGACTTCCACTAACATTAGCAATTCTGTATCACAGCTTGTCAACCTGCAGTTAGAACTTTCACAAAAATATGCTGATAGGAACCATATTGACCGAAAGGAACCCTATCATTGCTTTCGAAATATTGAGCAAACAGAACAAGACAAAGAACAAACCACAAGTAAATGTATGTTTGAATGAGCAAATGGATATTGTTACATGAACAAGTCAAGTGCCAGGTAAAGTGGAATTCAGAGCTTTCTAAAGTGACATTCAATAACAAATGGGAAACCGCGCTAGAGAGCAGTTTGACTTGGATTCATTTCAGGCTTTTCCTGAAAGCATAACAAGTTCAGCCTTGATTTCCTAATCAGGAAAGCATGCGAATCTGCATTCTTATTCATTCTCTGCCATTTCTTTGAGGCAACACAGACAAAGTTAGGAATCTCTAAAAAGTTCCTGAACAGTGGGCAGAATTTACTATGGAGTGTTTGTCATCTTTTCAGTCATTGTGTATTTAGACACAAGCAGTGAGGGTGACAGTCAAAGGTATCGCCTAGTTTCACCTTTATCAGCTGCACAAAGTCTCTTTCTCTGAATCACTGAGCATGGTGAGAATTACAGGGATTTGCAGGGTGGTCTCAGCTAGTAAAGAGAGCACCTGGAACATGCAGCCAGGTGAAGACATCTGGGAACAATGAAGATCAGTGTTGGGTTTGAATCATACCAGGAATCATGCTAATTTCCAAGAAACACCAGGTGCATCTATTGGTTTATGAAGAGCCTCAGCAGCTGAAAAGTGGAAGAATTAGACTGACTTTTCAAACACTTGATAGAAAGACCCTACAAAATACGGAATGCTAATGGCAAAACATGTCTAAGTAAACCATGTGTTTCAGTCTTGTATATTCATGGAATTCTCATCTATAATAAAAACCAAAATGCAATGCCTGTTTAAAATATATACCAAAAATGTCATCAAAGTAGACTGGAAGTGTTAGTGATCAGCTATGACTTGCATTTCAACAGCAAAAAAGCTGTTTGTATGTGTTTCTGAGATGCTTTTATCAGAGTAACTTTTGCAGTCCTGGCTTTGTTAAACTTCAGTGATTGGAAGCTGGATAAAATTAACATTACTGTTGGCTTTACAGCTATGCCTCATAGCAAATGCATCGCAAATTTGCAAAATAGGTAAGTAAATAAATTGCATTAAAATGCTACTTTTTTTCCCCCATTTTAATACAACTTGGAAATAAAAATTTAACCACAAGGATAAGAATATGAAAAAGTCTCAAAAGTTAGGACAGTTTAATTATTTTGACTTAGTCCAAACACACATGAGCTTAAGTTCTGAATAATAAAATATCTTTGAAACAACGATTTGAGTGTGACACAAAACTGAAAATTCATCCAAAACCCTCTCCATGCTCCTCTTATTTCTCTGTTTGGAACGGGAAGAGACAGCTGCTTCAAATTTACTCTTTGTAAGGGAAACACTATAAGATGGCACAGGCAACAAAACAAATAGGAATGTAACAAATGCAAAGAGAGAATAATCTCTGTCCCCTAATGTGCCCTCCTAACACACTGTGAACTCATGCCAAGATGTCCCATCCCTTCTAATTTCAATGGGAATGAGGCACAGTGTGAAAGTAAGAGGTACGAATGCAAAGGCATTACCATCTGGCCTGTAAAACTAGTGAAAGTATTTTTGACCTTCAAAAGTGAATGTGGCAATACTTGTGAAAGGAAGAAAGAGTTCTGAAAGAACTTAGGGATATTTTGAGGGCTTTCAAAACAAATTAATACTTTCCAGAAGTTAAATTACATTTACATTATAAATAAAAGCACTAGGTTAAAAAAACAACACTGCATGTAATAAAATTAATGTTACAAATCTAATAATACATTACTACTAGTGTGAAATCATGTCAATGTCATGCATTTATTACTATAAACTCTGAAACTCAAAATAGGTTGTTATTTTTTTCTGGCAAATAACTTTCATAAGAGGGCCATGCTTGTATTTTCTGCATGTAAATGGCTCCCATGAGAAAAAAAAAAAGTTTTTGCCTTTCTGCTTCAGAATATCTGTGGAGGCAACACACAAAGTAACCTAAATCTGGCTATGTTAATTGCCCTTAGACACATATCACTTTTTACAAACTATTACAAATGTTGCCAAAAAAAATATCAGTCAAATTTCTACTTTTACCTCTTTTAAAGTCTTCAGGCTATTTGCATTTTAGTGTTAAATCTGAACTGCAGTTCTGACAAACTAATGCTGTTCTTTGGTCATGCCTCCATCTTTGACATCCTTGACTGGACAGGCAATCAAAGTTTATCTTTCCTTACCTCTCCTTTTAGCCTTGTCTCCAAACAACGTGGTGGTGGACTCTTTGGTGTTCAGATCTACTTTTGCTGCTCCAGCTGAATGTCACTTTCTCTTGGAAGCTCTGGAAAATCTGAAACTCGTGATTTCTACTCTCTAGGCAGTGATTGGTCAGAACTGAACCCCTTTATCATTGTCCATTTTAGAATATCTAAAACAACTTGTAGTTTGGTTATTTTTTCCTAAAAAACATAGATGGAGGTTTTTTCCTAATTTCAATTTCTAAAATATTTTCAAAAAAAATTTCAAACAAACATTATAGAAATATTATTGAGTGCAAATGTATGTTTCTTTATAGATCCCACTGAAGATTGGCAGGTTGTCCTAAGTTGTTCTAACTTTGTACCGAGCTTCTTGGCAAATCCAAAAATATTTTTTTCATTTTTCTTCTATCTGATTCTTTTCTTTCATCATTTAAAAAATATTTTATGATTAATAATAGTAAAGACAATAAACATTGTTTACCTTGTTTACCTCTGCTTTGCTGTCACCTGCCTTTTGCCCTAGCAAAAAATAAACAAGATTTTTAAAATTAAAAGCTGAGTTTGTCCTTAAGCATCTGAATTAATTTAAGGTATCTAGCTGATCTGCTTAAGAGTTCAAAATCAGTCAAGGGACTACCTGCAGAAAGCAATTCACCTGCCAGAGTTCCCAGTCTGGCAGCACACAGAGCTCTTCAGTGACTGAACGACTCAGTTCACTAAATGCAATCTGCACCTGTATTATATGTATGTTTCCTTCATCCTATATATATTTAAAAAATAAAGATAAGATCTTTAAATAGGTTTCCTAATGTAGTTCATAGAGTTAGATTTTAAGCCAAGTCTTGATAGGTCCTACCTAGATTTTACACGACTACCACAGAGTTCATAATCGAGTCTCAGCTTTGTGCACTTCTTGCTATCTGGATCAGCCAACCTCTATAAAACTAGATAATTGTATAAACAACTTTCTCACATGCATGACAGGGTCACGACCCACACACTGCAGAAACCCATCCACATGCTTTGGCCAGCCTGTGCCCTCCTACTTGGCACTTAATGCTGCTAAAGGGCACAAGGTGACCTCAAAAGTCAAGGGCACGAAAAAAAAGACACATTTGGCAATTTCTCCCCACAACTAAAATCGTCTTTCTGTCTGACATGTGGAAGATGAAGAAAGTAATGACATTAGTCCTGTCACTTTGACAGGCAGAACACAGGCACTTATACGTGCAGAAAACCAGCCAGGCTATCAGAACTAAACCTATTAGACTAAGACATCATCCTCATTCCAAATACTGTCTCCTTAATTCACGCTGAGTGCTTAATGGTCACACCTAGTTACAAATTACCTGTATGGTCCAATGAAGACAATTAAATTGCTAAGTAGTATCAATGTTGCAGCATGTTAAGTCTCTTGGAAACTACAGAAAAGTATTAAAAATCCTGCACATCTCATTCCAAAAATATCTAATTTCATTCTTTCTGTTTGTTCCACTGATTTTATTCTCCTCATCTATTTATTTTCTTAAAATTATGAACTTTGAAATAATAATGGTAACACAGGCGCTAAGGAAAAAATAAAAAGCCAAACAAGCATAACCATTCGGGTATTCACAGCAGTATTTTAATTGAATAATATGGACTTGAATGTTAATTACTCTATAGTAAATGCCAAACGAGTACACGAATCACAAGACCTGAGATGATTTTTACTGCAAAAGTGGCAGTAAGAGCTCAGTAGTGTTAGAAGTGTTGGATGCAAGCACTAACATTTTTGAAATAAAGTCTGGACAGAGGGTTGTTCAAGTCATGGTTTATCGCCAGCTGGCAACTAAGCACCACATGGCTGCTCACTACTCCCCGTCCTCAGGAAAGAACCAGAAGCTTAAAAGTGAGGAAATCCAAGGGTTCAGATAAACACTGCTTAATGAGGAAAGCAAAAGCCACACACACAGGGAAAGCACAACAAGGCATTCGTTCACCACTTTTCATGGTCAGGCAGGTGTTCAGCCATTCCTAGGAACACAGGGCCCCATCACTGGTAACAGTGACTTGTGAAGACAAATGCCGTAACTCCAGGTGTCACCTGCTTCTTTTTCCCCAGCTTTATATGCTGAGCATGATATCATACGATCTGGAATACGCCTTTGGTCAGTTGGGGTCGGATGTTCCGGCTCTTTCCTCTACCAATTCTTTGTGTGCCCCCAATCTCCTTGTTGGAGGGGTGGGGTGAGGAGCAGAAAAGGCCTTGACACAGTGTAAGTGCTGCTCAGAAGTCACAAAAACAGCTTTGTGTTATCAACACTGTTTCAGCACAAATCCAAAATCTAGCCGCGTGCTAGCTACTATGAAGAAAATAAAGTCTATCCCAGCTAAAACCAACACAAAACCAACATCTTGTTGATAAGACAGAAAACAATTTACAGGGAAACCTACTATAAAATTTTGTTTCAGAGAAGTGCTAACTGTTCAGAGCATCATATATTTTACTGAAGTGCTAAGAATGAATATACTTGAAAGTGCGAATGAATATGCTTGAAAAAGTTGCTACATACATCTCTTCTCTGCTTTTCATTATCTTATCTTTTGTATGACACGTCTTTCTGGAAACACGGGAACCTTCCAAGGAACCAATAAGTTGAGGCTGAAAACTACCTCTGGATGGCATATGCTTGCTTTGATCCCCATGATGTGTGGCCTCAGTGCAACAATGGGATAGCACAGGTGTTTAAATAACATGCCATGCACATTCAATGAGCTCTTCCTAAAGCTAGAAAAAAGCAACATATAAATGAAAATGGCTCAGGCCTGCTTCATGGATCCAGGCAAGTTTACATACTACCTCACTGCTTGATCTATAAATGTAATTCAGTCAGATTTTATTGTAATACTGATTGCCAGAAGACGATGTTTCAAAATCCCTCCTAGGCTTGCATGTTGTGCTGCTGCTGGCCAATGCTATCATCCCCTTTCCACTTGGGGAATGTGAGGAAAAAATCCCTTTTGTTTTTAATATATTTTTGGGTTTTCTTTTAGTTGAATTCTAGGAGTGAAACATTCATCAGGGTGAGCTTTCAAAACCTTTTAAATAGGGACAGTCCTGCTAAGTTTAATATAATTCATAACAATAAGTACCACAAGTCTGTTTCAGTATTTCAGGAAAGCTACTCTAATGAGAGGAAGCTAAAATTAATTGGCAATAGGGGAAAAAGCAGTCAAGGCACATGCTTACTTCTTGATGCTCTTCCATAGTACAGGAATAGCAATCTCATTCTTCTGCCATATGGGCATCCTTTTTGAAATGGGCAATCAATCCAGTACACACTGTTCAAAGGAGATTTGACAAGGGCATTTGGTACTGAGGTCACTATGTCCCTCCCACTCTGCAGCTATTTTCCCTCACAAACTATGTATCTTTCTTTCACAACCACTGACTAGAATGATGTGAATAACTCATCTCTTCTGGAAGAGTCCAAAAAGCCCAGCCAACTAAGAAAAAAATCTTCAGTCTAAAGGTACAACGTTTCTTATTTTGTTATTAAGTAGTAAATTATGAGACCAAGACCATAAAGAGGGATGTGTTTGACCTTTCATCATACATACATTAATAGCCTTCCCTAAAAACATTACACTGAGAAGGAAAGTTATAGCTGGATTTGGAAATGCTACATGAATTTTTTTTTATTTTAGTTATTTGTGGGGGGCAGAGAAGAGGAAGAAGTCTCCTGCAGTCTTCAATATTAGAAACAGGTCCCAGAAGTTTTATTGTCAAAGGGTTGTGTTTGGCATACTTCTGTTTATGAAATGGAGACATTAAAAGCAACATTATAATATACATAAACAAATCCGAAAATATTAAAATCTAATCATATGCGAGTTAAGCCCAAATAAAGATTCCATCTGATATTAAGAATTCAAGTGCATTGTCCTGTGAGTGTTTATCACGTACATATTTGAAAATCATGCAACTTCCTCCTTCCCCCAATCTCCCCAAAATGCTTTATGCAATGCAGTGACTAACTTACTATCTTTGGCAACAGAATAAGGTTCAACAGCTTTCTAAAAATATACACTGTCTTGTTTGTAACTCTCCATAAAAACTCTGTGTACACACACTGATGGAAATTTTGTTATGCATCTGCAACAGCCACACTGCTGCAGAAAGCAGATAAGTAATCATAGAACCACACAGAACTAACTAGGTTGGAAAAGACCTTTGAGGTCATCAAGTCCAACCTATGACCTAACACCACCTAATCAACACCACTGATGCCTCCTCCAGCCACCTAGAAACAGAGACTAGACAAGAGTAAGGGAATAAAGATAGGTATTTATTTGAAGGGCCTTCAAGGTACACCCTGGGGGAGCCAAAGGCTGCTTCCAAAAAATTGGACCCCAAGATGGACGACAGGTCACAAGTTCTTCACAGTTTTATAGGTTTGGATCATTTGCATATCGGGGTTAATTCTCCAATTAAAGCCCCAGTTTTAGCGATGTAACGCCCCTCAGCTTGCCCCCTTTAGAATCTTTGGTTTACACATTTTGGGCCTAAAAACAGCCTGGTTGTCCTTGAAGGCAAAGCCTGGAGAGGCTTTGTTATATCTACCTAGTACGAGAGAGCAGGAATTACAGGCTACAAGGAACTTCAGAGTTACACTCTAAGCAGTACAGAATTTGAAAATATAAAAGTTAAAACCTAAGGCATCACCACCATGGCACTAAGTGCCACATCCAGTCCTTTTTTAAACATCTCCAGGGTCAGTGACTGCACCACCTCCCTGGGCAGCCCATTCCAATGTCCAAGCACCCTTTCTGTGAAGAATTTCTTCCCAGTGTCCTACCTGAACCTCCCCTAGTGCAGCTGAAGAGTAAGTCCTCTTGTTCTGTCACTGGTTACCTGGAGAAAAGATTGACCTCCACCTGGCTACAGCCTCCATTCAGACAGTTGTAGAGAGCAATAAGGTCTCCTCTGAACCTCTTCTTCAGGCTAAACAACCCCAGCTCTCCACCGTCGCTCCTCATAGGACTTGTGTTCCAGACCCTTCACCAGCCTTGTTGCCGTCCAGTGGACACATTCCAGCATCTCAACACAATAGCAAAAATAACATATAATGATACAGATTTTAAATTATGCCTAGGAATCTGCAATATTTATGCCTCAAAGAGAGAAATGCCAACATTGCAAATTCATACAAGGGCTGTCTACATTTCCAATAACATTACATTTGATCTGAAAAGATCTAAGTGATACCTTGCAAGTTTGAGATCATCTCTTGACCAGTTAGTGTTGAAAAAACCATTAAAGCTGATAAGGGAGGCATTGGTAGCCACCTTCAAAATTCATGTGAGCACACAAATAAGAACTTAGCACTAGGTTCATGACAATATTAAGCAACATTCCTGACTTCTGTGGGTAAGTTTAATAAGACCTGAATTCATCAGGTTTTATTTTACTTGATAGCTTCCTCTAGTATTTTTAGCTACAACTCTCAATACGTATGTACATGAGTGTTTGAGTGGCACATATTGACAAAGATCACTGATTTATCTTAGGTATCCCATAATAAGCCATAGATGTGAGATATACATCTTTCATAATATATTCTAACAACCGTAATTATACATGAATCTCTCCCTTTCTAAAAATAGTCTGAGAAGAGAAAGGAATAAAGACTGATGATGTGAGTTTATAATTCAAAGGTTTGAGGAAGAGTAGCTAACATCTTTTGAACTGCTAATGTTCCTAGCAAGGACTAACATTCAACTATGTTTTATCATAGTCATTGTCAAGATGATTAGGATTAATTTCTTTAAAAAAAATGCACATCATATAAATAGAGAGTTTTGTGAAGCTTCTGATTCCTGCCGGTTCCTTCTACTACAGCAGAAAACAGACAAGAAAAAAATACACTAAATACAATGGCACAGTAGAGACACGTCAAAATATCCGCTGTATTCCTGACAAGGATATTCAAAAAGGCAAATAAAACATGATAGTATGGCTTAAATTTCCCAAGTTGCAAGTCATCTTTCCAACTCATGAAAATTACTAATTGTTCCTTTAAATTAAATATTTAAATGCTCTCAATTATTGAAAAGCAATGAGATCATCATCGGATTTCACCTAAGCAAAAGTTAAATAAAGTATTACTTGAGAAGGGAAAAAGTTAGCTCTAGTGGAGCATATCTTCTGTTGCAAAATCACAGAATATTTATCCTAAAACATTCCCTAACAATAGTTCCTCTGCCTTTCCTCCAAACCTGGACATGCTCACATAAACATTTAAAACTCGCATATCAGGCATATTTTGGGTTTTCTACAACTTGAGTTGCTCAGGGACAGAGCTTTTAGTTTCTGATTCTATATCTGTAAGGACGTGTTCATTACAGGTTGGAACAGGAGTAGGACACAGCCACCGTGCTCATATCAATCACAATTCAGAAACATTTATTTGGTGTACCTAAACAAGTACATTAAAAATTAAGTTGTTTGCTTTCAAAAACATTGGCCAAAAGGAAAAGGAAAACAACGGAAATAATTCTTAATGGAGACAACAATTTGAGAAAAAAAAGTCTTAATGGAGACAAAGCAAAAAATGCATGAAGGAGAAAGTTCAGAAACACTTAAAATTTGTATTTTTTCCCTCAGTCCCTACAACTACTTTAAAAAATGAAAACCCAATAAGCAAAGGTCAAAACAGATCACTTCCTTTCTAGTTTCTCTATAAATGCAAAAAAAATTCTTAAGTAGTTGTACTTTATTCTCCTTTCCGTTCATCTTCTCAATTTTCTAGAGGATTCTTCTATTTTCAACAGTCATACCTGTATCTATCCCTTCCAAACATTCCCCAACCTCCTCATTGCCAAAAAAAAAAAAAAATTAAAAGGAAAGAAGATCATATTACTTCTTCTAACTTATTTCAAGGCTGTTGATTGTTTTTTTTTTTAGCAGTAAGAACAAAATATTTATATAATTCTTGATATGCTTTGCGGTCTGAGATTCTTCTGTGTCAATCAATATTCCACTGATTAGCACAACTGTCACATATTTCTGTTAATATTAGTGCCATGCTACACAGAGACATATGCGTCTGCAGAAAAACAAATTTCACTGTTAAAAGTATGGTTGGCAGCATAGAAACTGAAAAGGGATACAAAACCATGTCTATTAATGCTATATTGTCTGACTGAATTTCATTAGTGGAAAAGACATGCCATTTATAATATAAAGTATGTGAAGCAGTTTAGCTCCTTTGAGATGGAAAATGCTATAAAAATGACAAATATTATTTCCATTAAAAATTAATATTATTGGAAATAGTGTAAAGCTGCACCAATAAAACTTTCCAAAAGCCAGGTGACTCCATTTACTAACAATTTTAAATGAATAGAATTTAAAAATGTGTGTAAAAGTATCTTAGAATCTCAAAATATCTTGACCAAAGCTGATCTTATGCCTGGTAGAAGATGACTGGCATTAGGTCTATAAAATGAACCTCTAGAATTGACCATGATGTAAATGTGGCAACTGTCATTCAAATTAATTCAAAACGAAGTTGATCCAAAACATAGCCCCATGCCAAGCTACTATCGGAAGGTTAACTCCATCCCAGCCAAAATCACAACAGAAATGTAAAAGGTTAATCTCGAAGTCTGATAGAATGACTCAAGCAGACCTTTGTCAGCCATTAATGAGCCAAATAATTATTTCACATTTTAGGACTGACAACAGTTCAACAAAATTAGTTTCATTTAATCTCACTAGATATCCCTGTGAACACTAACTTAAATTTTAGCTCAAAAGCAGATTCTAAATGCATATGCATATGATTTTTTCACAATTAAAATAGAAGCTTGAAATTGCTGATAAAGATCAGATTAGTAGTAAAAGAAGGAAACACAAGATGCTTACTATCCATGGCCTCAGTCATGAACAGTTTCCCTCTATTTGAAAAAATACTATTATTTTCAACACGACATTATATTTTTAAGACCAAAGAGGAGGATTTTAGGGGAAGACCTGTTAGCCCATGTAGAGGATGAAAGAAAGAGATGAAAGGCCAAGTTATGCTGCTATAAATTTAACGCCTTGATGAAAAGTAAAATTTTTTTATATCTCAAGATCATTGACATTTACTTCAGCTTCTTCTGGACCAATTGTGACTCTTCTGTATAGTTTCATAGCAAAAAATCACCATAGAAAACAATGCATAGTATTCTCCTCTTCACTTTGAGGGATAAGTATTTATTCTTGCATGAATTTGACAATACTGTAACTAAGATGCATTTTCTTCTTACTAACTTGTTCACAGTCTTCCTCTGCTGGCAGACAGCCTGTACTTTTCAAGCTTTCCTATTTCTGCATAGGATGGCTTAAAAAAAATTCCACATTTGACCTGAGGAATACACAGTGCCTTGTTCCTTCTGAAAGGAATAAGAATGCCAGATTCAGAGAAGAGTTACTTGACTTTCCCAGCTAAACAGGTTTCTGTTCAGGGTATTAGTCTCGTCCCTTAAGGCAGAGATAATAATCAGTCATTCAGACAACTAACCTATTTCCTCAGGTTACTTCCTTTCCTACTTTTTTATCAGATCATCTTAGAAGTATTTTATGTAACAAATACTGTTAGATTTTTTTCAGGCCAAGCCTAAAATTTTATCAGCCGTGGTCATGTGCCTTGAAGTGTAGGAGGTCTTCCAACAGTGTCCCAGTCACTTTATCATGAACATATGATTATCGAATCAATGTCTATGTGGGAGTTTTCACTTTGTGAGGAAAAAAAAAAAGTCTGAATTCCAGAATGCAGTATTTATATATTTTTTTATTAGAACCTACAAAATAGAGGTGCCACAGTCCTGCCCAGACACATTCATCTTTCCCTTTAGATATTTATTTAAATTATTTAAATTATTATCGTAACTTGTGATGCTAAATCACCTGTCTCTTGTGCCAAGACTACTTATTTGGGGGTTTTAAATAGGAGCATGTGACATTTAGGAAGACAGATTGAAACAATATCAGATCTTCTGTAAGTTTGTCTCCCAAGGCTTGTTCAATATCTAATAAGTCCTTAATGCAGAAACTGAGCAGTCAGTACTGGGCAACAGAACAGCAAAAATTTATCTGTCTTGATAAAATGCTAAATAGGTTTAAATACGGCAAATTACTTTAGCTCTCTTCTGATTGATCAGTTATCTATCAAAATATTTAGTAAATATGGTTTGCTTTGTTACATCCTTGTATACAAAGAAGTATTCCACAATGATTGCCTATATTCCATAATGACTACAATAAAATGAAAATAGTTCACTGGAATTTATTATTAGAAGAAATCTAGTGCATAGTTATAACTCCTATGATACTCCTACAGCACTAAATTATGTTCTCAGCTATGTAACTATCGATCCAAAATAATTTAGGTAACCATATACCACTACACTATGGACCAACATCTTTGTCAGTGTGTCTAAATATGTTCCAATACACAAATAAGAGGTAAAAGACCATTTCTTCTAAGCACAAAACTTTTAGAAACAAATAAAACTCCATCCAGATCCTGCTTTTTTACCCAAAGATTTTTCTTTAATTATGCCGACCCCAGTAGAGTTCCAGATTTGCAGATAGCTAGCTCAATTAATATGAACTATTAGCAATTTCTTGGAGGGAAAAGGGGGAGGGGAATAATCAGTACTTAGAGCTCTCATATTGTTTCATAATCAGAAGACAACCTGCTAAAGGTGTTTCATTACAACCACCCTCTTAATTACTTTAATTTTAAAAAAACATTGAACAGCAGTGGTTCAGAATAAACCATTAAAAAAACCTGAACAGCTTGGCATTTACCAAATTATCTACCCTGTTACATGACGCTGTAGCTGACACTTTACATCTTGCCAAGCATCCTCCGTGAGATTTCCCCAAAGGCTTGAAACCTTAAAGGATTCTGTGACAGCAAAAGCAATCAGCAGTGAATCACAGTTGAGTTGGCACCTTCCAGCACCCTGGAAGTGTGACAAGTCCATAAGTTCCCCATGTTGCCTTGGAAAGCTGCCAGTGACATGATTGCTACTTATTGTCAGGAGATTCATAACGAAGCTCCAATCTTTCCACAAGTTTAGAGAGCCAATAGGGAGTTAGAAATCACTCCACAAGATCTTTAAGAACTTCAATAATACTGCTTTGACTGACCTAATTAAGTCCTCATACAGCAATAATGTTGATTCAGCTGATGCAGAAATACACTATCACAACACATACATTTTTTATAGCATCTTCCTTTTAAAAAAAAGTGATGGTATTCTAATGTGGAAGGAAAACCAGCCATTACAGGAATCCATGGCTTCCTCTGGAAATCCTAACATGAAAAAAAAATAACATATGTACACTTTTTTTTGCTTCAGTATTGTAACAAGTACAAATTTTATTCTAACTTGGCATTTGCACAACTTTTTACAAATTCTCCCGACTTTAAAATGCTTCTCCATCATAGACAGATGCTGATACCTGAAATGTAATAGTTCCCTAGGATCTCAAGTTTTTCAGATGTTCTACTTTTCATTTAACATTTTTGAGCAGGAAATAAAATGAATTCAAACTAAAGGTAAAAGTTTCAAGGTCTTAAAGAAACTTCAACATATAACTCATGTTGGGTTAAGGTACCAAATGACTGAGGGTCATAAAAGGCCATAAAAGGCCATAAAAGTGTTTTTTTAGATATTGTTGCAAACTTTTTTTTGTGAAATAAATGTTTGAACTTATTTAATAGAAACGCTGCTGTAAGTATTGGTTATCAGAGAACTGAGAGAAATCCCTCAACATTTGAAGTCAGAGTTCAAATGGATCTTTCCACAAAATGAAAACAAAGAGAAAATGTTTGAACATTTTTTTGTGGCTTTGTTTTCTTTTTTATTTCGGTTGTTTGTTTTTTGTTTTTTTTTTTTAATAGTCAAATATAAAAAATATTGTCTGTTTTAGCTTCTGCTTCAGATTCAATCCAGTGCATCAGTCTTCACTCATGTTAGTAAAAATACTGACATTCTCTACAGTAATAGGTCCAAAAAAATGTAGATGAAGCCTAACCACATCTTATAATTTTTCTTTCAGATTAATTTGATTATAGAACTAGTATCGTTTGGGCATTTTGATGCTTACAGATTTTCCTTCCTCTTTGTCTTTTGCTGTTTTAGATGTCATATCAGAAGGGCTGTAATCTACTTTCCCTTCTGAGCACATGCTTTGAAACATTTTAACACTATGCTGAAACTCCTCAAATATATTTGTGTCTTCAGTAAACTGAAACTGGAAGACTTAAAGAAATTAATTTTCTCGTGATATCATTTTCCTAGAATGTCTATTTGTACTTGTTTCCCTGTGCAAACCATAGACAAAGTAAATTATTGGATTATCAAAGGGATTAAAATATTTGAGGTATGTTGAAGGAAAATCTTGCCTATGACTGCCTTTGACAGGTAATGCCTAATTTTAGCAAATTTTTTTAAAAAAGCTCTGTCAATAAAAAAGGATTTTTTGATAAAAATACTTTATGTAGGCAGTTGCTGTTTAAATTTTTGTAAGTGTAGAAGGAGACACAGAAAACAAAACTAACTACATCTCTGCAAATCCTTGCAATTTTGCAGTTCATCTAGCAGACTCAATGCTCTTTCTTAAGCATATCAAGGAAAAACTTGATATCACTGGAACTGAGTTATCATTGTGACTAAACGCTATTTCCCTTATCTGCTTATGCCCAAATCAGTGAACAACAGAATACAACTTCTTTGACAGTGTTCAGTTAGTGCTAATTTATTATTGCAAATCAATCACTTGCAGCAGTAAAGTGAATTCAGAAGTGATTCACCGAATCTGAATTCGGCAATTGTATTAAAAAATAAGTTAAGCTGTTCTAATTGGGAAATATAAGAAATTGCCCAAATAGCTCCTTTACATAGGCGTTTAATATTAATTTACTCTTTTTAAAGAAAAAAAATGTATGGCACAGTTCTACATTAGCATCTTTTTTTGTGCCCATCTAAGCTTCTGTTAACTTATTACATTTTTACATAGTTGTCACAAGGCCTACAAGTAGAAATACCTTGTCTATTCCATAGTAAAATGGTTTCTTTCTCTAGAAATACTATTTTAAAACAGTAGAGTGAATGAACCACAGAGCCATAGCCACCTGATCTTTTTTTTTTTTACTTTTAGTCAGGGACACCTGAATATCATGCCATGTACTATGACAACTTTCATCATCTTTTACATGAAATAGGAAGTACTTCATACACCCAGGCCTGACTAGTACATGGGATAGCTTTATCTTTTCATTGTAACAAAGGGGTAACAGGACCTCAAATTAGAAATTGCCAGCAAATCGTGTTTAACTGGTCATATGAATAATTTGTTCCTGTTCCACAGAGGATGGAACGCAATCCTTGCTTATTCATAAGAGAATGGAGGTGGTCACTGGAGGAAAAGTCCATGTAAACATCAAAATAATAGTAAGTTTCATGGATATGTTTTGTATTTGGTAAAAAGCTGTCATAATTTTCAGAGTTCAATAATTTTGAGTTTTACTGAGATTTACAAAAAAGTAATTGTTTGACAAGGCAAAATTCCTGGGTGTCAAGCTGAACTGAGGATTCAAACTGGTAAAATTTGGAATTCCCAGTCTGTGCCATGGTATCACAATGTTAAATCTTACTGTTACTAGTTTCAGAATTTACCTTTGTCCAATACTCAGAAATGGACTGCCAACTTCATTCAAAGTTGGAAACAATATTCCTTTTTATCTCCGTTTTGGAAATAAAAGCCCCTTCCCCTTATTGAAAATCAATAATACAGATTTTGCGTGCTTTATAATATATTTCTAAAGGATGGAGGTTTTCAAGCTTAACTCATGTTGCCTCACATTGAGACTTGACTGCATTTGGGAAAACAGCATGCTCAGGTTTAGAGCCAAACTGCTTTTCAGGGACCAACCAAACATGGCTAATCTTGCTGTGTAGATCTCATTGACAAGAAAGTAGGAGAGTTAACAGTCCAGAATGGGCTTAAAAAAGTCCCTTCAAATATATTTCTCTGGCTAATCTCAGCTAGATATATTTTTTTGTCAGCACTAATATTTGCAAAATTACATTGCAATCATGTTTTACATTTAACCATATTGGTTAATAAATGTTAGAATCTTCTGTCACTTTCCAAACTAGTAAAATACAGGACAGAAGTCACAATTGTATGCTTTTAAGTATATATAAAAAGTTAGCCAAAGAAACTGAATAAAAACCTTAAAATTACATTTTCACAAGCATTTTTTCCATGTATTTTATATGTCCTATATACCAATGCACAAGGCAGATCCAGGAATGAATGTTTTGGCTCTTCACTGTAAAGTTAGCTCTTATAAGTTGAACTAGGTGAATAGTTTAGATAAATCCAAAGAAGCAGAAGTTATAAACATCATATAGTTTTATTTGATTAACAGAATTCTGCCTGAAACCAATTGCAGGATCAAGGCACTCTTACTTAGGTAATTTTCAAAAGGGTTTTTACATCTTGCCCTTTGTCTATTTTATGTACTCTTGTGTTATTCTTTGGTAAAATGAAGAAAAAAATTCTTTTATATGCCTGTGTGTTTAATATATATACTTTACATAAGCGTATATCTAAATTTTTCAGAGGCTTAATACCAATGGTTTTTCAGTACAAGTTGTTCTGTCCTTTCCTATTAATCTTCTCCGGCTAAAAATAAGAGAATAGGTTTGACAGATAATAAACATACCAATATATCAGAGTCACTGCAATGGTGTTTTTTAACTAAATTATCCTCTATAAATACACCTGGATCTTGTAAACAATTTAGGGAATGAGGAGGATCTACTTTTAAGCTTACAGATGTTCACAACGTCTTTCTACTGGTTTTACCAGTAACTGTTTTTGAAAACTTCAAGAAAAATTATTCTTGGGGTTTTTATTGAATTGAAAAGTATTAATTTATTGAGACAAGTAAACATAATGTAAACTCAAAAAGTCTTTTGAATATATGTGATTTCTAATAAATCAGAAATACGTTTAACAAGAACTACTTTGCAACTGGCTGATTTTTCAGTCTTTCGTTTTCCAAAATTAAAAAGAAAATAGTGCATGAAAATTCATTTATCATATGCATTAGCTCACAAAAGTAAAGTCTGATTGTATCACGCAGTCAATTACTAATGCAAGCCGGAACATTTTGTAAAATATAATAAATAATGTATGTGCATTTCTATACACTTGAGATTAAGCCAACATACCACAAGATGGCAGATGAATGCAGCTAAAGCGGCAACAAGCAGAAAAAGTAAGTTTGTGGGTAGGGAAAAAAAATATTTGTGAAGTTTACTTAACTTGTATGATAGGAAAGAAGTTTCAGAAGGTAACTTACAAAAAGCAGATATTCATGTTCCCCTCTTACTGCTCTTGAGTAATACTTAGACTCTAGACTACAGCCCCTCAGATTCAACATTTATGTTTAATAGTATTTAAATAAAAATACTCTTTGGAATCAGGAAGTTTTCTCCACTCATCCTCCTAGCTGTAATTCCAGAAAAGATAGTGGGCTCTCTGTGACCATCAAGCCTTGTAATGCACTGGGCACAGATTATAAAAGGCTGGGATTTTACTTATTTGATGAGAATTTGAAACTCTACCTCACCTTTCACAGAAGCATGCTTAGGCCACTGGGTTATGATTATGTGAAAGCAATGAAACATCTCTGATTTCCACTGATTAACTTGTTTCAACTTGCATAAAATAGACATTAAGCCAGAGTATGAGCGTGATAGGCTGTGGTTTCACCGAGTGTATATAAAGTGAGAATGGAGAGACAAGGGATTCTACTTGTTGATTTAATAAGTGCTTCATGAGAATTCACTTCAGCTGCACTACTGTTTGAAGCTATGAAATCCTACATCTTGGGTTAGTGTTTTAAAAATATTTTGTGCAGGCACAGAAAAATAGTCCACAGAATAATGCCCAGTTTGTAAACTTCAGTGGGCTGCTTGTCTGTTCTGGCATTGGAGAAATTCTGAGCAGGGATCAAAATAGAAATTAGGGTCCAAATGGAGGCATTTTACACAAAATCATAGCAGTCTCAATATTTCAGGAACATTCAACAGAATCTATTATCTGCGGTGGCAGTTTTCGGGACTCCTCATGGTGGTTGCAGTTATATGTGACTTACCATAACTCACATACAGATCCTTCTGCTTTCAAGGTGCAGGCTTAAACTGGACACAAGTTTATTGTTTCTCCTTGATCTTTTCTACATGACACTTGGTGACTACCTCAACACCTTGCTGGATCTGTTTTCTGGAACTTTCAAGTCATGTAAAAATTAACCTTCTGTAGCATCTTGACCATTTAATCTGAACATCTAAGAAAGCCCAAAGGACTTAGTTTACTTCATAGGCAACACCCAGACCCTAATCTCTCTGTTTAGAAACTCATACCTGCAATTTTTAGAAGAAAAATAAATAGAAATGAACCTTGATTGAGAAGAGTAAAAACTGATGAATCCTATCTCTAAAAATCATATCACACAGGTGATAACTCACATTCATTCATCACCCAACACTGCGGTGGACACACACATACAAGAGTTTTTTTACCATAGGCACTTTACCATAAGTATCTTCATGGGGTTTTTTGCCATTTCACTAATGATCCATGGAGAATTTATAGCTTTCATTAGACAACTGTTCACTTAAATTGGAAAAAAAAAGCTTCTGAAACTTAAACGACTGAAAAACTGCAATAAACCCTCAAGAATTTTCATGAATATCAGTAAAAGTTACACAAAACCTCTTGCTTCAGGGATGCTTCAGGGGCAAGGAGGTCTCCTGTTCTCTCTATGGATAACCATATGTTTACATGATCAGTAGTTCTTTGCAGACAGCTATCAAACAATATTTTAACAAAGTTAAAGCTACCATTAAGGGTGATGAGTCAACTCAAAAGCCAGAAAAATAGACCAGCTGTCTCAGCTGTAAAGCGTATGTAGCTGATAAGTTTTTCAGGTCAAAAGAGAGATACCTGGAAAAGAGTTTACCTGCATTCAATTTATTTTAGAGCGACAGGCAGGCAGATGAGTCTAGTTTAGTCATGACAGGATATATGCAGTCCTATCTTTTTCAGTTAAATAGATGCTATGGAAAATAAATACATGCAGACTGGGTAATAAGAAAGACAAGAATAAACTTGATCTGAATGCATAACATTAAGAACATTCACAAAAATGTAGGTGGATAGCTGAGGTTAAGCATAACAGGGTAACTGCTATCAAACTGTTTCCAGTTGTTTAACAGTTACTGAGAAATAAATGTATGCAACAGAAAACATCGAAATACAGCACTAAGCAAGATCTGAGTATATAATCCATCATCAATAACATGTGCAGGATTAGCATGATGAAATATCAAAGCTTATGCAAGATAAGGTGGTTTCCTTGCTGGCCAGCAACTGTGATGCCATTCAATGTGTAGAAGGGTACGGATAAAGAATCGCAGCACGGGATCTATGCTGTAAGCTGATTAAGGAGAATACTGGGATGAGCTGATTATTACCTGATGTAACAGCTGAGTGTAGGAACATGATAGATCAAACCTCTTCTGATTTGAGCATCAATTTAGCATCAATTTAGCATCAATATGAAATGGTTCTTGGAAAAGCAGGATCTAAAATGGGCTCTTGGGCAGCTCTTTGCAGCTAATGGGTGAGAATGGGAGGTTTAGTGTCTGTAGAGTAATAGCAGTGATGGGACACTGCTTACCAGTTACACAAGATGACTACTGGGAAAGACATACCAAAGGAGCAACCACACATGGCCTAAATTCTTTTTTTGCCCTGACACAAGCCACTTCATAAACTAATGTTAAGGTGCAAGCACAAAAATATGGTAACGCAAAACAAAATTTTTTACTCAGGACAAGCTTCCATGCACTAGCTCAGAAATTTCAGCTAAACTTCAAATTTCTGCGTTCTCCCTGCACCGTCCTACCCCTACAGAAAGATTCTCAAAGTTCTCTTCTATTGACAGGGAAAGAAAACCTGTCAACACCTTGGGTTTGTGAGCCAGAATTAATTTTTCTTCTTACTTCCAACCAATGCCATCATTTTATCTTTTTTGATTAAATGTTGATTTACTTTTTAAAAGCAAAGATCATAGCTTTCATAGCATTCTAAAGGCAAAAATGCAACTATACTGAAACAAATACAAGCAAGACTCCAGGAGCAGATGACGATGAACAAAAGAAAGCATTGTCAACTGAACACAGCGGAGACAACATGGAAAAAAATTGATCAAAAATATTACTTTGTCTTGCAGACTTATTTTCTTCTGTTATTTGCATTAATAAATTAATACTGAATGAAGACTCATTTCCCCCACATCTCTAGATTAATTTAAATCTAGAAGCAAGAATTTCTTTTACATATCAACACCTAGAATGAAGGGGAAGCATCTGATTTTACAGTTATTCCAAGTAATTTTAAATGCAGTGGACCATGTCCTTTTTAAAAAAAAATCCTGTTAAGAGAAATTTCCCATAATTTTCTGTAATATTCTCAAAGTCTTAGAGCAATTAGAAATGAAGGCAAAATAAAAAAGCTTGTACCCTCAAAAGACTCATATCAGAAGGCACAGGGAGAGTGTTTATTGATACTGCTATGAATGGCTAAAGTATTTTAGTAACTTCATCAGAAAAACAGACTACTTTGAAGGATACTTTATAAACTGATAAATTAGCGCTCAGAATTATAGGGCATTTTCAGTAAGAACTGAAGTTTTGCCTCCTGTTTCCAAAGCCAAAGCAGTATTTGTTTAAAAAAATTATCTTCCCCTAGCATAGTCAATGTGCAAGTATACTACCTAAAAAGTATGGCTAGGAAGTCTTAAGTATTTGTTAAAGGATAGAGCACAAAGCCTTCACTCATTAAGCACTTTATTTTCTATAATTACACAACAAGTAAATGCTTCAAATACTGACCAGTAAAGCAATTTGTAGGATGGGTAAAATGTTACCAGTTTGTATATTAATTAAAAATGAAGTAATACAGCAACAGTTTGGAGAGCAATAGATGCAAAAGGCAAAAAAGCAAAGGAGTGGGAGAAGAAATAAAACATTTTAATTTTTTTTTTTAAATTACAAGAAATCACATCCTGAGGCTTTTCATCCCAAGTTCAGACAAAACATTAACTTGGGGAGTGCGGGAGGAGGAAAAAGGGCTTTAAGAAAAAAGGAGGAGGAAAAGGTAATATCAACCCGATAATATTGAAAGAAATAAACATGACTGAAAACTAAATTGAAATGTCAGGTTTTGTCAAGAAGTCTTATTTGTCATAATCTGAATTTTCAATCTATTCATGTGTTGCTCATAAGTTATCACTCAGCTTTAGAAGCTGATGTCAAAAAAGAAAGCCTACAGAAAACACCTTTTCCCAATCACTTTTGTCTCTAGAAAAGTTTTGAATAAAAAAGAATATATTCACAACAGCTATCTAACTATGTGAAATACAGCACAAAATCTGCTTTTTCTCACCCATGTAATACTAATGAGTTCATAAAAAAGTTTAATTGATCCTATAACGTTTTAGGAGAGGAAAATTTATTGCTCGTAGCACTTAAGTGATGACAACAGATGTATTTCTCATTATGAATGCAGTTATAGGAACAATCATACATTTATTGTTGAATAGCTTTTCTCAATGACTCCAGCTATAACACAGACTTCATTTCATGTCTTTCTACGTCTAGGACAAAATGTCATTCATTGAACTAAATTTCTACACAGTATTTTATTCCTCACTAAAAAAGAAGAAATTGAGGACATCAGGGGTAACAAGAAGGGCTTCTACCACTACACCAGTGTTCAAAGGCGGAACAAAAAAAAACATGGGTCTGTAGCTAAATGTAGCAGGTGATTTCAGGACAGTGGACACAAGGAGGGATATTATGACCTGGATGTGTGGACAACATGATCAATAAAATGTGGTTGGGACAATCAGATTCAGAGGATAGTGGTTAATGGCTTGTACTGCACCCAGAGCTTAGCAAGAAGTGGAGTGCCACAGAGGTCTGTCCTGGGAGGAGGCCATGGGGTGCACTGTTGTCACATTTGCAGGTGATATGCATGTGGAGGAAGAGGCACATGATTAAAAGAAGGAATATTGCCCAGTGACCAAGACAGGCTGGAAGAACAAGCCAACACGTCATGCCAGTCTGCAAGGATGAAATATACCCGTGGAAGGAATAAGAAAGAAGGGGATAGTAGACTGAGGTTGATTGGGCAGCTGCAGTGTGTTTGCAGGACAGTGAGAGACCCCGAAGGCATTCTGTGATAAAGGTGATGCAGCCCACTGGGCCTGCAGGTGACTTTTGCCATGGCCGAAAGGGAAGTCCCAGAAAGGACTGTAGAACACGCCAGAGCAGAGGCAAATGAAGCAGCAGCAAGGACTGGAAGAGCAAAACTAGAGCTCTGGGAGTAGCAGACGCAGTGTTACAGCCATGACCCAGCCTGTCGCTTCTCTGAAGGGACTGGGAAAGAATGAGTGCTATGCATGGTGAAAAAAGGGAAACCGAGACTAAGAAGTTGAAAGTAGAGGTATTCAAATGAGCCTTGGGAAGGAGGAGGAAAGCTGCTTTATAATTGTTTTCTTTTTCTCTTGTGGTTGGTAGGACCACACTTGAAACCTTTTGCAATAGCTCTGCCTGGGTACATATAGGTTGGTGTTTGTCAGAAGAAGGAAGTGCATATTAAGTTCACTGCCTTCTTTCCCCAAAACCCAACTCTTTCTGGTTATTAGGTGAGACATAAAAAAGTTTTAAGCAGCTCACTGAGATTTTTTAATGGTCTTATCAAGTGCATAAGCATCCATATCACAATTGGTGTTTACAGACTGAATAAAATCTTCATTTAATATATGCTTAGTGAGGTCAGGGAAAGTATTGTCACACCTACAGCAAACAAGCATAAATTTACCCAACAGTTTATCTGCAAACATTAAAAAAATACCACACATATTTACGGACCTCTTTTGCCACTAATGTGTGACAAAGTGGTGAGAAGCCTTATGTGGAATGGATCACAGGAGGGTAAAATAAGGAGCTAGAATGATTCAGTTCATTTATAAAAATGTTGCATGAAAAACATAAATGGGATTTCATTTCAAAGAACATCATCTTACTCCCTTTCTCTATAGTAAAATATAAAAACGATAAAAAAAGACCCTAAAAGCAGTAAATTATGTAAATAGTAGTGTCATTTTCCTTCACTGACATTTTCTAAATCAGCTTGTAATTAGATTTGCCACTTTCACATAAGTCCTAGCTACCACATATTTCAATTGGCTTGTTTACAAAAAGTCCCAAACAACTCAGAATCAATCCTTTTGACATAACTATGCCCCAAGCCCTATCTCTAGCTCACTCTTGTTGTTTTCTTTAATGAAGAACAGCAACAAAAGCCACAATATCATTCTTCAAAATATTATGCTACGTTTTAATTAATAAAATTGTTACTCATATTTTACATATAATGGTCATAAAAAAAATAAAAATTATGGTTCCAAATCTACAGAATTTTTGTGGGCAAGTAGATATGTGAGATAGTCTTCAATATAGATTAATGTAACAAAACCAACATTAGCTTTAATAAAATTTCCTATGCACTCATCATCTGCTGATTTCGTTTAAAAAAAAAGGAAATAAAAAACACCTAACCAAGCAAACAAAAAAAACCCCACACCCAGAAAAACCCAAATCAACCAAAAAACAACACCAAAACAACCAAATATTATTGGATTATAATCCCATGTCTGTGTGCTGCAGTTCAATTAAAAACATATTGGAAGGAAGGGATAGACTTCTTTGACCCACTACATAAAAATAATTATTTGCCTGAATTTTACGAAAGCTCATCCAGCCATAACCTTTTTTAGCAAGGAAGCCTGGAGAACCCAAATACTGTCATATCTTTTACAAACCATGGTTTTCAATGTTTTCATAATTTTTTTTGAAAAATGTCATTAGAAAAAGATCCCAAACACAGAGTTTTATTTGATTGTTTTCTTCTCAGCTGTCAGCAGTCTAGGAAGTACACACTTTGAGCAGTCACAAAGCCTTTTTTTTCTCCCTATAACATTACTACATTCACAGCTGTCAAATTCTAACCATGTCTTATCCTCTCTCCCCTCTGACAAAGGACCATCTCCTAATCAACATTCTTTCCAATGAATATTGGCCTGTCTCCGAGAAAACAGTTTATGATGATGGATGTTCTAAAACCTCCAAAGTGTTAAGTGTCAGTACGTCTATATCATTGCCATTAGAAAATTCTGTTTGGTTGTGTCTAATGTGAACCTTTCTTGATGGTGCTAATTTTGCTAGTCCTTGTACATGGGTATCAGTGATCTATTTTATTTTCTTTCTCTGCCTGCTGGCAGCAGTTTTAGATGCATCCAAAAACTGAATTAAGCTCCTAATTCATAATGCTGTCCTCTCTTCCTCTCTTGTCCTCCCTATCTGGGCTTCTCTATCCAGTCCCATTTTATTTCATATTTTGTGATGATTCCCTATTTTCAATAATTCTGATTATTCTCTTTGATATCCCTGGGACCCTTTATTCATAGCTTCCTCAAAGTGCAGAGTCTAAAACCAACTTAGTATTCCATCCAAGGCTCTTAGCAGTGTGGAAGAGCTACTTCACAAATCCTGCCAACAATCCTGCCAAGTAATCCCAAACAGATTTTTCACAAACTCACAATTCCCATGGATGTATCCTGCAATCCTCCCTCCAAGCATACTGTATACTCATTACTTCAAAATTCTTTAAAAACAGACATAAACTTAGTCAAATTAATTTCCAGGATATATTTAAATCAGAAAAAAATATTAAAAATATTTAAATTTTAAAAAAATCTGCCATAACTAAATGAGAGTGAGACAAGGTTCTAGCAAGCATACTTGTATTACTTTGTCAAGCAAATTTCTTCTCACAGGCAAAAAACCTCAGACTATTTTCCTCAGAGTTTTAAGAAGTTTACATGAGAAGAGACAAAGCATGATGAGTTTCAGCGTACAGACATGAACATTTTTCAAGATGTGAACAATTAAACATGTTAGGTTATGATGAAGATCTTTTTATAAATTTAACACCAGAGGCACTCATGCTTTAGATTTCGTTCCAGATTGCAGCTTCACAGTCTTGATTGACATTTCTTTTCAGTCTGCATTGTACTGTCTGCCATTGTTAAATTTCAAAAACAGTGTTTTCTCCTCCCTTTCTGAATCTCAGTTTTGTCTTGACATTTTATACTTCTCTCAGTCTGATACATTGCCACTGTTGTTTTGACACGTCAGGTATACAATACCACCTGGAAAAGTGGTGCTTCTGCGCTTCTGCAGCAATAATTTGCCTTTATGGCAATGGATTATACTGGCACTGCAATGCTTGATAGAGTGCGTGATCCGTTAGTGGTTTATGCACGGTTGTTAAAGCATTGCATTTACGTTTATAAATGTTAACTCAAATGACCTTATATTTCAGAAGTTATTGACTTGGCAAAATTGTTGTGCCCATTAGGTGCATCAAAGCGCCCTCCTTAACAGAAGTAAATGAGTGCTAAATGCAACTACTACAATTTCTTTTTTCTGATTTTTTAATTAAAAGTGAGGAGGAAGGGAAAAATAAAGAGAAGCAGCCCATTCTTCTGCTCCATTGCCCATGACAACATCGTTTGCTTAAAAAACCCCACACAGCTACGTGTTAGGGAAAGCAAAGCCCTCACTACACTAAGCTGTTTCTTTGTCAAGCAAATAATAGCCTTTTAGCAGGTCTTGTTGCCATAGGACAAGGTGTAATGGGCTTAGTCTAAAAGAGAGTAGATTCAGACTAAATATAAAGATGAAAATTTTTGTGATGAGGATGGTGAAACTGTGGAACAGGTGCCCGGAGAGGTGGTAGATGTTCCATCCCTAGAAACATTCAAAGTCAGATTAGACAAGACTCTGAGCACCCTGATTGAGTTGAAGATGTCCCTTTTCATTGCAAGGGGGGTTGGGCTGGATGATTTTTAAAGGTCTGTGTCAACCAGAACTATTTCATAATTCTGTGATTAAGGACTTTAAAACATGGGGGGAATCTAATACATAACCCTGATTATTACTTTACTCTTACAAGCATTAATGTAATTAACTGGAAAGACATGATACTAGTTCACCTTTCATTTTAAAACCCTGTTTAAGTAGAAGGCATAGAACTGTAAAATCACTGTGCATTCAGAAAAAAAAAAAAAACAACCTAAATAACGGAAGGAGAAAAAAATTCTCTCAACACTAGCATGTTTGAGCAAGGTCAGTCAAACACTGTCAACTCATGTAGTAGAAAAAGCAAGCATGGTCTGTTTGAAATCAATAGCACAACTGAGTGCAAATTATGCAGTCAGTCTTTTGCAGATTATCTTCATTCAAATTCAATGATTCCAAGCCTTTTGCCCTGAAGGAATGTTTTCAATCCTGAAAATTTTTGTAGACCACTCTGCATCAAAAGTTATTGAAAAAACTGTGGAGTGTTGCTCTGATGTACCATCAGCCTCAGCATGGAATTGCACCAGATCATTACATTCCAGGGTCAGAGCAAGATGTTGAGAAAACCAACATAAATATGTCAGAATTTATTTTTCAGTAATGATGTTGTTGGCAAACATTTGAATTTCTTTCCTTTCTTGACCAGTTAGCCATAGTAACATTAATATTCAGTAGCAATGCATATGTTCTTTTCTTTAAATAGTCACAACTTATTTCAGTTAATTATTCTAAGTATTATGACAGCCTTGATCCTTCAGCTCATAGAAGAGACAGAACATAAAAATTTGTCGAGTTTCGTATTCAGCCTTTTTTTATGTCACTGCCCGTGGTTAAAGAAACAGCACTGCTCTGTTGAGACTTTCCAATTTCAGTCACTACACATATTTTCTAACAGAATGCCCTAATGCAGTACTCACAGACACTGGAGAGGCTATTCAAACACAATAAAAATGAAAAAGCACAAATGTTGCCGTGGAAGCACTTGACAATATCTCCCAATATAACATTTTATTGTAATGTACAGAAGCCCTCCAGTACTGTGTCAATGACTGTCATTTCCAATATGCTACCTAGCATCAGTGCTGTGAATTCCAGTGACTCTGTCAAGTGTTTCATGGTAATTGGTGTGTTTCCATAAGCATCACATCCTGGAGCAAAGGTATGGAGGAAAAAGAAAATGTGTGATCCAAGCAAGTCTTAAAGTTCCAAAACTGAAAGGAAGGAAACAAGGGAGGGAGCAAAGAACAGTGAAAGTCCCTTCAAAACATAAAATTTTAAATGAAAGAAGGAGGAAAATATAAAATATATTTAGTATTTCACGAATTTTTTTAGACTATCCACACAAATGAACTTTTTTTTTTTTTTTAAATCAATTTCACATACAAATCTTCCAATTTTTTTTTTTTTTTTACTGGAAATAAGAATAAAATTTATTTCAGGGAACTACATCCTTCTAAACTTCTCATTTTTTTCCTCTAGAAATATTACCAAGCTAAGGATCAAGCCATACGTCTAATGACTTTTTACTAGTCATCTTCACTTCACTGCTCATTATACACAGCTCAGGCAAAAGATACTAAGAGTGCCTAGAATTAAGGATTAATTAAATTTTGTATAAAAGTGGTAGCTGAGCATCTGATTTTTACATCTATCATTTAAATCAAAGTTCCTGGCCCCTCAGAGCTTGCAATTTGTTGTATACACATTAAAAACTAATTTAAACCATCTTTATAGGTAGGTAAGATTTTCCACATGGTTAGCTTGAAAAGTAAAACACATACTGTGGGGATCCACTGATCTCTGATCTCTTTTTTTTTTTTTTAATAAATTACTCTCTGCCAACAACCACTATACTACGTTTATGATGACTAGTTCAGTAGTATGCAGTTGGCTTCAAAATGCATTATGTTCTTTTAAAATATTTTCCTAACTCATGTAATAATCATCTTCAGTTTGCAATTCATCAAGTTGCATTTTAAAATGTCACTTCCAATGAATGTAACACATATTCATTGAAGAGAGAGACTTCCCTCTCTCATGCTTCTCTACCACCACAGTCTTATTACGCCTTGCTACTCTTCTCTGTAAGTACATGAAGTGTATTTATCCACACATTCTCTTGCTTTTTAGTCTTTTAACTATCTCTGAAACACATTCTCAAAGAACTAAATTGCTCCATTCATCTATCAACCATATATAATGTTTTCCATTCTGTTGTCTTTCCCTCAATGCTCTTACTCCCTAAGTTCTTTGTATATTCCTACCCAGTAACTGCTGGCCTGCACCATTATTATCTGCCCTCTTTACAGAAAAGGAGGAGATGAAATCACTTACACTAATGACAATCATCTCAATATCATCAGAAACAAATTCAAGTTAGATATATACTGCATATGATACAGACAAAAAGTCCAAATTATTACAAAAAGGAGAAATTAGGTGATCTTGGAACATTCCAAGGGAAACAGAAAACAAATAACAAGAGAAATTCCTTTTCTAACACTATAAATATATAAACATATAAATATTTCTGCAACAGAAGTTTTACAAACAGAAAATTCCTTTGAGCAAAACCACTTACAGGTGT
Organism: Falcunculus frontatus; assembly: GCA_013398115.1. Classification (NCBI taxonomy): domain Eukaryota; kingdom Metazoa; phylum Chordata; class Aves; order Passeriformes; genus Falcunculus; species Falcunculus frontatus. Next base: position 507,523 of record VZRV01005805.1, read on the forward strand.
AAGTACAGATGCAGAAATTGATGTTTTATTGAATCTTGAAGGGTCACGTCTTTCCAGAAGGATCTCCTTGTTTAAAGATTTTAATGCCAAACATTTATTCCATCTTATTTAAATAAAATATTTATAAGCATCTACAAAGCAACAATTCTGAGCATGTAGTCTAATTATTACATGGCATGCTTGATGGCTCAAATGTCTAAATTCCTAGTTTTATATTAAGTACCAGAAGGTTAGGAACATACTTAAGTACTTCTCTAAATTAGAACATTTTTTTCCAGATAATCAGCAAATGATACTAGTCTAGGGTAAAACATGAAATATTATCATGTTCCTGTGATTAGAGGCAGAGTATAAGAAATTAACTCAAAGTCTTTAATGCAATATATTTCTCAGAATTACTCTGAGAAGATTAGTTCCCTTTTACAAATTCTCATTACTTATCTACTATAGTTCAGGTTTTTAATCTGATTTTAAAAGGTGAAATTACATTTTATTCATTAAAGAGCTACCAGGTTTAATTTTTTAAACATTGATACTACTGCTAACTATTTTCTATAAGAGAAGCTTCCAGCCTTCTGAACAGTCATTTTGGAATACATGTTTCCATAGTCTACTCAAAAATTGCATAGTAAGTATTTGGCCTCTCCTCACACAAAATCAATGGGATGTAGAGTTGTATTAATGTGGCATTACATGAGTTGTTATTTTATAGAAGTTGTTTATTAATAAGAACAGATAAATTTCTATTTCTTCTGTTGCAAAGAGCTTGGTTGTATTAGCATTGTGTGTTTTTTTTTCTATTCACCCATATTATCTCACCTAGATTAAGTGCTACAGTTCTTGGGCCGTTTTCTTAGTACTCTGAAAACAACTGTTAAAGAATATCCCCTTCTTTGGCTTCTCAGGTGATACACCCCAATCTTTCTGGCTCCCTGTCTTGCCCCTTTCACTGAATTGAAGAAACCAGTACCTCAAACTATGCTTCTGCCCAGCCCTCCTACTCATCTGATCTGGGTTTCTATTCATGCAGGCAGCAGGATTAGTAACAGTATTTTTCAGACCCTGATAGAAAGCATCAATAATTTAGGATTTGACAGGTTGCTCAGATATAATTCACTGCAATGCTTAATGACTTTTTTTATAAGATCATAGTAGGTTAGCTATTCAGCAATATATCAGGCACCCAGGCATTTTAATTCATTTACAGCAAATCACAGTAAAATTATAATATGCAGCAACATTAAGTAGACAATAGAATATTAAAAAAAATATTTTATATGCAACCTATGTTCTACAACCCTCTGTTATGTCCATGCATTATAGCAGATTTCCAAGAGAAATTCTGGAGACTCCCTCCCTACAGATATTAAGGAACCATCCAGACACAGTCCTGTGCCCTGTGGATACAGGATGACCCTGCTTGAGCTGGGAGGTTGGACCAGATGGCCCTCGGTGGTCCCTTCCAGCCTGACCCAGTCTGTTCCGTGATTCTGTGGTATTAAATGAAGAAACCAATCAAAACTCATACTGGCTCTAGGCCTATTGCATTAAGCTACTGCTTCATGTCAGTTAGGAGAAAGAAACTTACTATCTCCCTCCCCACTTCTAAAAGAAATTAACTCCTGATTGATATTTATCAGGTTCCATAGGAAAATATCAGCATAAGTGTTAATGGTTGTTTTAAATTGTCAGACTTACTACAGAGTTGCCTTCAATTGTGAATAACTGTTGAGGCTGGTTAAACAAAAGGTGAGCTGGGCCTCTTGCTGATCTTGCACCCGCTCAAGCAAGGCTGACACCTGAAGGGTGTCTGGGGTGAAGCAGAGGCTTCACAACCCGATGATGAGCCATCAGACTCACTCCTCCTTTGCCATGCACAACAAGGCTTCTTGTGAATCTGGTCGTGCAAGGAGATAAGAATGGGTGCAACGACTCTCTGGTGAAGGTCAGACAGCCTTTAAGGTTGTATTGGTGGGTGGAGGAGGACCAAAATATTTATTGTACATTCATATCAACTATAAATTTTGACCAAAATCACCAAAATTCTCATTAAGCCCCATTAGCATATTAACTTTCACATACCTAAGAATGCAAATGAGGAGAAATCAGAAACTAAATCCAGATGCAGCAAGCACCTCTGATCCCTGAGGACCAGCTGGAACGCAAGCAGGTTTACCTTCTGCCAAATTTCTATACCTTTAGTGCAACCCTGGCTGACAGAACTATGTCTAATTCGCACAATAGCAGGAACACTTATCTGTTTCCCTCAAAAATACTATTTGAAAACACATGCAGGGAAAGTCCTCATTGTTACTTGCACTTAGACATGATAATAAATTCTTTAGATCTAGAATTCTTTCTGATTAAGAGAAGTCATTCTTCATTTCAGTCTGGCTACATGCACAGAAACTGCGAGTAAGTGTGGCAGAGCCGTGATTTAGTAAACAAGATTCCAGTTCATACTGTAGTCACATGAGACTGCCAGTCAGGCATGCAGTATGGACAAATTCAGACTTAGCTGCTTTCCAGAGAGATTAAGGAAATTGGCTAAAAATATATAGCAAATCTACAGAGTATCAGTAAAACAAGTCTTCTACCTTCTGGCACAATGTAATTTTTTCCTCACCTCCTGAAAAACAGGAAATGAAAACAAAGTGACACTTGTAAATATCATTATATTTAGCATGAGCATAAGAAATATTTAGTCTTCTGGTGAGAGAAATTTGTAATTTCATCCTTTACTGCACTGTCAGACAATCATTTTTCCTTTTACTTAACAGTATTTCAAAACTTATTTCGGGGGAAGAAGGTATACAGAACAGACTCATTTCCAATCAGTTCTTTAGGTGTCAGTTCATAAGTACCTTGTGTCACTTTCTGCTAAATATGGCCAAAAACTTCTCTGTTAAAAAAAGAAACAAACCACCCCGCATAGTTTCACAAAAAAAACCCCTAAAAAACCCAAACAAACAAACACACGGTATTTTTTCCAGGAATCAAGTAATTTCTCTTCAAATTTGTATCACATATTGCTGCTCCACCGAGTGCAGAACTAAATAAAGCCAGAGATCTGGCTTAATATTCATATATGTGTAATATTTCCAGGTTCTTTTATGAGTTACCCAGTGACTTCCAGACCGTGATGGACTACTCTCAATGACTTCTCTGTCACTCAGAATGCCCACCTAGTCTAGGCAAGCAGTGGCCAGCCTTGGATTCTATACCAATGTTTCTATAATGTTGGGTTTTAGCGATCTGTGTGGCTGTTATAAGTTAGACTTACACTGGAGGTACTGATTTCTTTCCTTTTCCTTCCATCTGCTAAAAGACCTACAGGAGCTCATTTAATTGGTACAGCTATTCTTCCATCAAATTCCATTGAAATTAGCCCAAGAGAATCAAAATGCATAGGGAGCAATAATATGAATTAAAATTTTTCTAAGCCTCACATTCTTAAGAAATAAATTTTCTTTCACAGATGAGTTTGCATACTTGACAATTGCCTAAACAGTATTGTGTCTCAGATTTCCTGTTAGTATGCCACTATTCCTCATAAAACCAGGCGCAGAAGTTTGAATTGAGAGGGCTCCGAGTTCATTTCAGTTTCATATTCAAAGATTAATTAAACCTAGTCAGTAAATCTTGCAAAAAGGAACATGAAGACAGTTTTCTGCATATTTAAAGCCTCCGGTGAGGGCAGACAAAAGTATAGATTTCCCCCTGTTCTACTGGACTAATTCCTAAAGGATAATTACTAATATTACATCTACTACCATGTGCAGTGACAATCTACCTTTAAAAAGAGCTACTTTAACATTTCTTTGCCTAAAGAAAAAGCAGCAAGTTTTAAAATTAGTAGCATAGTCTACCGAGACTCAAGTGACAGATTCAAACCTTGAGAATGTCATGCACAGTTAGACTGTGACAGTGCAAGATGCTTTCACTGGCAGAAACTGAAACAGGGCAGCCTCCTGTCAGAGAGGAAAGAGAAAATTTGTCCTAAAAGTCACAAGGGAGTCAGAGTAACAAAGCAGCAATGGGAACACTGCACAGGTAATAAAAATCTGGTTCAGGGAAAGAAGTAGTGTGAAGGAAGGGACATAACACATGTACTGCAACAGGAATGGCAAAGTAATTACACAGCACAATATCTGTGCAAGTTTCTTAAAATATTTTTTTCTTTAATTTTGAAATAAACTCACAGAATAAATTATCTCTCCAATTTGTTTTAAAACACTGCTGAGCAGAAGAACTCCTCCACCTGTTTCCTATAGTATAGGTCATAGCATTATTCTTTCATGGTATTTGGATGGTCAGAAACAGTCTTTGTAACTCAGTGAGCCTTTAAACAGTATTCGAACAGCTCACGGCTGAAATGCGTCAGGCACAGCAGGGCAGGTCTCCTCCTGTTGGTCAATGCTTTTTTACCACCATTTTGAGTTATGGTGTCTGCTAAACTGGAAGAGCAGCAACGCCATCAAGTAACCAAATAGTGAAAGATGCCAAACAATTTAGTATTGCTAACAATGGTGAAAAAAATGCAAGCCTTTAAAAATATTTCAGAATATGATCCTCTATATATGTGCCTACTTTATACCTCTTATATGGCAGGACGGGTGTTCAAAACCAAAAGGGATTTCTGATTCAACCATCAGATGTGACGAAATATATTTCATCACATATGTATGTGATGAAATATTGTTCAACAAGATGCTCAACTAAATATAAATGATCAGGGTGTATTTCTATAAATACTACGTTTCAATATAGGTTCTTACAAATTTTCTATAATAGTGGATCAACATCGACACTGGCAAATCCTGCTAAGCATCCTTTCAATTTTTGCAGGCCTTAGAGAAGTTCTACACAGCCCAGAATCAGAAAACTTACAACCACTGAATAATGAAAACATGGCTGCACAGTGAATGTAAGTAACAATCTTCCTGCAAAAAGACACACAGATGAATGTCTTTGATTCCACACACACTGGAGCAGTCAAATATTTTCAGATTATAATGCAATTCAAAAATATATTCTGTCTCTGGCACATGAGTAAACAGATGTGAACCTGTTCATTTTTGTCACCTCTGTTTTTTAAGTTGTCCATTTTTCCTGTGTGATTTACCTCACATTTTGGTAGTGTCTCTTTTATACTTTTATTATTTCTTTTGTGTTAGTACTTTCAGAAGAAATCTTAATCAGAAAGAAAAAACGTTTTTAATGTTTATTTTTATAATAGCAATGTAATTATTTTAATAACATGATTATTTATTCTCTGAAATTTACATGAAAATTGTATTTGAGAAATCATAAAAATTACCTTCTTACATCTACCAAGTACCATGTGATTGCAAAATAATTGCTTATTTCTGTATTTTGTGAATTAGTTTACTAAGATTTCTCTACCTACCCTTTTCTTTAATTAAAATATCTGTAATAAAATGGCTACATTTACAGATCCATGGAAAATAGTTGGGCTTTATGTATTTGCAAACTGAAATCTGCAGCCACTGATAGCATTTCATATTTATAAAACTCCTTACTACTAAGAAGGGCTGTAAGTCCTTGCAAGCTATGCATAAACCAATACATCATCAATGACATTCAGCCACCTCCAAACAGCCTGAGCATTAGTTGATACGTAGAAAAATATGCACAGCTGGAGACATGGGAGAGTTATAGCCAAGGACTGTGGGACAGCACAGTGAGTGGTCCCATTAAACACTGTGGGCCCTTTGGCATCTGGAAAGAGTTTGTTTGTCAGCGTCTGACAATACACCACACTGTATTAGTTCCTAAGATCAATGGTAGTGTCTGTTCACAATTTCAGCAGTGCTGATTGAGACATTCTGTGAAAGCAGTATAGCTCACAAGACATTGAGACAAGTGAAGCATAGATTAATGGAGTAAGGGTGAAAAATGTGCTGATATTTGCGTCAATTTAAATGGATCAATCTGTCAGGCTCTGGAGACAAAGAGAAAGCTTCAGTCATTGCTGGTGTTATAGAACAAATAGTAGATGATAACTTCTACGCCATGAGAGGTTGCAGAGGCAGTACTAACAAAAAAATATAGAGGGATCGTGAAAAATTATTTTTTACAGATGTATTTGAAGGGAGGCTAAAAGGAGATAAATCGACATATGATAAGCATTCAAAACTTTCAAAACCAATTTAAATGCCTACGTAACAGCATTTGCACTAAAATTTTTCTCAAAAGTATTAGAACTTGTAAGAAATATGTCTCTGTGCAGACCACCAACAAACATGCTTAAAGGATAAGGTGCATGACAATTACGGCAGATACACTAAAGTATCTCCATAATTGTCACAAAAATTTGCCTTGAAATGCCCTTCAACTACATTTACAGAACACTGTAGGAGCTGCTCCCAACTTGGTCAGTTCCAGCATTCAAAATGTACTTAATTGGTCAATCTTATTCTACACTGTCCACCTCTGTTCCCTGAACAACCATTTTCAAGACATTTATCAGCAGGAGTTACTCTCGTTCTTTGAGGAACACAGTTTCATCAAATCTAGTGAAGCAAACGGGAGGATCTGTCACTCCCGGGAGTGGGAAGCTACACTTCTGCTCCATCTCCATTCCTCATACCTCATGGTATACTTTCACCACTTTGTGCTTATGCCTGTGCCCTTGTCAGAGCCATCTGTAAGGAAATTTAATTCATTAAGATGACAGAAAGTTAAGTGATCCACAAAAAAGAAAAGAAAGGGGCTGCTGCCAATTAAGTGAGTTATCCACTTGTCCTGGTTTGAGACAAATTAAGGGAAATGCTCTGGAAAGAACGTCTTCTCCGAAGAAGGAAGGTTTCAGCCCCCACCCTCCCCCCCCCATAGGTTTGGGAAGAAATTGCTCAGAGGAAAGTGAAAAAAAAGTTATTTAGTTAACAAGCAAAGTGCATGCAGGCACAGGGAAAAAAAAAGAATAATGCTAAATAATAAAACCTCTCTCTGTGGAGAGAACATGGTAAAATTCAAAGTCCTTCGTAGGTGGGGCTCTGCTCTCTCTCAGCAGCTTGGGTTCTGTGTGCACCCCTCTGGGCCGTGGTGTAGGGCCTCTCAGTGATGTTCTGATGCTCCAGAGTTCTGAACAGTTCCATAAGAGTTCTTCCCTCAGCAACCAGGCCAGTGAAAAAAGCAAAGAATTTTAACTCTAGGTCTTTCTCCTGAGAAAAGGAAACCGAGAGCTGGGAAAAGCGGGAAAAGTTATTTTCTCTATTCTGCTGCAGCGGTGAGAGAACGCAGAGGAGTGTATATGTTCTTGAGATACAAACTACTCTGAAAAAATTCACCTGGCTTCTCTCCCCCCTCTCCTGAGAAACAGCTTAAAGACACAGGAAGGCACAGGATTCATGTCTGGCATAGGGCAGACAATAGGGAATAAAATATCACACCAGAACACCACTCTAAACACTCAAAGTGTTTGGTAAATAACAAAAAGGAAAGACTCATCAGCATAGGATGCAGAGGGGAAGAAAGAATAGTGAGATGATTCAGCAAAGTAACGTGCTCAAAGACAATTTAGAACAAAGTGGACAGGCAACTGGGATCTGGAAAGCTCCAGGCTAGTACAATGAAGAAGTAGGATTGTATGATCAGGAGCAGGAAATAAAGAGCAAAGAGGTAGGGAAGGACTGTGGAAACAAGCTGGCAGAAAGGCTAGCATACTTCAGAAACTGCAAAATCACAGAATGACTCACAAATAAACCCGAGACCATTCTGTCCACCTCCACACTAGCCAGGCATAAGTCAGCTTCACTCCAAAAGCTGTTTCATCATTTTATCCTTCCCACTGGGATTTTCAGCTCCTGCATAGTATGGCTTCAACTGACGCAGTCATACAGCTTTCCTTCAAGAGCTGGCTTGCATTATGTAGTTTGAAATACAAACGGAAAACTCTTACTTGTCTTAAAAACACAATGCTAGGTACACTTTCGAATACCTCTGGCAAAGACTTTTAACATTCAGAGGATATTAAATGAGAAAAATGCCTATGTCACCCAATGGAAGAAAATATGGACTGAAAAAAATCTTTTCTTCATCAGACTAAGATGCCTGCATTAGACACACACAGTGAAGCCAATTAATTCACTGTCACACAGTTTTTATTGGAGACTGAAGATGTAAAAAAAATACAAAGGGAAAACAAAAGCACTAGTATTCCTGAATTAGTTTCCTCCTCCCATTGTTTCTCAGTTTAATCATCTTTTGTGTTTTTTGCTGAAGCCGGTGCTATACATGTTGTTAGTACAATTATAGGACTAGGCCCTTTAGACAACTTGATACATACTAGTAGAATATAGTGAAAACTTAAGTACCTTAAGTCCTTCTGCTGTTTATGTAGGGAACTGTTCCCACCCAGGCCATGATTTTTAAACACCTGTTTTCTGTCCAAAACAATTTCAGTTTTACAGAGAAAACATATGTATTGAGGTATTTTGTATTAAAATGTACTAAAGATACACATTTCTTTTCTTACTAATTCTCTCCTTTAATAAATTTCAAACTTTATGAAAATCAAACCTTTGTATTATTCTATTCTACCAGCGCATTGATCCTAACTGAGGAACATTTGCACTTTTAGGAGTCATTGATCCACACAAAGTTAACCTGAGCAGGGTCAGGCCTGCACTGTGCTGCTGGTCCAGCACAACTTTGGACTCTGTGATGGTGCACAGTCCTTGTCTGCAAGAAAAGCTTGGCCAGCTCACTTTACACAAGGAGTCTGAAGGCATATCCCGCTTGGAACCTGCAATTATACTTCCTGCCTGGCCTTGCCTTTATCTAACTGTGCAGCAGGAAGTCCTGTGAGAACATCCTTTAGAAACAGGATTCTTTCCTTGTCAGGATATTACTCAGGATAGCTCAGATGACCAAAATGATCAGTTTCTCTCCATGAACAGCACCTGCTCTTCAAAGCACCATGGGAAAAATCCATTTAGGCTCCAAATGATGCTGCATGAATGTGAGGTGCCCAGCACCTGAAGAGATGAAACACTTTCTGTCTGTATTTCTTCTCTCATTCTTTCTTATTAAACCAGTTATCTTATTAAGACATTTGTCATTGGGCTTTCCTTACTGAGCTCCAGAAAGAGCACTGAACCAGCCCTCTTGTTCGCTCACTCAGAACCACCACTGTCACCATCCCCTGTCATGGTGACACTCACCTCGTGGCTCTTCTCTGGAGTATTAAACCTACAACGTTTTACAGGCGATTCAGAAGTGACAGAGAAGTGAGGAAGAAAGACTTCTCTTTTACACATTTGGCAGAATAGAGGTGACTTCTCCCAGAAAGTGCCTGTTATAAAGAGAGGCACAAATCTCCTAATAATATCCTCATAGCTGAGTTTTTACCTCTGTCATCCAAGGAAGTTTGTGGAAACATTGTAGACTGTAAACTTTGTGTTGTCTCTATTTGTTAGTAATAGGCAACTATATATAGTCAAAAACTGTGATGATAGTGACAGCTTGATGTCTGGAAATTATCTTACCGTGGAACGTTTCAGCATGTTTTTTGAGACTGTAGAAACACGCTGCAAAATTATGATCTTCAGTATTTTTTCAGATCAGAAGAGGTATTTAAGCACGCAACATAATTCACAGAAACAAAAGATGTTAGACTTTTCCCAGGTTATAAACTTTATAAGTTAGCTTTCATTTAGTGATTAGCATCATCAATTCTCCAACTCACTTGCTAGAAGTCTGTAAGAATAAAATGCCACAAGATTTAAAAGATTTAGCTTAGTGACATCTCATGTTATTTAAAAAAACTTCTGCAACAACTTCATTTTGGCGTACGTATGTGTTTAAGAGGAAGGAAGTTACAGATGCATGTGATGGAAGCTTTTAGAAGACTGACAAATCCTATCAGTTTTACATTTACAATAGAAAATTACTATATTAATTTGTTATCAACACACTTCATGCTAATGTTTGTTTCTTATACATTGTCAACACTTTCTGTACGAAACTGTTTGTCTTTGACACTTAGAATATAAATTAGCTGTGAGGATACGAAGACCACAGAGCTGACACTGTATAGTTAGCAATGACAGATGCTGTCTTGGGTGGCCTCAACTGCAGAACTTCAGGTGATCAAGCTTGAGAGCTTTTCAGCAAAAGAAGTTTGAATTGAAGCATGCTTGTCTTCTTTTTTCTTCATTCTCATGCACAATGTTTTTATGCTGCTTACCTACCCATCTCCCAGACAGGTTTCCAATGCTGCTTATCTTGTTTGTAGTTTTGCCAACCATTCTTACTTTTATATCCAGCAAAACATTCTTCCCATTTCACTTGTGTTTATCTAGTTCTCTATTTTCTGAGTTTTAACTTGTTTGCTGCACTTGTGTTCAAATGCAGCAATGTGAGTTTTTCTTTTCCCCTTTCAAGGTCATGTTGCTCATATTTATGTAGAATACTTATACATCGGCATGCTTATATCATTGTACCAGACAGTACAAGCCCTAAGCTTTGTTTTTCATTTTATTTATTTGGAACAAATTGAGAATTGAAATTCCAATTTGTGAGCAGGCAAAAATTCCTATGAAATTATCCTCCCTTATGTGTACAGTAGGGGACAGGCCTTTTTTCTGTTTTATAGCCCAGATGAGTTGATCAATTGTATTCTTGCAGTAAATAAGCAATAGCTCTTCCCTGACTAGACTGTTATACTCCTAATACCAAATATAACACTTTGTGCAAGAGACTGGGAGGTGTAGATGTTTTTTTATTCTGTAAAATTTTGAGATTCACTGAAAAGGCTGAGCATTCAAAACTTAACTACGAGCTATGAGGGCAAAGATTTGTACCACTGGCATGATATAGCCAATTTGGTAAGTTTGTTCTTGTAATTAATAAAAGGAGTATATGTATCCTAATAAGTCATAAGTTCTTTAAACTGAAAAACAATCTTAGGTTTCTGGGAAGGATGATGCCTAAGTTCTAAGCAGAAATAGACACTGGGGTGAGAAGTGTAGAAAGGGAAGAGTAAGAAGAACAACTTGGCTTCTTTTCAAAGAGGGTCTAAATAGCAAACCAATTTGAGTTGATTTTCCCTATGCATTATCTCATCGTGAATTAATGATGAAGAAAATCAGAACAGTACTTTTGCTCCCTCCCCTGTTCAGTTAGTAGAGAGAAATTAAATTCTTATCAAATGAATGAAAAGTGAATACACAGGTTTACTAAATGCAATGTTAGTTTAAATAAATTCACATAATTTGTCAGACTCAAGAGAGAACTTATCTGATAAACTCATTTGTACTACATCCAAACAATTATTTCTCTAGAGCACAAAAAAAGACCAAACTAAAAGCCAAGGAAATTTCTTAAAAGACAAAAATATTGCTTAAGACTGTGCAAGTTCACTCACATATAGATGTGTCCCTGATAATAAGGACATTTCTTTTAAACCTCTTATTTTAAAATATATTCATAAGAGAAGAACATTTTCTTCTATGAAAGTGGAGTGTCACATTTGTCACAGAAACAAATGAAAATGAACATTAGAGACACACTCATTCTGATATGTTTGAAACAGGAGGAGAATTAAAGAAAGCAAAAAAAGAAGCAAAATCTGAAAGTGCTTCTTGGCAGCCAAGTCATTAGATTTAAGGCTGACTCCATGGAGGATGTGCTGCAGAGGTAGCTGTCTCCAGGAATATCAGGGAAAGACAAGCACATTCTCCTCCAAGGACCTGTCATTTCATAACCTAAACAGCTAAGAAACTGACCACCAAGTCTGTGAATGAACATCAAGTCCCTCATAGGGAGTGGAAAGTTCAAAATGCTCAACAACAATGTTCAGACACCTGCATCTGGCAAGAAAATATATTCCTGAGAAACATTGGAACTGATGGCAGAGCAAATCCAGAGATCCTAAGCAGAATTTCACAAGCAAGGTTTTAATCAAGATCATTCCTTATTTCGAAATTTCTTTTAGAATTCTTAGTTTAATAATAGCATACCAAAATAAAATAAAAAATAATTTAAAATGAGTTCTATTATTTCAATCATAGCTACTGGAAAAGCACTGATAAAACACTACAAACAGTGATTTTGAGATATTTCTAATTTTGCATTATTTTATTACTCAGTATTCATAGAGACCCACGAACAACTATCAAAGCCTGTGCTATCCCAGTTTTGAGGACAAAGTCTATATTTAAAAAATGATTTCCATTTCATTGTTAATCTTTGATTTTATGTTACTTAGAATATCAAAACATGAATCATTACTGCTGTCAATTCAATTGTTTGGTACATAGAATTAAACATGTACCTTTGCAGAGACCAGACTCAGATCTTGTCTGAAACAGCCTTTTAGTGCAGATATAACTCCTGCACTAAAGAATAAGAAATTTTTCTGAAAATTATTACTTGTTTTTCCTCCCTTTATGATTATTTTTTCTTTTGTGGTGTGAGATATCCACTGAGTTTAAGAGAAGTACAGTACTTTGTTTCTATGTTATGTTGTGCTAATGACAAGTAAATCTTATTCTTTTGTCCCATATAAAATCATCAGTGTGTGAAAGGTCTGTATCATGGAATTGCCTTCACTTTTGATCCTGGGTATGCTGCTGCAAAGAGCAGTGTTAGTTATATGGTGTCAGTGAGGCTGCAACTTGCTATAAATATGTCTTTTCATTACTTGTCATAGAATCATGTAAACCAGGGAGATGAAGAGAAGAAGGAAAAAGGTTTTTGACTCAGATAAAACTGAATACATTACTTAAGTAGTGCAATGAAGCATGTATTTTATTTCATTGATCTAGACATTAGAGGCATGATTATTAAGGTGTCTGGCAGGAACTTAACAATTGAAATCATTGCTATCTCTACAATGTCAGTGGGTAAAAATATCTGTCTTAAATATTTTCATATGTTCATAAAACTGAATTCAGACAATTTCTAAACCAAAGATGGTGGTGTGGTTTATCTTCAGATGGCAAATAAACACCACCCAGCCATTTGCATCCTTTTCTCTGGTAGTGTGGGGGAAAAAAACCAAAAGGGTAAAACATAGAAAACTTGTGAGTTGAGATAAAGATGGTTTAATAGGAAAGTAAAAGTCACACACAGAAGCAAAACAAAACAAGGAATTAATTCACTGCTTCCTATGGGCAGACAGGTGTTCAGCCATTCCCAGGAATATAGGTTATCATGCATAACCCATATCATGCAGGAATATCATGCATGACGGTTACTTGGGAATGCAAAAACCATCACTTCGAGTGTCCCCAACTTCTGCCTTCTCTCCACAACGTTTATTGGGGAATCAACGTCATATGGTCTGGAATACCCCTTTGGTCAGTCTATATCAGCTGTCCCAGCTGAGTCCCCTCCCAACTCTTCATGTGCTGATAGAGTGAGAAACAGAAAAGGCCTTGACTTTGTAGACAGTACTCATTAATAATGAAAACATTACTGTAGTATCAACACTATGTTCATCACAGATCTAAGACTCAATCCCATACTGTGAAGAAAATTAAGGCTACCCCGGCCAAAACCAGAACAGATCAAGAAGCTTCCATACATGAAGATGTATGGAAAACCAGTTGTGGGAAGAAAGGGGTAAAACTGGAAGATTTTGTGAGAAGGAGGGAATAATTTCACTCAATTGACCTTGGAGCTAAGAATGCTAAAAAATTCTGGTGTGGGAAAACTCCATTTTTATACCTAATGTTGTTTGTCCTCGGCCTGCTTTGAGAAGTAGAATTCTTGTGGAGAGATAACACACTCACAGACATGCACAAAGCCTATTTCTAGAGTGAGGCAGGCAGCAATGTCCCCTACCCCAGCACCATCCCTGCCACTTCTGCTAGGATGAACTTAGCCTAACGGAGCCCGTGTCCCTGTGTGCCTCTGACGCCTGGTGTTGTCAGCAAGGCAATTAAATAAATCTACTCTTTGCATTTTGTCTGTGATTTGATAGTTGCCCTTGGTTACCTGCATGTGTTGATACACACAACCAGAAAAATTCTTCCTCTAATTTTAATCAACATTTTAATACTAAAATTAAGATGCTGCAAAAGACAGTCTCACAAATAAGCAAGTACTTACGCTTCCTATTTTACCTCTTTGTGTAGAAGGATCACAGAGGACTGACAGCATTCAGAGTGAAACATCTGCATAATAAGGAAACATCTCCACTACATTTCATCTGTCACTGATTTAAATTTAAACTCTACATAAAGGACATTTATATTTCAAGGGTAAACATATCAATAGCATTACCAAATTCTAAGTGGAAAGAATTTTGCAGTCTTCTAGTTAAGCACACGTGTGCATCTTGGTCACTGTCTGTCCTGGTAACGACCACTATCTCATTAGATAAATCCAAACTTGACTGAAAGCTGTGATCTCAAAACCTTAATTACAGGAAAAGATGATATCCTTTCCTTAACTTTCAAGGATTTAATTCTTTATTCTATTAGCATCAGTCCATCAGTCCTATCTGGATTTTGCTTCAGTCAATTAGCTTTCAGCATTAGCCCAAACTGTGATTTAATCAGACGAAACCAACTGTTCAGATTGAACACAAGCAGGGTGTTTTGGGCCATAACCATGAATTCTGAGCAATGACAATGAATAGAGCCTGTGAGAACTGTTCAGAAAAACATCCAGCCCTGCGGCTCAGCACTCTGCTATTATTCCCTCTACTACACTTACTTTGACCACAGAGAAGTCTTCTGGAACTCCGGCTCCAAATTTAAAACTTTTATCCCATCAAGAATTATTACCATATTCAAAATAATTCAAGGACTGAACTAAAATTCAGGTCACATCAGGAGTGGGCTGAGAACTAAGACTGTGATCGTGAGTGGAATGCGGTGTCTGGACCTGTTTCATAGAAGTTATGATGTTTGTTATAAATTCTCATTGAGCTGAATAAACACATCAGTCCACATGCCAGGGAACTCCTATGCTTTATTGCATAGTTCCTTGACTCCAGCCATCAGCCCACTATTTAGTCTCAAAAAGGTTGGCTTAACAAGTCCTTATCTTTTACAACACCCTTTGACAAGCCCCCAATCCTCACAGCAAACTTCAGTACAGAGTACAGAGTAGAATATGATAGCTGCACTTTGCCGAGACAAAGCAAGGGAGGACAGAAATACATACTGAAAGGAGAAAGAGAAGAAAGAAGATGACCAGTCCTTAGATATTGTATTGTTCCTGCTGAATGGATGGTCCAGATTTGCAGTCGACAGATGTGGGAGGAGGAAGAGAGAGAGTAGGATCGATCCACTTCCTTTTTTAGTTTACCTGGTGCACACCTCTTATGTAAAATAGGTTTTTTGCACCATTTGCTTTACATTGTTTGGGCATGTACAGACAGCCCTTTAGAGACCTCCAGGAAGTGAGTCAGAGGGGGGAGGGAGTTGATATAAGGTCACTGAGCACGAGCCTCAAGGTGGAAAAGGAAGTTCGCTCAGAACCAGACAGCCCCATCTCCATAGGACCCTCTCTTCCATTAACAACTTTTGTGTCGCAACAGTCAGAACATTTGAGACAAAACCTGTTCAAATCTTTATGCCTGTTCCTCCACATACAGACTGAGGTATAACTTTATCACTTTTTTGGGGATAAAGTCCTGTGGAAATATTTTCATGATTTGGACAGTTCTGTCAACAGCGAAATGTCAGAAGTGGCCACATAAAATGAACAAACTGATACAACTGTTAGGCATCTAAGATCATACTGCGATTGCATAAGAGAAAATTGTATAAGAGAAAATGAAAATGACAAAGAAGAGAAGCTAGAAACCAAGGAAGGTCTTGTAAACTGTGAAAAGCACAAATTCACAGGAGGCGCAAAAACTTGATGTGGCTATGCTGCAGCTAAGGATAAATGAAATATGGTTGAACTATAGAAATTGCAGGAAACTTACAAAAATGCATGACTTTCATATACTTTACTTTGTTTTTCTGATGGCTTTTTCCCTTTCAGTTAGATTTTTTTTGGAGCAGTTTCTTGTAATCCCAGTGTGGGGCAGCAAAATGCAGAAAACTGAATCTAGTCTCTCAATGAAAACTTGAACAGAAAGGTATGTTTAGAGCACATATAGCCTACATCAGAAGCTTTCAGTTTCCTGTGTACCAGGAGCATGTTACAGAAGAAGCAATTGAGAATTTTACACAAAATTTAAGAAAGCAAAATATTCATTGTAAGCATGTTGTTACACTTAAGTCTCTTCTGCTATATGTAAGTTGTCCAAAGATATTTTTTAATAATTAATTAGTTAAGCTTTTAGTGTATTAGATTTTATTAATACTTTCTCCCCCACAAAAGCTTTTACATGTATTTGAAACTGTTGTCTCCTAGAACTGTTCATTTTTAATAGAATAAGCATTTTTGAATTTGTACAATGAATAAAAAAATCCTTTTAATTCCTGTGATAGTTTTTCAGAACACCATTTCTATTCCCTAAGTGATTAAAATAATTTAGATATTGAGTTATTTGAATCCATTCACTGGATTCAAAGGAAAGGAATTGTTTATATAATTTTATCTTACCCACAGAATAAACCACAGTGTGTTTCAGGACAGAAAAATAAGGAAATCAGGATAAGGTATATCATTGCACAAGCAGTCTAGAAAACAGGTGTATTCAATGAAAAAAATCTGTCTTATTTGCATATCTACTTTATGTCTTTCAACTTGTCTAGATCTTCTATTAAAGGGAGAGATGTGTCCTACAAAAGAATTTGAGAAAACAGCAGAAATCTACTGTTAAAAAAATCTGGAGTCCAGCTTCTTTTACAGATGAAGCAATGTGAAAGACATGAAAGGAAAAAACATTCTTATCAGAGGGCAGGTTTGTTGAAAGGAAATGTCTTCTGGAAAAAGCAATTATTGAGAATATGATCTTAAGGAAAATTTTTATTTCCTATCTTAGGTTTGGCAAGTGTGTTGAGCGAGGAAATGTTGAACATTTAAGAACAATGAAAGTGGAAATGTCATGTTGGGTACGAAATATATTTGTTTAAATAAAAATTTTTTCTCAGATTACTGTAAATTAATAGTAATACCTATTTAAACACTCAGTAAGACAATATATTTATGAGCTTTTCAATGCAGCTTGGGGCATTCTATCAGGTCCAGGCATTTTCTCTAATACTGATACATCTTCCCATAATGTGTTCATAATAGAAAAAATGCAAACTTTTTGAACAAAATACTTTTGTTTTGGTCTGATTTTTTTCCTATGAACTATTTTAATGGACACCAAAGAAAGCTATCAACTTCAGCTGAGGTGCACAAACATAGTAGGTTTAGATAACTCCCACTGACATTGAAATGTAGTCAATCAATATATCTGCTTACAGAGATATCTTGTTATTCACTGTTAAATGATAGTAATTTAAACAAAGAACATAATAGTGAGTCTGAAATTGGTCTGGAAAAACCCAGCATTGTTTTGGTATAGACATTTTCAACAGACAGGTTGTAACAATGAATTTTGGGCATTTGCTAACAACTATCACTCTTGCCTGAGAGAACTACGAATGTCTGCCTTGGAAAGGATGATTTCTGCTTATGTCATGTGTGTTTTCTGACCAGGCGTAAGTCAATATTGGTCAAGTAAGCTTCCTCTCCTCTTATTAACCCATGCAGAGTATTCATTAACTGAATTTATCCCTAATGTTGTTTTTGAAGGTATATAGTCAAAAAATAAATTAAGAAATGTACTTTATTAGAATTTCAGTGAGTAGTATCGAATACCTGAGTACAAATCATGGCCATGTTTCTGTTTAAAAACCATTATTATAATAAAATATTTTTAGCATTATTATAACATACAATTCTCCACACAGTGGCCAGGAGGACACAACAGCAACGTTCAGCAAGTGATTACTGGAATATGCATGTTCAAGAGTAAAATATCATTGCAAAAATTTCATGTTAAAAGAATATTAGCTCTTCCTTAAGCACTTCCTTAAGGGATATCCCTGAGATGACTCTATTTTTTTCTTTTTTTTTATTGCCAAGAAAATGGGCTGCAATAACAGCTTGAAATAACTGGTGTGAGCCAGATAGATAATCATACCTTAGAGAAGAGTTTGTTTTGGGGGTTGTCTTTTTATTACTATTCATAATCAAGAGCTACAATTTCTAAATGAACCAGTCTGATCAAAGGGTTGAAAAATGCAATCAGTGGCTGAATAGATAGAAAGAACTCTATGGTTTGTGTAAATACCATTTCACTCTTGATAAATTTGTTCTTATAAAACTGTCTTGAATGCCTTAACATTGTCTACTAAGTCAGTTAGTGTAAATATAAAAGGAAAAATAGAAAACACATTTCCTAAATAGTGGGTCCTAAGGAACATGTATGTCTATATATAAACGGAAGAACTTTTATTCTCTGTGATATGAGGTTAAGGCTCCTTTAATCCACAAGGAAAGGAATCAAAGTAAGAACATTTCAATGGCAGGTGGAGCTACTTACTAAGAGGGAAGGATAGAGGGGATCCAAACTACACATTTGTTACATTCCTTTTGAAAGGCGTTATGCACGAATGGATGAAACTTTAGTTTATTGTCTTATGACAACTATAATTACAGTTCCACTTGAAACAAGCTTCTGTAGTGTCTCAATGCTTTTTAAATTAAAAGAGAATTATATTCACCCTCCTTGTTTTGAAGTGGTGCTCAGAAATGAGGTATGAAATGGACAAAACTGACAATCAGTGGAGGCAGCCTTTGAAGAGTTGGTACCCTACTTTCATTTCTCCTGCTTGCCTCTGGGCAACAGCATGTGTGAATAACTTATTTCTTTGTCTGGTTCAATAGATCGGCATTGCACGGTGAGGGCACACAGGAGATCTTGCTTGTATTCACCTGAAACATCCAATGTATTTGAGCCACTGCCTGGCTGTAGCCTTTTTATGATCAGCAAAAAGCCTGTTTACCTGGTGAGCTTCCAAAATAAGTTTAAAAATAAGCACGTTTATATACACATCAAACTAAGTCCTGAGACAAAACATAAGGACCCGCTTCAAATGTCACTGATAACGTTGCTTGCTGCCTTCAGTGAAACCATTCCTGGTTTGGTCCCATATGATATTACAACACTGTGAACTTTAATACATTACTGTCGAAGGTACTCATTCTCTGTGTAAAATGAATCTCCCTGCAGGCATGCTTAAGGCTCTTTTGCTTTAAGCTTCTCTAGTGTTCACCTTAAAACCTGCAGTGCTATTACCCATACCAAACTTGCTTCTAAAGCATCACCAGTAAGAGTATAAAAGATAAAGAGACCTAAATACTATCTTATGTGTACTGGGATAAAGTCTTTTCTTTTTAAGAAATTTGCCCTTTCCAAAATGAGATTTGACAGAATAAAAGACTTTTCAAAATGCTAAAACATGGCAAAACATCTGTGCTGCACCTCTGTCTTTAGTTCCTTCACTACTGTGGAAACACTGCAGAAGAGGAATGACAGTGTGGTTTTTAATTTGGCTTGGGGGTTTTTTGGTGGTTGGGGTTTTTACACAAATATCTTCTCAGAGATTTAATTTTTTTTTTAATGGCACAATCCTGCTGATTGATTTTGAGAAACTAGAAGCCACTTCCAAGGCTTGAAACCATAATGTCATAAACCATCTCAATTTTGAGACAAGTGTTCTGAAAAGTAAATCCTTCAGGAAAATAAAACACATGCTTTACAGATTGTCTTCTTGGACTGTGCCAAGTTGTCATATCTGAATAAATAGATTTTGGTATGCAGTTCTCTTGTGAGCATTATGAGTAGTTGTTAAACGACATTTGTCATTCAAATACTAATGAAAAGTATAACCATTAGAGACAGTGGAGATTTAAAACTGATTTAGCATTTGAGCAGCTGAATTGACACCAGTCTTTGAGAGAGAGAGCAGCAAATTACTCTTACAAGTAGAATAGATAAAAGGAAACATATATTTTATTCACAGATTTTTCTAAATTTCTGTGATTAACATCATGTCCACTAATGAAAACTAAAATTGAAAATACTGCTCAGTTAAGTGTTCATGCGAATTGAGCATATATAAGAGTACATATCCCTTTTAGTGAGCAACAGTGATATTGAGCATACTAAATAGCTGGAAATGTGATATTTTGCAAAGCAAGAAAAATATTACATTCATTTCTGGGGTTTTCAACACAGGAAAAACATCAACCTGTTGGAGCAAGTCCTGAGGAGGACCACCAAGATTGGTAGAGGGATGGAACACCTCACAAATGAGGAAAGGCTGAGAAAATTGGGGCTGCTCAGCCTGGAAAAGAGAAGGCTTTGGGGTGACCTACTTTTGGCCTTCCAGTACTGGAAGGGAGGCTACAAGAAAGATGCAAAGGGACTATTTACAAGAGCGTGTAGTGACATGGGGAATGGCTTCTGATCGAGAGCAGGTTTAGACTATGTATTAGAAAGAAGTTCTTTACTGTGAGGTGCTGGTGCAGGTTGCCCAGAACATCTGGGCATGCCTCATCCCTGGGAGTGTTCCAAACTAAGTTGGATGGGGCCCTGAGCAACCTGGTCTAGCGAAAGGCTACCCCCACCCCCCTGCTGCCATGGCATGGGAATTGAAATTAGATAATCTTTAAGGACTCTTACAACCCAAACCATTCCATGATTCCATGGTAATGCATGATACAAATTACTAGAGAAATTCTTTTTCAGTTTTAGAGCAAAAAGCATTTACAGAAAAATTTTATACATCTCACAAGTCATGTAGTCATTTAACCTATGGCACAGCAGCTCAATGCAATAAAGAAGTTGCTTAAGAACCAGTTGACACCACAAGTATGTTTTAAACCAATCTTTCAGTGAGACCACTTCCTTTACTCTCAATGGTTTGTTTAACTGGATGTTCCTCCCTGTATAACCAGAAAGTCAGAAACACTACAATGAAGGAGAAAAAAATCTATTATTTTGCAGTTTGGACTTGAGAGCATTTGTGCTAATCGAGGTTGGACATACCCATTAATAAAACCTTCTGACAGTAAAACACCTATAAAATTGAACTTAGTGGAAAGATTCCTTGATTAATGTGACATATATACTACAGATTAATCAAGGAAAGGTTTCCAGTATATTAATTCAACTGCTATGTCACATGTATGCTACTTATCCTACATTCTAATAGCGACCAACTCCCTAGATGTTATCAGGAGTTTGACATTTTCTCTAATTGCTTATGAGGTTGATGGAAGTTTGATTTTGATGAAGTCACTTCCTAGCACAGAAAAGTACTACTTGTCTGTAAAATATTCTACAACTCCCTTTTTATTACCGAACAGAGAATAAGGTTATTGTGGATCAGTGCTATCTACATCAAGATCTGTGCTTCGTTTGGGTCATTTGATGACTTTCTCTATAGTGTGTAGCTGCTTCATCGCATGGATCTCTGCTGCTTTCATAGGAATGCTTACATATAATGGAAGGGCTCCCAGAAAATGAGACAGGCATAGTGACAGCATTAATGTTATTTATGTGCCATTTTACAAATTGAAGCAAGCAAGATCTGCCTACATTTCATATTAGATGAAGATCTACTTTTCCCCATCATGCTAACTCTTTAACAGTGGAAAATATGATTTAGTAATGCATAAAAGCATAAGATTTAAGACCCTAGTTACTTTATTAGACTGAGGATAGATGCCAGAACACCAGTTAAGATTAAACTCTCCTGTGTCAGTTGACTGCATCATGTTTTTGACTTTAAAAAGAAAATATTTTGGTAACATAATACACAACATACAATATCAAAATAGAATTATCATTACCATTTTTTTCTCGACAGGAAGAAATAGCAGTTTCTTTTTGAATAAGTAACTAGCCTAAGACTCTCCTGTGTGTAACAGTAGCAGATTTTCCTCTAACCATTTTAATGCTGGATGCAGCTGACTAAGGTTTTTTCCCAGAGGTGTAGAAGATAGGACAACTAGAAAGAAATTTCTGATTGCACAAAAGCAAAATAATTTTTTAGAAGGGACTTCATTTCTGGTTCAAAGTATCACATCAGTGGAACATGCCTGGCGATTACCCAGGTGACTTGCTCTGACATACCTTAAAGTAAAGCAAACAAATATTTCTATGTGACCATTTCACTTTAAGTTTCACATAATGTATATTAAAATCAATCAGAAAAAGATCAGTACTAAAATGAACCATTGCAAAAATTCTCAAATTTAAGAATTTCTGCTGACCCAAAGCATTTTGTTTCTTTACAGTTCACAAATATGTTCTATTTCAGTTTCATTTCATGTGTCACCTCACATGACTGAACAATAAAACTCAATGAACTGAAGACTCAGAGGGGAAGGGATAGGGCCCCATGTCCATGAAGCTCAAGGAATAAAGTAGGATGTGACTGAACTCAGCTTTTGCAAATAAGCTGACTTATCTCAACACAAGGAGGACCATAGGGAGGCCTTTGCTTCAGGTAAACACCTACCAACAACTGAATGCATCAACTGAGGGTTCCTTGAGTTCATTTAAAGAGTGTGAATATTTCCCTGAGTTAGTTGAGCTATCATGGAGGGGTGGGGTGAACACTTGATTCATCTCAACACAGAGTACAAAAGCTAGACAATAAGCAAAAATATGGCAAAGGAAACAACGGGCCTGAACTGTCTTCAGCCCATTTATTTCTTCCTGACAAAGGTGGATGCCCTGTATTATGATGGTGAGCATTTTATAGAGGTTGATAGGGGAGTGACATTGTGGTTGAGCAGGACATTGCAATTGCCATATTGCTAAGTGCAACTTATATTTGTAATTTGGATTGTCCTTTTAGTATATTTTGCATTGCTCTGGTAAATCAGAAATCCTGTATGTGAAATATCTTCAGATAAGTAAATTTAACATTAAACATTACAGCCTCCATGCATAGAGTATCTAAAAGAGCTTGCTCAGTGAGTATTGGACTCCGACAACTCAGGACAGGGATTTTTTTTTCCCAGAAGCTACAAAAGTTCTCAGTTTTCCAGTCTACCTGTGGGACAAAGGTTAGTAAATTTACAGGTTGAGTGACAGGTGTTGTGAACCCCAGGTCTGCCTTTTACAGAAACTGCTTCCTTTGCTTTCTAAAACACAGCCTACTAAGGGGCATAGAATCCCTACAGTTAGATTTATCAGCTTTCAAACAAGAACAGATCAATCAAATAAATGAAATTTAGTTCTGGTATGTTACAGATTACAACAAAAGGCATTGAAAACAATTTTTTCACTTCCCTTCCATTGACACACATCAGCCTTTTCCTCCAGTCTTGCTGGTAGTACAGTAGCTTTCCAGGATTTCCTGACTGGCAACAGAAATCAGACAGTGACTCCTTTGGCTTTTTATTCATTGTCCCACTATCCCCCAAAAAATGGTAGTCTTTTCTTCTTACTACTTCTCCTCTCGGAGCTCTACAAGAAGTGACCCCCACCCCCGGTGAATCCAAGGGACAGACTCTCCATAGATAGTTTCACTCCACCCCAAGTCGATACCATTGGACAAACCATGGGGCAGTTTTTCTTCCCATTTTTCAGCCTTTACCTTTTAATTAAACATTTCACACAATGCTCAGGTACATTGTGTGCAAATACAGCATACAGTTATCCCACTCAATTTCTATCTTCTCACTGCAAGGAAACAT
The DNA here is from genome assembly GCA_013398115.1 of Falcunculus frontatus. Classification (NCBI taxonomy): domain Eukaryota; kingdom Metazoa; phylum Chordata; class Aves; order Passeriformes; genus Falcunculus; species Falcunculus frontatus. Next base: position 531,172 of record VZRV01005805.1, read on the forward strand.
CTTGCAGAGCTCTGTAGTGATGTAACAGAGGCAAAGTCCCCAACATGTGTATCTCGAAAAAAAAAAAAGATTATCAGGTTGCTCACTCCATATAACACATAAAATATAACCTTCAGCACAAAGTCTGCCACAATCTCCACAGTGATTCTCTTTCTTCTTTTGCCTATTTTCTCTGCACAGTGATAAGTTTTCATCTTCTCGAAAACTTGTTAGCTTTCATATTCCTGAAATTCAGAAGTATCTTGAAGTTTTTTCTCCTCACTCAATTCCTTCTGACTGCCTCTCCAGTTACAGACTGAAGTAGGGAGCAGCCTCTACTGTGACATCTCCAGCATTCAATACCAGAGAGAACAAAAACATATTCGTCTCACACTGCTAGGACTGATTTGTATCTTCAAAATAATCTGGCACTTGGTTTTGCCCACCTGGGTGCCCCTCATTAAAATTGCTCACCTTTTATCTTCTTGCTTCCCAGCACTCTTATCTTTGTATATCATATTCTGCATGGTGTCCAGCACACTGAATCCTGTTTGAGTACTGCTTTTTCAGTTGTACAATTCAAATGGACTGTTGCTCACACACAGCCTTCTGGGCTGGGGAGTTTTTCTAGAATTAAAATACTTTGATTAGCTCCCTAGATTTCTTTGGATCTGTCACTTGAGGATACAAAAGGATTTTCTCAGTTTCTGTGTTCCCCAAGCACTGCATTTCTTTCTCTATTTGATAAATCTTTGGGATGTCTGACTGATTTTCTGCAGTCAGATTTATGTGTTTTTCCTTCATCTAGTCAAAGTTCCTAAAATTCGGGGTTTGAAAGTATGGAAGATAAAGGATTTTTTTCATTTCTCCCCATGGTTTAGGACATAGATTTACTTTGTGTGCTGCCTTGTTTATAGATGGCAGGGATTAGCTTTCCCAGGCTTAGGCTAAGTCCTTTTTTTTTTTCAGCCTCAAACAGTACTTTAATTTCAAAATGCTTTAGTAGAGGTCCTTCTTTTCTTATGTGCTTTTGCTTATTTGTTCAGCAAAACTCACCCTCTACTCAACTAGCCATTTTTCTGCTTCCCATACTGTAGGAAGGTGTTCAGATAAACCTGGGACAGACAAATTAAAAAAAATAAAAAAATTTTAAAAATTTTGTCCAGGGATTTTTCCGGCTAGGGTTTGAATCTGCCTAATCTGCCTCTCTCTCCATGCTGTGGAGCTCCACCATCTGTCTGCTTTCCTTCTGAAATCAGTGGATGTTGACAGGCATGCTCTACTTGATGCTTTCCTCCAGAACCCTTGTTATTCATTTTCTTGAATTCTTGACCATCACATACATTTGCTTTTTATATGGTTGTCCCACCATTAGTTTTCTGGTCTCTGAAGCTTTTCTTTTACTCTAGTTTTCCCTCATCAGGTCAGCTGTCTTCTTCCCAATCTTGTTAGTTTCCTGTCTTAAAAGGAAATTGAGGGAAGAACTCCCTTGAATGTTACAGAGTACATCTCTTCTACTTCTGTTCTCAGCAAAATAATTCTGCCCTGATGAACTCTTAAACTACAAGAAAATTGAAAGTGTCTTAGCTTTCCTTCAAATAAATATTATGCCCTGACATTTCCTACTGCACAACTCACGGCTTCCAACAGGTATGGAATACTCCTAAAGGTATGGGATTTTCCACAAAATCACCTGAAATTAGAACATTAGAGAGAATTAATGCCTTAAAGATTTTTAAGGGTATTTTGCAAAGAATGCTTCAAATTGGGAAGCCAGTAAGTTTTACTGAACTAAGCACAAGATTCAGAAAAAAACCTTTTAAAATTACAAAATGAATAATGACAAAATCTCTTTTTGAAATATTTTATATTAATTTAGCTCGTTCTCATAGGAAAGGAAAGGAAAGGAAAGGAAAGGAAAGGAAAGGAAAGGAAAGGAAAGGAAAGGAAAGGAAAGGAAAGGAAAGGAAAGGAAAGGAAAGGAAAGGAAAGGAAAGGAAAGGAAAGGAAAGGAAAGGAAAGGGAAAGGGAAAGGGAAAGGAAAAGAAGGTTTGGGAAGGGAAGGTTTGGGAAGGGAAGGTTTGGGAAGGAAAGGAAAGGAAAGGAAAGGAAAGGAAAGGGAAAGGAAAGGGAAAGGAAAGGGAAAGGAAAGGAAGGGCCATAAAACTTCAGATTTTCAGTTTAGAAGATGTTTGAGTGTTTTGTGAAATTTTCAATTTAGAAGAGGCTGGAACCCATGCACTTCCAAATTTCAGACAAGCAGTGGTCTGATTATGCAGTGCCATTTGGTACTCCTAAGAAAAAACAAGAATGTGAGAATAGCCTGGTAACTGACTTAAAGTAACAGAATAAACATGAACATGGCATACTGATCTAAAATTCATGTGTTGTGAGAAAATGGACAAGTGCTTGTAATAAATTTACAACAGTAAAACAGTATTCTATGTGTGGTTTTCAACCCATCAAGCATTCTCCTTCCAGAAGTGCATCTCGTGCTTAGTTCTTGAACAACAGACATCTGTGTATGACTGCTGTCTCCGTGTTACTGATTCTGTTTTTATAGCCTGAAATGACTTGCTTTTATCTCTTCCAAAAACTGACACAAAGAAAAAGCATTCAAAAATTTAAGACTGTAGAGTATACTTGTTAGCAGCCACGAAATTGATACAGCATATACAAAAACAAGAAGACAGGTATAATTTTCCTAATGCAAGTGTCATTATTATCTTTTTCTGAGTGTCTCCATTGCCACAGTATCAATTAATAGAAATGGTATTCCAGTGAATCCCCTTGTTCAAGTAGAAGAGCCAGAAGAATTATTCAGACAGAACAAACAAGTCTGAAATAACACAACACAAAGAAGTCAAGTATCTGCCAGTCACAAGCAATGTCAGTGCCATGATCTACCACTTCTCCCTATTTTCTTACAAAGCAGCCAAGGATATGTCAAGCAGTCAAATGCAGAGGTAAAAAAAAAAAAAAACAACACTGTAAACAAGGGAAGGAAACAGAGTCTGAGGAGAGGAAAAAAAATTACAAAACCAAAACCGAACAACCCCCAAAATAACATGAAGTAATTCACCTCATAGCTATCTACTGCAATTTTATGTTAAATGTAAACAAAATTTAGATATCCAAGAAAAAGAAGGAAAACCTGCCAGGTGGTTGGTTACTGAGAAAAAGGGATGAGGAAAAACCCTACCATATGTTTAGGTCCTCTTCTTGCATGTTTCCTGTGTACAATCTCTCACCACATAATGTAACTCTCTATTGTGCAGCTTAACCTTATCTGTCCTGTTACAATTTGCCTCAGCATACTTTTAAAACAGAAGGAAAGATGTGAGCAGTAGCATTGATCCACTTGGTTTCAAAACTAATTTTAGCCCTACAGCTGACAAACTTGGAGCTGATAAAGCAGATAAACACATGATAAACTGACAGTAAGGTGCAAATGCTATCTAGATGCTAATTATGTTTATATTGAACACTTCAGCAGACAGTAAATTCAGCACTCATTCTCTCTTTTTAATGTACGACAAACATATTAGGATCCCTCAGAGGAAGGAGGAATACTTTTTGTAGGTCTCAGTGGAAGTGCCCCAGGAGATCTATCTGAGGTTTCTCTCAGAAAAAACTGAACAGTAAACAAATATTTGTTATTGACTTGGTCAGCAAACAGGTACCCTGCTCCAACAGAGGCAGCACTGGAGAAGACAAGTTCTTCAGAATTCCCAGTCTTATCCTGCAATATAAGGCAGGCTTGAAAGTCTTGAAACTTTTCTTCATAATTAAAAAAAAAAGTGTCTTTTGTCCTGTTCATTTAAATGGATACAGTAAGTCACACAGTCTATCAGATATTATCAGTGTAATTGAAATGTGCATATTTATTTTCTAACTAAATGATGAGAGGTAAAAATTAGAACAAGAACCTTCTGTTTTGAGTGTGAAATTTCTATGCTGAAAGCAAAATCACAAATGAAAACTTATCATTTTGGTAAGGTTTTGCACAAGTAAAGTCCATAGCTAACAAACGAAACTTCTACAGATATAATTTTTAATAGCAAATTCTATTGCCTCCAGTCCATATCAGTGGAGGTGTCAAGATAAATCATAATTGGCTTAAAGGAAGACAGGGACAGTGGGAAGTAAAACCAAGTGATGATATGTAATATAAACTGATTATTTAGTACCTTGTATAACACTCAAAATTTTGAAGATTTTGTGAAAAATCTCATCACTGAAATATTTATATCACGCTGCAAAAGTGAAGCCAGTTAGTAGTCTAAACCTTGACATGGCAAACATGCAAACTACTTTTAAACACCAATTGAAGGTAATATCTGATAAGCTTAAAGTGGCCAGGCCTAAGCCAAACTGCCTGGCAAAGAAAGAAGCATTCAGAAACTGCCCACTGAGTTGCCTTTAGCATGAAGAATCTGCTGCTGTCAACAAGAAATTCTGATAAGCCATGAGGTCACGGCATGAAAAAGCTGTTCTCACCTAGTAAGGCCAGAAGCCATGCAATTACTTCTGACAGGTACTTCTCAGTAATTGTCACAGACACGGTTAGGGAAAATAAAAGTTTCCTAATAAGACAAAGGTCTCTAAAAAAGTTCAGTAGGTAGGTGTTGGGCCATTCCCCAGTTCATTTGAAATACCTCGTATTTTATGATATTCCAAACATGCTCTGAATCTATTTAAACTGTAGGGATTTTCAGGAAGGCAGGCATCTTAGTGAGGTAAAAGCTTTCTTTCAGAGATGTATCTGCTTTTGTTGCTGGACAGTGAGAAATTGTTACCACCTTCTGGTTAGTGGTAGCTACTGATGTTAATTCACACAGGTGTCACTAGTGATGCTTTTCAGTGGTTCTTGAGTAGTTTTATTATTGAAATATTTTTAAACCCTGAACTATATACTCAAATAGTGTGAAAACGGCAAGAGATAGAAGTGATGGTAGAAAATCTATCATTTCAGCCTCAGCAAGGAAAGGAATACATTAACAAATTGATAAACTTGAGTTTTTTGAAGGAAATTGCTGAAAGACTTACAACATAACACCGTGTTCCTCTGGATTTCCAGTGCATAGTTCAAGCCAGTACATCCAGGTACAGGATGAGCCATAAATGGATAAAAAAGAAACTTCAGGGACAGTGGAAGAAAGGGACATAAAAAGAGATTCTGGAAAGAGAACATAATAGCAGCCTCCAAAGTAGAAGTAATGAAAAACAGTAGAATCAAATAGACCTTCTCACTTGAAGGAGAATGTTGGGTTTCTTCCAGAAAATGGTAGCAGACTGAGGTAAAGTATAAGAAAGCAATAGCTTGGTAGTAAGTTAGTCTGCACTAATTTTTTGACAACAAATAAGCACAAAAAAAATTCATAAGTGGGCACTGATACCAGGAATATTTAGTACAACAGTAGCAGACTGGAAAAAGTCTATAAAAATGAGAGACAAGAGAACAACCAGACTGTAATTTGTAGTATTTATAGAATCAAGAGGAAGAGTAAAAGCATTTCTGAAGCAAGCAGGGAATGCAGCTTGGAGCACAGCAGCAACACAGGGAACAGTAGAGACAAAAAGGTCAAAATGTCAAAAATTCCTTTGTCACTCAAGTTCTATAGCTTGCTGGCAGTAATAAAAAGCAAGACCTTTCAGAAGGGGAATCAAATCAGCAGGATAGGTAACATGCAGTGAGAGGATGAGGTGAGTGAGCTGAGACACTTATGAAGGCTGAGGTACTGTAGGCTTTGGAAGAGACTCAAATAGTAAAGAAAGAATTATGTCTTTAAGAAGGTTGTCAGCATGCACCCTAAGGGACTGGATGGATCAAATTCTGCAGATACTAGCACAAATTGAATAGGATCAAACCCCACTTTAAGTAACCAACATTCAGTATGGGCAGGCAGACCCTCTTCTCCATATTCTCTTTGTTTGATCTTGGTTAACTTCAAACTTAGATGAACAGTATTCAGACTTGAAAGTGCTATGAGAGTTGAATTTCTTTCTAGCTTGGGTTCAGAAAGCTCTCTGGCTTGTGCAGAATTGAAATGTGGAGCTATGGCTAAGAAACATACGGATACAAATCTGCAAGAAAGTTTTCTTGCCTATGAAGCACCTCTGTTCTGATGTGCACTTACTTAACCTCTCCTTACTCACCCATAGCTCATTTAACTTAGTGGATCGTGCCTTCAGCTGCTTTGTTTTTAGCACAGATTTAGTCACTCCAGAGACCTCACTGACTAATTAAAAAATTAAGAGATATCCAGCAGCATATGTATGCTGATGACAGTGTAAGCTTTTGACGGTTTACTAGAACTGGAGTCCTATGGAAAGTAAATCTTTGGAAAATTTACATAGATTTGTTTCCACAAGCCACTTGCTAATAGCAGGGTCTATCAGAAAGCTGAAGACAGACAAGCCCAAAACCTAAAAGCAGATAATATTTGTACTTGAAAGATAGGGACAGAATTTTCTATGAATATCTTAGCTTTGCTGTCTCCCTTATTTCCTTTAAGCCAATACTGACTGTTGCTGGAGGTTGTCCACTGAAAGTGTTGAGATGGTGTCTTCTTTGCAATAGCGCTCACTATTCCTCAGCATGAGAAAACAATCATCCTCTGAGCAGCATAAGAGGTTCTTAATACTGCAAAAATTATAATGACAAAAATAACTAATGATGGCTTAACAGAAAAATATCACAAAATTATCCGAGTTTTTAACTTCAAGTATAGCAATTAACCTACACAAAAAGTATTTTGCCTTATTCTAAATTCGAAAGAAAAGTTCTTCATGGTAGAAACAGTCAAGGTGTTCCATGGAAAATGCAACAAAATGACAGCTCAGTGATTTATAGGGTACTTAGTTTATCACTTGATTGACATATTAAACTGTGATTCCACAGGGAAAAAGCTGCCCAGAATTCTAGAGAAATCATCATAACAAGAATAATATTCATCTTTTATTAATATCTAAGAGTTGTAGAAGGACACTTTAAGTCAAACTCTTCAAATTAGGACTGGATGGAGGCTGAAAAAGAGTGTGTAGCATACTATTTTATTATTTTGTCTAGTAATAGAGGTAGTTTTGACAATTGCTGCCACCTTGAAACTAAGAAGCTGAGCTCTCAAACTTAGTTTAACAACCTGAAAAATTAGAGCACTGGAATTCGTCCTTTATCATCAGTCCATTATCAATTCCAACACTTATGTTCAGGTACATGACCAATCTCTTTTGGGACATTCACCGACAAGCACACTGCTGTCACCCAGCACTATGGAGACAGGGAGACTGCTTAGAGATCCTTGGTAGAACAATAACACAACAAAGCAGTTATAATAAAAACTTTCATTTAACCTAGACTCTGCAGATTAGGTCATTTTACAAAATTTGTATCAAAGACCCTCTGCAGATCAGGTGATTTTAACTAACATCCAACCCTCCCTACAGATTCAGGTTATTTGTTACACATGAACTGTAACTTGAGCTCAAAACAGGCACACAAAACTCAATCCTTGGAAGAAGCAGACAAGGAGGGCAGCCCTGACCGATGAGAGATCATGTTCCTCTCATCCCATAACTCCAGCATGCAGCTGACTGGGATTTGCTGCTGCACAGGGCAAGATGTGTGATTTTTATGTTTTCTTGTTCTGCAGTGTGTGTCATTTTGATTGTCTCAGGCACCTGGACCCCATTTCATGGATGAAGGTGTTCATGGCCAGTGGCTGCCCACCTCACAAGACAATGCAGCAGTGTCTAGGAGTAGGGGATCTGGCTACCATGGCCAGGTGCTCCACAAGCTTTGTTTCAGCTCAGTCCTCTCAGCTATTGCCAGAGGTCTATCTTAGGAGCAGCAGGAGGCTCTTCATGAGGAAGGACAAGCCAAAAGCCAAAGGTGATTCCAGTTCCTGATCAGGCAGTCCCTTCACCAACCAGGCATAGTCCTACAGGACCCAAGGAGGACCAAGCTGGGGATGGGATCCATCAACCCTCAAGTTGTATACCCAGACAGGGTGAACTCATGCCTCAGATCTGAGGTTAATCTAGAAAGACGAATGAGAAAATACGGACCAGGAGAGGACTGGGCTGACAGACATGCAGTGTAGGGTCAATGCCCACCTAGAAGACAGTGCTGGAGATCAGGCTGCCTGTAACATAGGTCTCAGCTACCTCCAGGACACAGGCCCAGATGCAGCTGTACAGCACAACTCAAGTTGAGGTCAGAGACCAAGGTCTGATGTTCAATAGAGCCTCTGTAACAATGGTCAGAGGGTCTGTCAGCAGAGGCTCCAGGTGACTCTGACAGGTCTGGGCCTTAAGATCTCAGGTACATTGAGCGACATGATTACTTCCACATCAAATGTACCCAAAAAACCCCACAGTGCTGGTAAGAACTTATGTGAAGTATCTGTGATGCGCAAAATTACTTTTACTCCCGTTTCCTGCTGTTACAACTTCTTGTGGAAAAATACGGACCTTTTTTGTGTTTCATTTTAGTTGAATTCATGGAATTAAAATAGAACATAATAAAACTTCCTGCTTCTAAACCACGAGAATTTCATTCATTTCCCTGAGATGATACAGCTTGGTAGTTGGGACCTGTAAGGGGTAAAACTGATCAATGTGCAGTGGTTGTTAACTATTCTGTCTGTGCCCTCAGTGAATTGGAACAGCTGTCATGCTAGGAGAGAAGCAACCACGTTATCTATGTCTTGTATTGCATCTTTTATCAAGCAAGATGAACAAGTTTACTAAAGATTTTCCCAAAGTTTTCTTCTTTATTTTTTTTCTAATGGAACAGCAACATGTCAGGAAAAACAACTGCTTTGAGTGAAACCCACATTTATTACCCTGATGTGCACACACTTGATGATGCAGCTTTTAGAATTTTTTGCTTTTACTTCTTATAGACTCTGTGCTTTTAAATGTGTAGAAACAGCAGTAGCTAACGTGCTTTGTGCTTTGTAAAGCACATTGAATTATTTCATTGTTTGTTACAAATACAGTGCAGGTGGCAGGTCATAAATTAAAAGACTATTTTCACATAAAAATAGAAAAGTCACACAACTGTCAGTTTCAAGGACAAGACAACAGTCGGTACATGTATAATCACATCTCCCAAGCCAATTTATAAGGCATTTGTTTTCAGACTGTAAAAATTCACTTGAGGCAGGATCAAAAAGTAATGATGCTAGGGACCAGTTATCAGTGAACAAAAACAGTTTCACAAAGGAAGGCCTTCTGTACTTGCTCTCTTAGATATCTACCTCCGATTATCATCTTGTAAATGTTTTTATTACAATTGCTTCTAGAAATATTCTAAGCCTTTTTCAAGTAACAGAGAAATTTACTTTTGGAAAATCTTTTATTGCAGATGTGTGTGGTGTTCCTCTAACTTGGGGTCTTTAAAAGTGGTTCCAAATATCTATTTTCCTTAAAAGAAAAATCATGATGCCAGGTGCTTTGAAGCATTAAAACTTTTGTTTGTCCTTTCTTATACTAGCAAAGTGGACCAGGATATCCAAGAAATCCTGAAAACTGAAAATAGGGTTAAAAGTATAAGTAAGTAAGGGCAGATAAAAGTTGCTGAGGGAGGCATAATGTGATAAAATAGTAATATATCATTATAGTATGTATATTTCTAAGAATAGATCAGAAATTGCTATGTGATTGACAAGTACTTGAATTCTACTGACATTAAAACCTGCACAAAGTTATAGGTTTTATAAAATTCATACTTTGGAACATTTTTTGTTTTTGTTGTTTCTCTTTTTAAAAAGAAGGATATATTGTTGATAGAAATTATAGCTTATTCCTCTGTCTTTTCCAATCTATTATAATGTTAGCAAAATGCATAACTTTCTCACTTACTGGGAACATGCTTCTGTCTAAATTTCAACCAGAACTTAACTAGTTCTGGTTCTACTTGACTACTTATTTTTTAATTAGATTTTATTCAAATATTACCCTTAATCACCTTATGTCAACCCAAGTGTTACAGATTTATTTTCATAAGGGTAGTGTCCCTAAAAAAACCAAGGAAATTAAGATCAGTGTGAAGTAGACGGTTTGGGCAGAACACAAACAAACTCTGTTATGTCCCCAAGCAGCGACTTTAAAAATCTTGCACAATACTTCGTGGGGCTCAGAGACAGCTTTAACAGCATAAATTTTCGGTGTTTCTATGTTATGAAAATCAGTCATTCTCTATTGAGTCTGGCTGGGATGGAGTTATTTTCTTCATTGCAATCCACATTGTGTTGGGTTTTAGACGTGACTGAAAGAGTGTTGATAACACACTGGTGTTTTAGGCATTGCTGAACTGTGCTTGCTCACCATTGAGGTTACCTGTGTTTCCCACTCCAGTAGGCTGGTGGCAGGCAAGACTTTGGGACAGGATACAAGCAGGATGGTGACCAAAGTAACCAAAGAGACAGGCCGTATCAGACAACATCATACCCAGCAAGAAAACCGAGGTGTGTTTTCCCAAAGAAGCCATTGTTTGTGGATGAGCTAGGCATTTGACTTTGAGTGGTAACTCCTCCAGCACCACTTGTTTATCTTTGTTTTTCCTTCAAACATTAAACTGCTTTCATCTTGACAATGAGTTTTTTACTGCTTTTGCCCTTTTCATTCTCTCCCCCAGCTTGCTGAGAGGGCTTGAGAAAGCAGTTGCATGGGGGTTTGCTTGTCACCTGGGATCAACTGACCACTTATACAAAAAACCCTTGAATAAATTTAGTTTTCATGTCATGGTGATGTGAACCACTTCAACCACTGCAGATCCTTTTATTAATTTCACGGATTTTAAGGTAATTACTGATTTTTTTAAAGTATGATTTAACGCACCATTTTAGCTTTCCTTTAAAAATTATTTAAGAAGTACTCACTCTATCAGATAGCTGTAGATGTTAAACTTGCAAGTCACTTGTCTCTTCAGATTCATGCCTATGTGTTTATTGTAATTAATGAGTATTTGCGAATATTTATAAATCAAGCCATGTTGAATGGGGCCCTGAATATCCTGATATGGTGGAAGGTGTCCTTGCCCATGATGGGGGTGTTGGAAGTAGACCATCTTAAAGGTCCCTTCCAACCCAAACCATGCTATCATTCTATGATTTATTGAAACAATTAAACAATTTCAAGAAAAGATGCATTACTTCTTCAGAAACCATTAAGAAAGAGACATTTCTCTAACACACATGAAAGATTCTAAGAATATTTTAAGGTTATCCTGTAAATGGAAATTGACTCATATTTTTAGAAAAGTATTAGAGTAGTTCATAGAAATTGAAATAGACTTTTTAGGTCTTCGATATCCCCTGTGAAACTGGACAGACTGATGAGAAAGAGGGATTAAAACTCCCTTCTACAGTGAAAGTCAGTGAAACTTGTAAGTAGGTGAAACAAATATATGTACTAGTGCATGAACATCTATCAGTAGATCACACATTTGCAAACTGCCTAAACAAGTGAAAGAATAACAGCCAGTTTTGCATCCAGCTAAGACAGAAAACTGTATGCTTTCCTCCTTTCACAAAATCAAGTGAAAGTGAGATCATAAAAACTTAGTGATTTGAGCCAGCAGCACACTCACTTCAGCTGAACTTCAGAAGCGCTAACACAGGCTCACAGATCTTTTCAACTTGTTTCTTGAAAGGGAGAGTGAAGGATTCGTAGAAAAGTGTAAAAGAGCAGAACTTCTATTTCAGATTAAAGCAACTAACATCTTAGGAAGATGAATTTTAAATTACAGACCAGAAATTAAATTAAAAACCTCTCTCTGTAAAATAAATAATGAAACAATTCATTGAGATGAATACTTGCACAGAATTCCTTCAGGTACTGACCTAATCAGCAAATATGTCTGACTTCTGTTTCTCTTGTCATCACCACAAAACAATAAAAGTGATGGTAGCACTGTCAGACTTCAAGTACCCCAGAGAGTGGAAAGATGAAAATAGGAAGATTTCCCACATTCAAAAATATATTTTCTACAGTAACACACAGCGTATTTTGGAAGTTTTGAAGACCTATTTCACCATCCTATGCTGAAGCAGCGTCAGGCATATTTAACTGGATTTTTGACTTACCAGGTTGTAAACCTTGGATGACTTGTTTATAGGTGACACCTTATGCTCGTCTGTCTTGGAATGCTGTTAATAGACAAACTAAATCTCCTTTATTGCAAATACCTGTTATTGCCATTTGCAATCATTTCACAAAATGGAAGGACTCACATTATGTGTTGGTTGTCTCTGTTCTAAACAGAACCAGTTATTTAATCTTGGAGCAGAGCTCTAAAACAACTCTGTCCTCTCTTCAGCTATCTGGCTTTTGTAAGACACTGTCCCAGTCGAGAACTTATAAGCCCAGGACGTGAAATTTCTCACTCCTGAAAATTGCTGTAGACAGACCAATGCAAAGCGAGAGCAGGCAGTCACCTTGCTGGATTTTTTCTTACGTTTAACTGGTGAAGTGAGAGCAATAAAAATCTAATCTAAAATATGTTTAATTTAAAACAGATCTAAAGTTCAAAAGTAATTTGTTAGGGAAGAAAAACATTAGATACTTCATTTCAGCAGTGTCAAAATATATTTTAGCAGATGCATTCAACATTAATTAATTATTAGAATGACCCAAGAATTTAAAAAATACCCATGCCAGTTAGAATATTTTGACTTTTTTCCTTTGTTTTCTTTTGTACATGGTGACAAATGCTGACAAAACAACATTTTCCAGCAGAAATGTTGCACTGATTTCTTTCAACCATCTTAACGTGATTGTGACAGATTGCACAATATAAAAAGCAATTCTATCAGCAAAACATACTTTACACATTACACCCACTATTTTCCTCTTTTAAAGCATCTGTCACTGCTTCTAAAGGTCACATATTTCATGTTTCAGTGTGTGGGGAGAAAAAATATTTCCTCTTAACTTGAGCGATTAGCAAGGATGCTCTACCAGCTTTGTTGTGCATTGGATAATTTCACTTATTATTCTTACTGTGACATAGTGCCTGGAATTCATTTTTGTGCAAAGAAAGATTTCCATGTGTACAGTGTTTGTACTGCAATAATGGAAACAAAACAAAAAGATTAATTAAATGAATGAGGTCTGATGTTTTGCTTCCACCAGTTGAAATATCTTCCTCCTTTTTAGTGTAGCACTACTGTGAAGCAAATATGACATGAAAAAAAGATCAAATCCTGTTTCTAATGTGAGAAAGATGCCTCTGCCCAATACAAAATATTTTAAAATTCATTCAGTCCTTGCATTATAGGACAAAAATAGAGGAGCGACCTGTAGGATAAACTTGCTTATGTCCGACAGCAACAGCAAAAAAAGACTCAGAAGGAGGGATTTAAGAAGGGCATGGATTTAGGAAAAAAAGAAATAGAAGGAGAAAAAAAAACCTCAAGCAAACAATGTAAAAAAAGGACAAGAAAAAAAGTTCATGGAACCAGCATAGGCCACTACACCTTAGCATTTTATTCAAGGCTCTGATTATGTTCAATGGAGAGATGTAAGTATTTTTTGGAGATACTATACATTATGGATTAATTTGGACATAGGAATCTTATTCTTATAATCTTCAATTCTACAGAATTCCGGGTAACAGATCAGTGCTGGAAGGAAAGGGAGAGATTTTCTTGTTAGATATATCTGTTTAATACACAATCCTGGATTTCCAGAAAATCGAGCTCAAAAATAAGAGTTGAAGAAATAAATTTGTTTCTCAGTCTATTCAAGGAGTTAATGGTCATGACAAGCTGCGTTTACTGGAAAGACATAAAATAAAGGGTCTGGTTTTCTCCTAAGGGTGTTAAAGAGGTCACCTTTGTGCTGCTGGTCCAGAATAGAATAGATACCAGAGCCTAGTTTGCTTTTTTTGTGTCAAGTGTTATCAAAGTGATTTGCTGTCATTTTTTGCAGTAAAGGTTTTTATAGTTGTTTATGCAAACTTGCCTGAGCTACTCCAACAATTTTTTCCCTAAAATTCAATAGAAATAAGTTAGTTAAAATTTCAAAGAAAATATTTTAAATGATGCACATATAAATACATTTTGTTCTTTAAGAGAGCTGTATCTTGCATTTTCTCAACTCTAGATGTATTTCATCATCCATTATCCTCCAGTCTAAATAAAACTTGGCATTTAAAATATGACACTTTTTAATGTTTCATTAGCTTGAGCTCTTAAAACTTCATCTAATGTGGTTCATTTACCTGCTATTAAAATCCACTCAGTATGCTCACACCTTATTAAAAGCCCAGCTTTGGAAAAATGTTCAATGCATTCTGGAAGTCAACACAAAGCAGTGAGGTCAACCAGCTTTCAATGTATATTTAAAAAAAAATCTGTCTTTCTTACACTGGAGAACCTAATGTCAGTCTAAGATGCATTACCTCCTTTTTCTCTGCAGGAAAATTCACTGTGATTAGAGTTACAGACTAGGAAAGACAGAAAGTTACTTTCATGAGTGGTTTTTTTAATAAGCACAGAGACCAGAATGTCCTCATCTCGAACTTGGTCAATACAAATTCATTGCCTAGAATACAGCAGTGCAGTGTATCTTTCATTTCTGATGCATGTCTTTGGTAGTTTAATTTTTCCTTGAACTTAATTTGGCTGGATGCTTCAAAATGTTTTCTGTCTGGTTTTCTGAGCTGCTAGTTCTTTTTTATGAGGGGCAGAATGAACATATTAAATTTGAGTGAGGCGCATGAGGTTTGGGGGTTGATACTGAAATGTTAGGTATGGGACATTGTAGTAGAACTTGAGTTTACCTAATCAGAGAAGAGGTTTACCAAGTAGAATTGCTTGTTTTCACTCTTTTCCCTTACCTTCCTATAATATTACTAAAGTACGATTGGGGGATGTGGTTATAAACATGCTTACTGGCATCCACAGAAAGTATGGATTTTCTTCTGCTACTAAAGCTGTAGGTCTCAGGGAAGAACCCTTCCCTTGCAACCACAGCCAGGAAAGAAGCACCTTACTGGAAAATCTGGTATATACTGGGTATTCTTGTCTTCTGCGGAGAACTCCACCAGCAAGAGCTAGGTAATATTTCCTATTCCAAATAATCAAGACGGTAAGAAAATGTGATTATTTTTCCTTCCTCTAATACCTTCTACAAAATCAGAATTAGTTTCAATGTCATTTATGTAAGCATAGCATACGCTTATAGCAGTTTGCAATTGAATAACTCACACAGATTGTTCTCAACTGTCTGACATAAGTTTAATATCCAGTTCTACTTGGCTGCTTCCACTACCAAATGAGAGCTAAGTGTAGATTTATGTGAATGTAACAAGTCATTATTGCTTTCTTCTTAGCCATCACTAATTTTCACTTTATGGATAATCAGTTCATATACTGTCATCATCTCATTATCTTATGTTTATTTTACTGCCCACGACAGAAATTCTTATATTCATTTTTAAAATGCATAAAGGCGTTTTACATTCACCATGTAATACTTCCCTCACATCTTATCTACAGACATCTAATAGCATTTTTCTTTCAGCCGTGCATAGGTTGAAATCACAGCATATCTTCATCTAATTTTTTACTTGATCCCCTCACTGAAGCTGCATTTACTTGTCTTTAACAGATGCATTTATTTACCTTTTATGTTCAAATAAAATGACATATTTATATTTCTGTGCTTCAGGCACTGATTTTGCATCAGTGAGAACTTGAATTTGTAAGGGATGGATGTCACAGGTGAGGACTAAAATTGTGCTGGGCAGTGGGGGGCATTCACATTAAACCTCCCTAAACCAGTGGAAGCTGATTCCAGCAAACCCTGGCACCAGTGCTGGAGATGCCCTGCTAGGTGCTACAGACTCTTTTCCAGTCAGAGAAAGGGTCATGCATTTTCAGGGAGGAGTTGGAGCTCCTCGGGTAGTTGCAGGCCAGAGCAGGCATGCTGTCAGTGCGGGGTTTGTTGGAGAAGGGAACTGTAGCGCTGAGGACAGCAGTAGCAGGTATGTGAGCCACCCCGCCCACCCACAATGACAGTCACCTCCTGGGAACAATTTTGAAAGCATTCCCTGCTGTGAAAATAAGGGACATTCGGACTGGGGAGACAAAAGAGTAAGTTTTTTTCTCTAATTTTTGTGCTTCACTGGACACTGACACAGTAAGCACACTTCTCAGTGCTCAAATGGAAATGTTCTATGTGGAAGTGACAAAATAGCAGCCATGGACAATGAACGTGAAGTGTTCAGAGGCATATGTAAATATTAGTGGAGATGCAAAGGCCAGATTCTAAGATGCAGTTTTAAAATTAAGAAAGATATTTTCCAATGACTTTTGAGCATGCAGAGAGGTCTCGAGAAATCTCCTTTTTAATCTTCTTCTGAGAGTTGCTGGGCCATATTGAAACACAACTGTTATTATGGAATTCTTTCCCTTAATTTTACTCAGCTTCAAATGACGTTTGCCTAGTTTTACCTTACTTTTCTGCTGATCATGCCACCCTCCAAAAGATGGATCAAGAGATGCAAGCAAGATCCTTTCTGTTAGAAACTGGGAAAGACCTTTTTTAGTTTTATCTATACTACGTAGTATTTTTTTTCTAAGAGTCAATTTAGTAAATTCAAGATCTGACAATAGTAGTGTTCTATAGAAGTTATTTTTCTACTTGATTTTTTTTTTCATACAAGTATAGGGCACCTGTTTACTAGTTTGAAAATTTTTACATACATATTCATTAATTTTTTTTTTGATTGACAAGGTCTGCTTTTCTTTTTTTTCTACGTGAGGTCAATGAGGTTATTGAATTATTAGTAAAGTTTAGTAAAGTGTTAGTAAGAGTAAATCTGTTCTGAACTAAATAATGCATTCCAAAAGGCCTGTTCTGGTAGTGACATAACAAATGAGAGGCTGCCATGAGGCCATAACAAAAAAACATGGTAAAGAATTATATTGAGTTTTCTTTGCAAGGTTTCAGTAGCAGGGGAGCTACAGAGGTGGCTTCTGTGAGAAGTTATCAGAAGCTTCTTCTATGTCCAATAGAGATAATGCCAACAGGCTCCAAGACAGACCCATTGCTGGCCAAGGCCGAGCTCGTCAGTGATGGTGGTAGTATCTCTGGGATAATGTGTTTAAGAAGGAAAGGAAGAAAATGTTACATCTCAGAAGCAAATTGTAGCCAGAGAAAAGTGGAGTGAAAATATGAGAGGGAAACGACCTTGCAGACACCAAGGTCTGTGAAGAAGGAAGGGAAAGATGTGCTCCAGGCACTGGTGCTGAGATTCCTCTGCAGCCCATGGTGCAGACCATGGTGAAACAGCTGTGCCCCTACAGTCAGTGGAGGTCCATGGTGGAGCAGACATCCATCTGCAGCCCATAGAGAACCCCATGCCAGAGCAGGCAGATGCCTGAAGGAGGCTGTGAACCTGTGGGAAGCCCATGTTGGAGCAGGCTTCTGGCAGGACCAGTGGCCCTATGGAGAGAGAAGCCCATGCAGGAACAGGTTTTATTGGAAGGACTAGCAGCCCTGTGAGGACCCGTGCTGAAGCAGGCTGCTCCTGAAGGACTCCATGGGGTTCTCACACTGCGGAGGGACCCTGTGGAAGGGACCCATGATGGAGCAGTTCGTGAAGAACTGCAGCCCATGGGAGGGACCCCACACTGGGGCAGGGGCGAGACTTCTCTCCCTGAGGAGGATGAAGTGGAAGAAAAACCATGATGAACTGACTGTAATCTCCATTTTTCAGCCCCCTTGCCACTGAGGGAGAGGTAATGCTGAGTGAGGATTAAAGTCAGGACTAAAAAGAAAGAAGTGTTCTAAGATTTAGTTTATTATTTTCCTACTCTGATTGGTAATTAATTACCCTATTTTCCTCAAGTTGAGTCTGTTTGTCCTGTGACAGTAATCAGGTGATGCCTTAGGTTTTAACTTTTATATTTTCAAATTCTGTACTGCTTAGAGTGTAACTCTGAAGTTCCTTGTAGCCTGTAATTCCTGCTCTCTCGTACTAGGTAGACATAACAAAGCCTCTCCAGGCTTTGCCTTCAAGGACAGCCAGGCTGTTTTTAGGCCCAAAATGTGTAAACTAAAGATTCTAAAGGGGGCAAGCTGAGGGGCGTTACATCGCTAAAACTGGGGCTTTAATTGGAGAATTAACCCTGATATGCAAATGATCCAAACCTATAAAAGTGTGAAGAACTCGTGACCTGTCGTCCATCTTGGGGTCCATTTTTTGGAAGCAGCCTTTGGCTCCCCCAGGGTGTACCTTGAAGGCCCTTCAAATAAATACCTATCTTTATTCCCTTACTCTTGTCTAGTCTCTGTTTCTAGGTGGCTGAAGGAGGCATCACAGGGAGGGATCTTTCCCTATCCTTATCTCTGTCTATGGGCCTTTCCTTGTATTTTCTCTCTCCTGTCCAGATGAGGAGGGGAGTGACAAAGTGCCTTTGGTGGGCACTGTTATCCTGCCAAGCTGGAAACACCTCAAGAAGTCAGGGAGGGAGTTCTTCCAAATAATTTTCAGCTACTTATTATTCAGTCTGTGCTTCTTTTCAACATCTTTGCCTTGTCAGTTTTTTGCCTCTTAGAGCTCCCCAAATTCATTTGACATAAGCTTTTAAAGTCAATATTTACTTTGTGGGAACAGTGAGATACTTTGGGAAAAAAACAAAGAAAGAACAAAACTGATTAAATGTAAACTGGGGATAAAAAGCCTGCTCAATGTCCTGTCATCTATTTCCTGAGGGACTGAAAGTGCTGTGTACCAACCAGACTGCTGGAGTAAAAGCAAGTCTATGTAGTCCAATATGCTTCCAGTAGACTTCCACTGATAGGTAAGGCTTTGACATAGTGAAAGAAATTCAAAAGTTTCAAGGATACACAAGCTCCTATATTCCTCAGAAATTTAAGAAAGCAATGTGAATGATTCCAGCCAACTCATATATATTTTGTGTTTATCTATGTTCTGCCATGATCTATCAGAAATGTATGCTCTCCTTTTTTGGATCTTCTGCTGTGTCCTGGGGTGACATTATGATATGAAATATGTATCCCATTTCGTCTGCTCTGGAGGCTGGCTCTGGTGCCTTTAAACTGAGCCTGTGAGAGGGAAGAGAAAACTGAGATACTTTTGTTTTAAAAACAAAGTTGGTGTTCAAGGACAGACAGGGTACTGGGGATATACTCGGCGGCAGTGGGGTGTGGAGTACGCTCGCTTTCCAGCCTGCTTTCGACTCTTTTCTCCAGAGAGAGTTTTCCTGGGATTTTTTGGAATTTTTTTCCTCTTTTCTTCTTCTCTTCGGGACGGTTGCACAACACTGGAGCACACCGGGAGACTTTTCTTCCCAGGCCCCAGTAGGGGCCTTCCCCCGACAGCCCTGAGGAGGAGGATATGGACACTAACACCTACACTGGCCTCTGAAATCTTTCCAGGTTTCTCTCCACAGCGAGAGATTTTATTATTTAGCATTATTATCCTTTTCTGTGTGTTCTGTTAAATAAATAGTTTTTATCTCTTTCACTTTCCTCTGAGGAAAAATAATTTTTTTTTCCCAAACCTGGTAGGGGGTAGGGTGGTGGCAACCTGGTTTTTCCCTCAGGAGATATTTTCTTCCAAATTTGGCCAAACTGGCACATGCTGAAGCAAAGAATATTCAGATAAAAAACAATTCCTATCAAAATTCTCTTCACCTAAATTTTATTTATCAATCATAAGAAAGAAATTTCTCTGAAGTGTACATACTTCTATAGTTCCTGTATATCCAACAAGCATATATTAAAAATGACACTACTATTGGGTAAAGTATATTTTAACTGGTGCTTTACTGATCTTCCCTAAACCATGGACATGGGGTAAATAGCTCATGGGGAGGTCAGTGATAGTATTTTTTCCTTTGAAAGAAAGAAATGTGCCCCAGTACAAACATCATCTTACCGAAGAAAATGTCTTTCCTGCATTCTGACACACAATTGAAGTTTCTGGTATAAAATGGGTCATCAGAACACTGCCTGAGAATTTAGAACTCCCTTACAAATGCTTTTGTGTTGAAATACCCCAAATAGGTGACTTAACAGCAATATGCATTCCATTATTATCTGTGGAGAATTTCATAGAGTGGGGTTTTTTTTTTATTCAGACTCAACAGCACTTTTAGGCTGGAATGGACATTGCTGCAAGAAGCCCAGAGATTTATCCAATGCTGTCTTTTTGGAATTAGAAGAAAGATACTGTAAAATGCTGAACGGATAAATACAGTACAAGTATTTAGGTTTCTAATAAACCAAATGAGAAACTATGACTTTAACCATCCAGTGGGAATCAGGGCTATAAGGAGGATATGATAATTGACAAAAATATTTGTGGAGAAATATCTTGTGTTTCAATTTAATTATACAATGGTATCATTAGCAAATAAATTAAATATACAAAATTAAGAGAATTTATAGCTTTCCACAAGAGAAGCAAAGGCAATATATATTAATTTCAAGAAAATTTACTACTTAGCAATGTACAGTTACTAGCATGTAACAGCATAATTCTTATTCTAGGTGTTAGAGGTCAATGATACTTTCCCAAACATTAGTTAATTAAGACATTGACATGGCATTTAAAGATTCTCATCTAAAAGGAGCTAATACATATGAAAAGTGCTAATATGGGAACAAGAGCAAACATTTAATTTAGCAGGTTTTTTATTCAGTTTTAGGACATAATTTGCCTGGAATTTCAGTATTATGGTAATGAGAAACATTTCAAAGCTAACTTGTCTTAAATTCTATGCCTAGCAATCTTCTCCCTCCCTTCTGTTTCTCTTCCTCTCCTCAATATAGTTTGTCTTCCATTTAAAGCAGCCATCTGCTAAAATTAGTGATTATATTACTTAATTATGCAGACTTTTACTATATTTTTTATCATTACACTGTCTTCCATTAAGTGTTATGTTTGTGGCTAATTACATCTTTTTCTTATGTGTCGGCAGCTCATTTTGTCAGATTTATTGTTCAATAACTCAGTATCGTGCTAATAATATATCTCTACTACTAAGATTAATAATGCTTATACAAAGCTGTTCACAGAAACATAGAAAAATGCCAGTGTCCATAATAGCAAACTCTTAGTTACAGAAGCATCCTAATTATACGTAGTTTTATTAAACTAGCTGTGAATAAATTACAAATTCAGGGTGTATCTGAGTTCAAGTATGTCGTGAAATTGATCTTATATCCTTCATGATGGTCTTAACTCTTACCAAGACCATACACAGAACTGTTCCTCTAAAAGCAATAGTAAGAAAATGTGAATATTTTTGTGGGAGTTTGCCTGCAAATTTGTTACCTGCAACGTAAATAAGTCCTTTGATAAAAGTCCTTTTCTTTCACTAAATAAATAATACCTCTGTCTCATGTGCAGTTGTGTGTCTCTTCACCCTATATATTCAAGTATTTCTATAATTTTTGAATGCATTTAAAATGATGGCACATCTATGTAGTGAAGTACTGGTTGGTGTGGTTTCTTTTCTCTTCTTTTCTTTTCTTTTCTTGGCAGGAAAGAATGCTTGTAGAAGTGAACGATCCCTGGGCTGCAGCACATCTGAGTCTTAGGTACCAACATCCAGGATGGAAACCTGGATCATGTGTTAACATAGAGATAGATGTCTCAGTAAGGATTTCACAAGAAGCGAGAGCCAGCTGGTATCTGCACATTCCCTAAGTAATAATTTTTCAGCTGTTTTTGGTTAGTTAGTATGGAAGTTCTGGGGATTTATCAAGATCCCATCTCTCATGCCTCTCTAGATACCATGGGGATGTATCTTCCATGTGGGATATATGGCCTAGGAGTTGTCTGCTATTTTAATTTATTCCAAAGAACACATCTTGGCTCATTGTTCTTCAAATATGACAAGGGAAATTTTCTCTTCTTTTTTTTTTAACAGTGTATTGGTCAGAGACTTGGCCAGGCAATAGTTGATCCAGGCTTAATTTCCTGCTTGCATAAGGAACTTCAAACACATTCTGTTATTTCCCAGGAAAGACACTTACCTTACAGATTATTCAGCCCTTCTGAGGCTATGAAACTAGGCAGAAGAGAATGAAAAAAATTAATTAGGCCAGAGAGAGGTAAAAAAGTTTCATGATGTTTCAGAGGGCTGACTTGGGCATGCAAAATTAATCTATGGGATGAATATGAGGAAAGACTTGCATGCAACTTTCTACTGTGTGAAGGAACTATAATATATACAATCCGAAATGACAAACTGCTGGAGTTTGAGCTGGTGAAAATTTTAAGAAATTTTCTCCATGATATTCTAAATTCTCCTATCTATGTGCTCTCCCAACTCTATTCCAAAAAAGCACAGAATTTTCACAGGCGATAATGCCCACAGGAAAAAAAAGTTTACTCCCACTTCTGCATTATCAGTTCTCAAATTTAATTTTCTGGATGTATGGAAAGATATTCATTTACTATTATGATGTTTTGAAGAAAACCGACTCCAAAGTAGTAAAAAAATTTACAAAGGTTTTATAAAGATTAAAGTAGTGGAATTGAAAGAAAAGCATGCTTAATGTACTTATATTGTGATCAGTTTCAAGTCATATCTCTTTCCTTTTCTATCCAGATTACAAGCTTATTTTCCAACATGGTCGGAGAGTCAATAATGTTCTCAGCCTCTGTAGGAGAGATTCCTGCATTTTATCCATCTTTTTTCTTGGATTATATGCATTTAAATTCCAGCTTGCTATGTAGATTATTGATTCCTGAGGTGGCACAAATACTCTCTGTCCCACATTGTGATTTACCCTCAACTTTTGAAATATTAGTATTATTTTGTCAGACCAAGTGCTCTCTCCTTCTGTTTTTGACAAAACTAACAGGTACTGCTGAGTACTGAGAGGTTTTCACACCTGCCCCTTCCAAGTGAGATGGCATGTAAACCTCTGGATGAAGCTTTTCTATGCAAATAGATTTTTTTCTCTTTTTTTTCCCCAAACCTTAATTTTTTTCCCTCTTTGTTTATAGAAATCATTGTATGGAAGGAATACATGCAGGTCATTATTAACTATAGTTTGTGACTGGAAAGGATATTAAGTGATTTGCCTGCATATGGTGCTTGGCTTCCAGTACATCTTTTAGATATACAGCAGCAGTGAATTTGCCTTCTGGAATTGAAAGGAAGAAACCCATAGGGACTGTTTTTCCTGTATTGCTAATGATTTGAAACTCAACTATTACATGGTCACTGAGACCAAGACAGTCAGTAATCACTACTTTGTCTATAAGTCTCTCTCTGCTTGCAAATAACAAATCTAGGAGGGCATCTTTCCTAGTTGGCTCCCTTAGTACTTGCACCAAGAAGTTATTTTCAACATGCTTCAGAAATTTCCTGCACTTGTTTGTGTTGCCTGTGTGATAGTCTCAGGGGATACTGTATATTGTCCTGGAAGTTAAAAAATCACCCCTAAGGGTAAGGGCACCGGATATAGAGATATCCCTTAGTTCCTTGTAGAATAATTCATCAGTGTCATAGTCCTGGCCGGGTGGTCATTAGTAGACTCCTACACAACATCTGCTTTATTTGCTTTTTCCTTCCTCCTTACCCCAATGCTCTCAAGTGTGTCATCACCAGCTGCAAGCAACATACAGTCCATGCCCTGTATCACATACAGCACCACCCTCCAGCATTACCCACCCTGTCTATCCCCCTTGAAGACCGTAAAACCATCCATCATAGTACCCCAATCACAGCAGTTATCCCAAAAGGCTGTGCTTATGCCTGTAATGCCACGGCTCTGTGACAGGGCCAAAGCTTCAAGCTCCTCTTGTTTTTTCCTCATGCTGTGTACATTAAAACAGAGATATTTCAAATGTGCTCCAGTGCACTCAGCAGAACACTGTGCAGCAGAATCACAGACCTTGCCAGCACATCATCCCTCAAACACTGTCATACCACTCCGTGACTTAACTCCGGTGAGCCTGGTTTTATCCCTTTCCCCATTCCAAACTACTTTAAAGTTCTTTTTGTGATCCCTGTTAACTTGTGTGTGAAGATACTTTTTCACCTCTGAGAAAGGTGCACCCCATATGTTACATATAGAACTCATGTTGTGTACACTGACCCATGATCAAAAACTCCTAAATTTTGCCAATGACACCAGTGATGGAGCCAGGTATGGATTAGCTGGGTCTGTCTGTTTCTGGCTTCATCATTTCCTGCAGCTGCAATGACAAAGTATTCCTGACCCCTTAATGAGTTTTCCCCAGGCCCTGACATCTCTCTTGATTGTCCTTGGACTTCTTATTGCAACTCTCTGAAAAATCAAAAATAGATCAGCTGAAGGTCATACCAGGATAAGAACTTTTCTGATCACATGTTTAGCCCAGGCCCCCGGGAGGTAGCAGACTTCCCTTAGAAGTGGTACATTGGGCCTTCTATGCCCCTCAGAAGAGTCTCCTATGACAATGATCCATCTTTTTTAATATATGGAAGTGGTTTTGATGTAGACTATAAGGCTTGACTTAACCTCATTGACATGTCCAAGCCACACGACCCACCATTCCTGTAATTGTTTGGTTCTATTTGCAGAGCCTTGTACCTGTTATGCAAGGGCACCTGGAAGGGCAGGAGAGTCATGGAGGAGATGTAACTGCTGAGCCAAGCAGGAACATGTCACCATTCTCCCCCTTCATCACGACACCATGTTCTGCCAGGTAGAGAGAGGATAGGAAATCCTCCACATCATGTCTACCTGACAGGCTTTTCCTGGTGCGATTCCAGTAGTGTAGTATTCTTTCAGTCTCCCTGATACTTCTGAACCTGCCCACCTCCTTCTGGAGTTCTGCCACTAACCAGAAGAGTTCCTGTACACCTCCCACAGGGGTGCTCATGGCTGCTGGCTGGTCCTGGTGTAACAGCAGGGCACGCCCTTCAGCTGGCATCGAGATGTCTGCAAAGCTCCATCAGTTGTGGTGGCTGCCAAGCTTGGAGAGGCTGTGGCTTCTGCCGGGTGGTTACCATTGCTCCCTGGTCAATTTGACACTTTCAGCACCCTTCCTGCACTCCCCTCTGCCCTGGCAGCCACATCCTGCCCTGGCCACCACCGCTCCCCAAGGGGCTTCTTTTATATTTGTGGGGGCATGGCCATCATTACTCCTGGTCCTGCCCATGTCTTGTCGGCTGCCATGATGCAAGCTGCAGGCTCCTGGTATCTGTCCACTCCCCTAAGGTTTTCCTGGTTCAGGAAGCCCCCCTGTGCATTATACTGGAGTGTTCTGCTGTGGATTGTGGTGGCACCAAAGCTGTTCACCTCAGTGACTTACACATACATACTACAAAATAAAGGTTTATTCACAGCCAGATAGCATTTTTTTCTGAGGTGGGAAAACTTAACAGAATGCAACCCTTTACTTTGGTAATGACTTTGGTAAATTTATACTTTGGATAACTGCTCCATGGAAAAGTTTCTAACCATCTCTGTCAACAGCTAGACCTATACATTATAGATCACGAATTTTTATTTCTACTACTTAAATTTGTTTCTGCAATCAAAACATATAATAGCCATAGCTCTGGATTGTAGAATCTCAGGTATTATATCAGCAAAGACAATTCATGTAGACATTTTGTCATCTAAATATAGGTGGCTGAAGTATAGACTGATGCAAATCACACGGGAATGACAAAGGATAAGAAAAATTCCTAAAAAATGTGCTTTTGATCAGCTTCTATGTGATTAAAGAACGTACAGTGGTAGCACAACATTCAAAAGTAGCTGCTGAAGTTGTTTATGGAAAGGCAGCCTGCTTGTTGTTCATTCCATAGCATGGCTGAAATCTATGGGTTATGGCTCAGAGGGTTCAAGAGTTTTTCCCTGTAGAAGGTGACAGTTCCACTTCTGCCATCTCCTTCAGCCTTAGCTTGGAACCACGTGAGTCAGCCTTCCCTTTTGGTTTGACATCTGCCAGAGTCTCAACTGAACTCAAATTCAGTTGACTTGTTTGATGGAGAACTGCTCTGTGCTGCCAGGTGTTTTTTTTTTCATTTCAGAAGATGAAACAGATCAATGCAAGAGAGGGAAGGGTAATGTGATCTGTGATCAGGAAGAAAGCAAAGGCAATGACTACAGCACTTCTAAAATGAAAAATCAGTTTAGCCCAATTTTTAATGGGGTTCTAAAGTTCTAAAGAGTATTTTCAGTTTCCTGTTAGAACAATAGGAAAATATTTTTCAAAAAAACGTAACACCCCTGCAAAAAACCCCCCCAAAGAACTAACACAAAAAAAACCCAAAACCAAAAAAAAACCCAAACCAACAAAACCAAATCAACCCAAACAAACAGACAAACAAAATCCCCCAAGCAAACAAAAAAATCACCTCAAACAAACAACCAAACCCCCCAAAATGTAGCTTGCTTTAGTAGTACAGCCAGCTACACCCAAACATTTCAGAAGAAACAGAAGTGCAGGAGAATGTGATATTTTAAAGTAAATAATCTATGTTGTGAAGACTTAAGATTTCAGAGTACTGAACAATCACAATACTGTGCACAGGGAGCAAGGATATTATTAATGCTTAAACTTTTGTTGTTACCTACATCCTTGTTCTTTCCCATCTTTTTATAATCTTTCTGTAATTGAAGAATCACAGTACACACGATGTTTTCTTTTGCACAATGAGAAGGGGAAATCTGAGTAACAGGGCAGACCTACTTTTCTCCCTTTGCATGTCTATACAAAAACTCTATGGCTTCCCTACAGACATCTCTAGTTTTGTCATACCTGTTATTTGTTTGTGAAAGACAGCTCAACTTCGTTTTGTTTTACAGCTGTGACTTCAAGTAGTTTTGGTTATCCCAGGGCTGATAAAGATCTTTAAAAAAAAATCCTCTAAATATTCTCTGGTGTGCTGCAATCCATGTGACACAAACACGTGAATCTTATGGGACAGTCACTTTCAAACCTTATTGTTTATTTCTAAATATCATCAAGGAAATAAAAATAAAACATGCAAAATTTTCAAGAAAATGAACGCTTTTATAAATGTTGAAAGTGTTTTGTTATAAAACTCATCTTCTTAAGGCTAAAGGCAATTTTCATTTGCTTTATTTTTATGGTCTGTAACAGTATTGCTGTGTAATGAATGCCATGATTGGAAAACAAAAATTGGTGACTCTTCCTACAGTGAGTACCCCAGAGGTTAAACAAAGTAAGAAACCTTCCTACAGACAGGGTATATAAAACCAGCCCATAGAAACTCCATCCTCTTTACACACAATGGGAGTTTTTTTGATTGTCAATGTCTCTAGTTGAAACATTTTGCTTACAAGCAATGAGTATTTTGTAGACTTCATTCTGAAAATATTCTTTGCCCCACAGCAATCACCGATGATTGTTAGGTGGCAGTTGAAGCAAATATGCACCTGAAATAGCCAGTTATAATTGTTTAAGATACTAGGAGAAAAAGAAAGTGTTAACTTTTCATTTCCATATCAGTCAGGCAATGCAATGTAGTTTAGATTTGTTTGCTATCTTCTTGCTTATTTCTGTAGATTTCCTCTGAAAGTTGAAGTCCATCTACAATTGTTCAGTTTCCATCTAAATAGTCACCTTGAAATTAATTTAATGTGAAGCGGGAATATGAGAACCTTTATAGCAATTTGGACATCAACCAGCGCTCTCTTACATTTTGATCTCAAGTCTGAAACGTGGCATTCAGATCCCAGACTGAGAAATGCTTACTTTTGAAATGAAGGTGATCAGCAGTATTTAGTGTATTGTGGAAAAAAGCCCCACATTTAAATCAAGATGTTGAACAGAACAGGTGCTGACCTACATTATAGAAGGAAGATTGAAAAGAAATATATGTAAGTGAAATGTGGCAATTTTTATAAAGCATAGCAAGGAAAATGCTAATCATTATAGTGTAACAAGCAAGATGCAGACTTCCTGAGGACACTGCAGTGACAACTGTTGATTTTTTGTTATTTGACATTTTCAGTAATGACCTGGAAGAGCAAATAAGCTAAATTTTTAGCTACTACTTTGTCAAACGATAGAGATACTGATAAGAGTAGAGGAATATTGTGAAGGCATGTTGTGAATGATCAAGAAAATAACAACGAGAGGCAACTGGGAAAATTTTCCATATAAGTAAGGGTTAGAAATATGACTCTAGAGATAATGAAGTTCAAGGTAGCAGTAGACACTTTGTAAAGAAGGTTTCACCTCTGTGAAAAGAAATTGGAAGTTTTTATTCTTTTTCATCATGTGCATGAAAACATGGTAATAAGTCTATTTATATGACTTTGATATGAATGAACATAGAATATACTGCTTGACTGTTGATTTTTTCTTTTGCAAGAGAGGTGTTGACAGATAAGAATTTAAATGGAATTGCAGCAGATTATATAATAAGGAAGGGGGTGGAATTATGTGTTGCTTGGTTGAGCAATGCCTAAGGGCAGGAAAGAGCATAACAATAGATGTGTGGGAAAATGAAAAAAAATTATAACAGAACAGCATTTTTTAAAATTAAATAAACAAGAGAATGGCTACAGAAAGCGAAGCACTGGCTCAATGAGAGATATCTTTTTCTGAGTCTGGAAGAAGTTGGACAGCAATATATTTTCTGAAGAGAACTGGTGGATTCATTTGCCCTTAAAAAACCCAAAATGTGTCATTGAAAAAAAACCACGCCTGCATTAGAATCACAGAATATAATATTTTTCCTTGAATTCCTGATTTTTATGATTTGCATCTGTTTCCATAAGTGACTGTACCATTTTCTTCACTTACAAATTGAGTTAATATGATGTATGAGTGAGATCTGGTAAATGAAAAGCATAGAACCTCTTGAAGAAAATCATAATTTATTTTAAAACAGAAGCTTCTGCTAGTCAGTTCCCGATCACCATAATTCTGTGATGGAGATGATCATAATTGTCATTACTGTGGGCTTTTAAATACTTCCGACATTTTCAGAGCATCAATAAGAATATATTTCTTTAGCACTAAAGGGGCAGTTCACTGTGTTGTTTGAGATATTTGTATTAAGTATTTTAATACTATTCACGTTGAAGGTTACTGGGGAAGAAAATGGGATTGCATGGCTAAAACTAAAATGTAATGATAAATCGTGTTGAGTTTGATCCTTAAACCCTTATTGTCTTAGGTCCCTAATTACCTATTTATACACTAGAACTGTACAAATTGCATTTCTTCATGCTATTAATACAGCTAAAGTGATACAACTACTTCTGGGATGGAGACAATTTCCTCAGTTCACAGTTTCTTCAAGATTAGTAATTATTTTCCTCTGGAAAACAATTATAGTTCTAGAAATAAAATGTAGATGTGATTGATGGACCTGTAACAACATTCTGAAGCCGTAGGCCATTTAGTGCTGTGCAGGACTCTTCCAAACTACCACATCCACTGCATTTCTTGGAATAACTTGGAAAATTGTAAGGAACGTGGACAGAATGAGAGAATACTTTGCGGTGAGTGTGCTCACAAAACAAACTGTGTTCTTGAACGTACCATCAATGGGAAAAAGTTTTTATGGACGGTCGGTAAAGACAGGAAGCTGCATCCATTGAAGAATAGATGTGTCATGACAGAAAAGAGGTGAAAAGTCCCAAAATACAACCTTGATATATAATGAGGAAATTAAATACCTTTATGTGAGGTGGGAACAGTTTGACTGATTCAGACAGAACTTTCTAGAATGCTTCTTTAACTATGTAAACCCAATGATCCTCAGCTACAAGTTCTTGTCCCCATTCTGTCCTCTGTGTTTTGCATGGCTACAGGAAAAGAAGAAAAGAACTGATCAAGCCAAGAAAATGATCTTCCTCTTTTAACTTGTTCTTCCTGATGACAAGTAGGATAACTTTTTTCCCCTAGTAAACAGTAAATTATCTGAAAAAAGATAGTTACGAAGGACTACAAAAATATACAATTTAAATAAGCAGTCTCAGAAAAAAAAAAAAGGCTTTTGTAAATTTCACTTTAAAATACAGGATTATAGGTATGTTTAGAGTTGATATCCTTCTGATGCTTGAAGTGGCCACCTAAAAAAACAGAGACTAGACAGGAGTAAGAGAATAAAGGTAGGGATTTATTTGAAAGGCCTTCAAAGGTACACCCTTGGGAGCCCAGGGGCTACTTCCAAAATGGACCCCAAGATGGACGACGAGTCACGAGTTCTTCACACTTTTATAAGTTTGATCCATTTGCATATCAGGGTTAATTCTGCAATTAAAGCTTCAGTTAATGATGTAATTTCCCCAAGCTTGCCCCCCTTTAGAGGCTTTTGGTTTATACTTTTTTTGGGCCTAGGACAGTCTGGGTGTCCTTGAATAACAAGCCTGGACAGGCTTTATTATGTCTACCCAGCATGAGAGAGCAGAAGTTAATAGAGTACAAGACATTTCAGAGTTACACACTAGGCAGTACAGGATTTGAAAAATATAAAAGCTAAAACCCAAGACGTTACTTCAAGCAAAGTACTTCAAAAACTGATATAAAATGAAAAAAGTTTATCAAAGTTAGCAAACAAAGTATTCCATTACACGGCAAGCAAAATATTTGGTTAACTAAAAAATATTTATAATTTTTCTTCATTGAAGAACAAATTCTGAACAAAACCAAAATTACTTCTCAATTTTTTCCCTTTTGTGTTCTTTTTTCCCTTATGATCTTAAGAAATGTGGTAGGTGTCTTTCAGTTGAACTGTAACACCTGCACAAAGAACATTCTAAAAATACTGTTCCCTTTTAAAGAAGTCAAGTAATTTAATTTTTACTGATCTAAGAGACAATTGGTAATACTTTGAATTTCTCAGGGTTAGGGTGATTTGTTGATTCTTTGTGTAAGACAGTGTTTCTTATTCAGTTCACGTGTTTTACTAATAAAGGGAAGATATTGACTGGATCAAATCTATTCAGAGTAGTCCTTACTAATATAAGGTTTGATTAAACTTCAAGTGTAGATTATGGCTAAAGAAATGCTGTTCTTTAAAAAAAAGAAAAAGAAACAGAAGCATGAAAAATTGCTTTCTGCAATGCTGTGACTGAAAACACATGGCATGTAATGCCTTGAAATTTTGCCACTTAAAGCATTATATAATTTCAGTTTTAGATTTCAGTTCTTTGCTTGTACACTTGCTATGCTACAAAGAAAATATTCTGTGAGGAACATAACTATTTTGAAATACGTAATAGTCTATATAGATTGTATGTATTTGTCATGGACATACTAAAGTGTCATGGACACTAGTAAAGTTTACTGAAAGTGTTCAATGTATGCTCTTAGGCCTTGGGACTTGGTATGCAGCCAGGCCTTTCTTGCAAGCCTTGAAACTGTCTGTGAATGTACTTATCAGATAGGTTTTGAAGTGTTAAGTCTCTGAAAAGTTACTTTTACGCTGCTGGTACATCTCATGAGTTGTTGAGAAAATACTGAAAGAATTCCACAACTTATGGTGAAGTTTTGGAAAGACAAAAGGGTTTCTTTGGATTTCAGAGAAAGAAATAATGTGAGGGCATCAACAGAGAACTTGAATTAAAACCCTTTTTTAAGAAGTCAGGACTGATGACTGCTTAGTTCCTAGACTAGTACTTCTGACTTATGAACATGCTTGGAATGCAAGGAGCTGGATGTACTTTAGCTTTCTACTCCCCCAAGACACTCCTAGGTAGCTAAAATGAACTGCATGAGTAAAATTCATTGTCTTCAGGAAAGATCTCTGACATTCTGTTTTTTCAGATCAAGTCCTGCATACTTCAGGTCAGATAAATACAGTTTATATTTATACATTACCTTTAAAATAAAAATCACTACATTTCCATCTAGAAAAGATTTAAACTGACACTGAACTGTTATAATTTTTTTTAATACATAATTGCAAAATAGCTCTATTATTCTACCTGACTGAAGAGCCTCATGTTAAAATTTATACATCATATATATATGTATATATTTGTACAGTCATTTTATCTAAAGATCATTTTAATCAATAAATTTTGCAAGAGTCTGATTGATGGATAAATATAACCCATCATCTGAGAGCTGTTTTCCAAATTTGCCAAGATTCATAGCTCACAGCCTATCATAGTGTTATATTAAACCCAAGTATTGCCTCTGCAATTTTCAGTTTTGTCAAGTTACACATTCAAGACAGATTGAGATTGTGACAGCGACAGTGCTGAAAACATTCCATAATGAGGCCAGAGTACATACCCTACAAAGCCTTTTGATTTGTGTGAGCAGAAAAAGAGATTTATTGGGCTAGTGAAGTAACAGTAAGCATCAAAGTTTACTGTAGTTTTCACAGGTTTTCACTTTCTCATGACTGCCTGAAGTAAGCAAGCATGTTATTCAGAAAAGATCAGAAAATAATTCTGTCATAATTTACAGGCAGAAAGTCGGGGACTTTCTTGTCAGTAAAGACTATGAAGGTACATGAAACAGCAAGATGACTGCTTCAGAGGTATCAGAAAAATGTTATACTATCACTTACAACAACTCATGTGGAATATCTGTTTGTCTGAGCAAGGCTGTAGGTATCTTCTTTCTTAAAGAGTAACTCATAGCTCTCTACATCTCAATATTTCCTGTTGAGAAAGCAATTAAAATTTAGTTGAAATGTCCAGTTTTCATCTCAAAGGTCAGCGATGCCTTGAGCCACACAGTAGCTATGTTTCTGAGAAAATTTCATTATTACACAGCTGAAAGTGAAATACTGTATTGTTTCCTAACTATTTTCAATGGATTAATGAAACTGTTGTTTTAAATATAGATAATTGTTCAATACTTGCAACAGCTAATGCTAATATTGGTGTTGGGAGATAACATTCTGTCTAGAAATTAATGAAATTTTGAATATTTTATTTCAGTTTTATGATCACTTTAATTCCTAGTTCCAGCTTTTCAAATGTACACTACAAAGGAGTTACCATTTTGTATAGAATATTGTTTAATAATAGTTCTCAATCGTTTTTCCATGTAAGAGAGGAACTTCAGAAGATATTTCATCCCCTCAAATTTAAATTTATATAATTGCATAGAAAGTTCAAACACACACTGAATATATATATATATGTGAAAAAAAGATGTTGTTTGCTTTAGAGACTTCAATCTTTCTCCTGCTATTATCATGCTTTTTCATATGTTTCACCTGGAAGGGTACTCACTCAATGTGTGTAATACTAAACCTAATGTCTCCAAAGATTTTTAAGACAAACATTTGGGACTGTAGAGCTTTTATCGGCTTTGGATGAAAGAGAAACTGTCTTAGTATTTTAAAGAGAATACTAACGCAGCACTGAGTTAAAACAAGGCTAAAAATAAGATCAGAATATTGTCTCTATTGCTTGGGTTTTTCTGAAATACACTGAAACAAACTTCATCCAAAACGTTTTATGTCTTGATGCATAAGTTGCTTTGGAGGGTGGTGGTGGTGGTGTTTGTGTGAAATGTGCTCAAATAGAGCATAGTCCCTGTTGGCAACAGCAAGGGCAAATAGTTCCCTAAGGGAAGGGGAGCCAGGAGTCAAGGGTGGTTGATCAGCAGCACTGGCAGTGGTGTCACCAACAAGGGTCCCATCCTGCCCTGCCTGAGCAAGACAAAAAGCCCCATAGGGATAAGATATGATCTAGGTCAAGACAGAAAACTGAGTCAGCAAGTTGAGGTTAGATCTGCAAACAGTAAGTAACCATAACCACTGTTCAATGATCAGCTGGCAAATTCTGAGTAATGAGGTCCTC
This sequence comes from Falcunculus frontatus, assembly GCA_013398115.1. Classification (NCBI taxonomy): domain Eukaryota; kingdom Metazoa; phylum Chordata; class Aves; order Passeriformes; genus Falcunculus; species Falcunculus frontatus. The sequence continues at coordinate 564,904 of VZRV01005805.1, forward strand.
AGTCTGCAGGACAGGGTCTGGATCAGCGAGATAAGTAGTCAGGCTGAGTGTGATGCAAGCAGGGAGCAAGGGTGGGAGCCTCAACTTAGAAATAACTTCTGAAAGAAGGCAGAGTAACTCTCAGTAAGTATTCCAAGTTCGTTAAGAGCAGCTTTATTCATGGTCACTGCCTGTGCTTTTTTTAAATTGGCCCTAATCCAAATCACCAAGAATGGGGAGATGAGCTCAGATCTCTGACAGAATGAAATTGTTGATCCCGGGTCTCCCAGGAGTTTTAGATTGGAACTGTTATTTTAAAAAGAGGCCTGATCAATCATCACAGTGTTTTGCAGGTGGTTAAGGCCCATCTTCAGGAGCAAGATGGAAGGGGAGATCTCATTGAGGCAGAAATACCTCTCATAGTTAAGGAAAAAGTTTATTCTTTTCTGCTTCTGGAGAGAAAAAAGAAAATGCATGTCTTTGCATCCTACTTTTTGCTGTCAGTGAGCTAAAAATACATTAGTGAATAAATCTCTAGTATTGTAACTGTAATAAGTAGTGCTGTGGGTGTTGGGGACTTTCTTTACTGGGTGGTTTTTTTTTTTTTTGTTGGTTGGTTGGTTGGTTGGTTTTTGGGGTTTTTTTTTGGTTGGTTTTTTTGTGTTTTTTTTTATTGTTGTTTTGGTTTGGTTTTTTTCTTGTCAAGGAAGTCATGGTATTAAATTCAGGTTCATTGTTTTCATTATAGTGTCAAGGTATGCAAGAGTTAGGTACTGCAGTTTTTGAGTGCTGGAATAGTTACGCTTTTTCATCCATACAGTTCCTCTTCATTAATGTAAATTGTAAAATCCTCTTCATAAATGTTTATTTAAACAGGACTGGAGTTTATAAAGAAATGGTTTACTTCACTCCGTGTTTGTTTCTTCCCCAAACTGAAGTTAGCCCTGCATGGAAGAGCCCTGTATAAGAAAGGGACAATTCAGAAAACATCATTATCACTTCTACTTAGCCTGTGACTAACCCATGCACTAAAACAACTTAGTTGCATGTTTGGACCTTCCTGTTAGCCTACTTTGATTTTTCATTATGTTTAAAATACTATTCTCAATGAAAATGATTTTATCCCGCCTGACTGAAAAGCAGAGGAAGCACTGGTAGTAGGAAAGGCAGCTAGAGGGTATCAGAGGTCCCTTATTAAACTTGGTGACACTAATGTGCACTCTCCCATGAGTACAATTAAAGCTAAAGTGAGATGGTGGCACATTATACACTTTAGTAAAGATCTGGTAGATAGGCAAGAAATCATTGCAGCAAAGTAATGAGAAAACTGTTCCTCTGAGATGTGCAGTGGAACTAACATGCATAATTTTTCCTGTTTCAGAAATCTTGCAATACTAATAGACCACACCGGAAAAGAAAATCATTAAGTGACCAGGAATGAATACTTGCCCATTTTGCAACATGATGAACAGAAAATAATCCACTTTAACTGCGTCATGTTTGTTTCATTACACTGATAGTCTTATTAGTATGCTGAATAATCTTAAATAATATAATTTCATATTCAATTTATTGTGAAATTGTGAATTCAGGTTTCCTTAGTCCAGTTATAAAATCAAATAAAATCAGGTTGGAAATAAAAATAGAATAGGCATTAATACTCTACTCCAGGTGTGACACTTTGAAGAGTTTATGTGTAGAACAGCCTAAACTGGGTCATGATTTTTATGCAGACAAATTATTAAAAAAAAGAATATTAACAAATTACCCATTATATAGATATCCCTCACTTCCCCTTCCCCTTCCTTCCCTTCTTTAAATGTTTGCTTACAGAATTTTTTTTACAGATCTTTGTATGTATACATATATAAATTTATACTACTAATGAAATCCACCTCTTAATAGAATATAAATTAATATATTTTAATTGATTGTGAGAAAAAACTCTTCTATAGCAGTAAAAAACTGAGTCATCTAACAAAAGTGAAATAGTGCTTATTTTTCATATTTATATTGGAATTAGTTTAAATTTACACCATATCATTCCCTGGTGAATGTTTCTTTTAGTCCATCCTTGGCAGAAAAGCTTAGGGACTCTAAATGGGAATATGCTTTCAGATTATTTAATGATAACTTTATGAAACAGAAAAATTGTTCTGGTAGACCTAAAATTTTCATGACTCACTCTCTTTTAGATTTTTTTTGAGGAACATTCAGCTGTCACTAGGGAAAGCATCGGAACTTAGACTATCTCTTCTCCCAGTCTTTTCCTTTCTTGGTCCAAGGAACTACACATTTTCAGTGTGAGAAAAATCTCAGGTTGAAAGAAGTCTGAGTAATGTCTGACACTTTTCCACAGACCTGGTCAGCTTTCAGTGAAGTTGAATCACAGTGAGACGGCAACACGCTTAAACTGAGGTTTCAGAAAGGTGCTGTGTCTCACGTTCATCATTAGCTATGCACTCATTTCCGTACTTCTAATAATTGGTAGCATCAGACACAGTAAAGTAAGGAGTACTGCCAAGGTGAGTAGAACACTAGGCTGGTATACGATATGCAGAGAGCATCACCACGTGAAGATCTGTTTGGAATTATGCACAAAATAAACAAATATGTTCCAGATATAAGGAAAGCAGAAAATTGGTTATGCTTAATGTTTCAGTGGCATTCAGGTGAGCTTTTCAGAGGCTGTATGTGTGTACAAATATTTGTATCCTATTATTTCTGAAAGACAAGAGGATAAATAGTCCCTTTTGTCCTTATGTTTTGCAAACAGAGAATTAAATGTTTGCACATTTCATGAGAGAACTTATTTTCAGAATCCAGATAATCTCAAGGGATTCTTCTCTGTGCAAGGGTTGTTACAGTCTCTGAAAACAGTGATTGAGGTGGAAGAAAAAGGCAGATATTTCAGTTTTTAGGAGCTGAGCCTTTTTCCCAATGTTTGAATCCTATCAGTATCACAACCAAAAGCTTCCAGATTTCACAAGGCAGCAGCATTAGTTGTCAATACACAATGAAACTGCTTTTTGAAAATAAAGTTGCTTTCACAACAAGGAATTCCCATTACTCCTTGCAATCAGGTAAAAAACCCTGACATTTCTGGCCACTGCTAACCATCTTTGTGAAAGTCACAAGAAGAGTCTCCAAGCAACAGCCAGGACTCCAGCATCCGTGGAACTCAAGGGACCTTCACATACCAGAATTGTCATAATGGCCCTGGCCTCAGAAGAGGTTACTCAAAATATTTCCAAGTAATTTTTCTTTTCCATACAAAATTTGAAGTTTCATCAAAATGCATTGCTATTAGCAACTTGCCAGTTTTAATGGAGTATGAATGGATTCTTAGAAAGGGAAGGGGAGTAACGGGCAGGAAGAAAGGCTGAAAGGTGGCAGTAAGGAGAATTATCACTGAATAGCAGCATCTACAACTCTCACAGGAGTTCTGTAAGAGTTTTGTTATAGTCCCAGGTTTTTTTGAATTTGAACTTCAAGTAAAGTTATTTAATAATTACTGCTCCAAAGGGAAAAAAGGAAAGCACTTGCACAGAGGTTTACCCTACAATCTAGCACAGTATTTGCATATATTGTCCCATTCTCACTGGATAGAGGAAGGACTTGAACATCAAAATCCTTCTGCCAGGCCAGTGCCATAATGTGCAAGTCTGTTGCTCTTTTCTCACTTAGAGTGTGCTTGTGCTTCGGAGGGAGGAGGGAAAAGATAGAGAGAAGTCTTTTGCACACTCGTACCACTGCAGAACAAAACTGACTGTTTCAATGTAAGAAATCTGTCATGGAATAGGAATGATTTTTCCTTAGGCTCATCTATCTTTTTTTCACCTATAATTTTGTTCTTTGCCTTTTTTTCAATGTATGGCATTATTCTTATCACTTCTTCTATTATTTACACATTGCTTCACCGTTCCACATTCTGTCTAGCCTTTTTTCCTATTCCTGCTTTATTTTTAGTTTGCAGCACTTTTCATCATCAGACTTTTTTACGCTTCTCCTTCTTTTTCTCTTTTCTGTCCTTTCTCCTCCTCTTATGTTGGAAGGAAACAATAAAGAAAATGCAAGTAAAAACATACTGATGCATCCATGCGGGACTTTGTAGAATTAAATGCAATGAGCTTATGATCTGCAGAAATAAAATCAATCAATTACAATTAAAATACCAACCAGTTCAATATTGTAACTCAAATATTTATTCAAAATTGATGAGTGATTACAGTATCTATTCCCCTGCACCCGTTAGCTTCTAAGTGTTACAAAATCCATTCAGTTTCTTCAAATGAAAAATGGATTATACAAATACAGTATTTCATTACCAAGATTCATTTTTTTGTGAAGTACTTTTATTTGTAAACTGCTTTTCTAACTACAGCTAGTTAAAAACACTATTAGAATAAAACATCTGAAAACCACAAACAAAAAAACAATGTACTGCAGCCAGTAGGCTTGGAGGGAAAATCCAGTCTGACTTACATTACACTGAGAGATGTAATTCTTTGGAATATATCAGGGTTTTTATATGGATGGTATCATTCCTGGCAATCATTCCAGTCAGTAGAGACTGTATTTATCAGCTGGCCAATTGACTGATTTAAAATAAAAATTGAAATATGGTACAATGGGGTATAAAATTCTTCTCCACAGATACAGAGCCAATATCTCTGTTGCCTTTAATAACCCTTACATGCTAATTACCTGATTAATAACTAACAGCCAGGCTTGGGGGAATAGGTTTCAGGTTTGTTTTCTTCCGTAGTCTTTCTATCTTTTGCATGGTGATTTTTTAGCTAGATAGGTAACTGAACTAAATTTTGTTAGTCACAGGAGCATGAATGCAAGACAGGGGTAAGAACTTGTGGGATATAGGCATCCTTGAGATTTCAGTATGTTTTGTCTTAATGTAAAGATGAACCTTACATAGAACTGATTTTTAACAGAAGAGGTGAACTTTTATATGCAATCTTATATCCGAAATTTTCCTGAGAGGCCAGACATTTTTCTCTGAAACCTTATTTTCTTGTTCTTATTCGGAACAGAGAATGGCCATTGTTCATTATTAAAATAAGCATTATTAGACTTATTTCAATATGAAAATGGATCCTTGCTGGACCAAACTTCATGCTCTGAACCTTTTCAGATAATATTCTGCTTCAGTAGGACTTAAAATTCCCCCTGCACTTTGTCAACTCAAGCTGTGATTCTGCAGATGGATGAAAGAATCAGCCAGCAAAGAGCAGAATGTCAGCAGTTTTCTGCTCAGGTTACACAATTACATTCTTTTCCTCCATAGGTCAAAATGAAACAAACTGTTCTATTTGACTCAAAGTATTTTTCTTGTACTTTTTTTTTACCGTGATAAGAAATAAGGCTTCTTGACATTTTGGGCTGAGTTAAACTTAAATCTTACCCACCAATCTACAAAGCAAAAATTTCCCCCATCATCTTGGGCCTTGTTTTTTATTTCATCTGCATCTTAATGTCAAGTGGCTAAAGGGCAGAAGATATCTCCTAGCTGCTTTGCCCTTGCCAAAGGCCACAGAGACCTAGATTAAATACTTACTTGAAAACAAAATCATGTTTTCATTTGTGTTTAGACTACATTTAAACCTACTTTCTGATAAGCAGTCTAGTGCTCTCCTTGGCATTGTGGTTTCTTATTTAGAATACAAGTTATTAGCTACAGGATGAGGACTGCAGAAAAAACAAGCTTCTGAAATTTTATGACAGATACAAGTTATTGCTTCTTTTCATTCTTTTCTCCCCCAAATAAAAAAAAAAATAACCCTTCTGGAGATGTATAATGATAAAGGCAGCAACCTATGCAGCTGTCTCACTAGATACCTTCAACCAAATTCAATAAAAAATGAGTTATGTGAGCTCATGTCTCTGCCTTCCCCGTTGAGATGCCAAAGTCTGGATGAGTGAGTGCGTGATTTGAGAGCTCACGTTTTAGGGATAAAAATAGCTCTTTCTGGTAAGCTTGCAGATAGATATCTAGGCAGAACAATAACAAACATATTAATGAAATAAAATCAAGCTTGACTTGAAGCAACTTTCTGTCTTAGGAGAGGGTTTGTGTGTAGTGTAGTTGGCAGTTCCTTTGAAATAATGGGGCTACACTGACTGGCACTAATAAGCATGGCCAGAGGAATTTCAGATCGAAAAGTAAATGAAGGAGAACAAAGTAGGACAAAGGTGTTGCCAAGTGCCCTCCTTTCAAACACAGAAGGATGTGTCAGTGTAAGAATAATGTGTTCAGATCTGCTCAGCAATACCAGGAGCACCAACTGCAGGTTTGATCAGAGATGGAGAAATTCGCCTTACTGAGATATTTGCTTCCTTGTAAAATAATGACTGAGGCGGGTGACTAGCATTAGCTGAAGGTTTCTCAGGGTCTGTTGATTTTTACCGGCTCCTAAAAGTGTTACAAACATCTTCATAATGGAGGATGTAACAGTGAATGACTCACAGATGAATTTCTTTTGTTGTCAAATGCTGCTTTTCAAAGACAGCCTGCTTGTTACTATAGACATACAAGAGTCTGTGGGGTTGATTTTGTTTTGGGTTAAGGTTTTTTCCCTTGTGTGTGTAGTTTTCTGCCAATATCCATTGCTTGAGATAGATGGTATACTTACCTTGGAAACAAGAATATCTTGAGAGAGTGCTCAGAAGATAGATATGAATCATCTGGGTTTTGCCTAAGAATATTGGGAAAACTTACAGTTTCCAAAGTTTCCGAACATTTATCTATGCATGTTTGCTTGCAGGAGTCTACCACACCAGTTGCACACAGTGCTGCCCAGGTTTGGACTGCACAGGAAATTTTGATGTACCAACAGCTGGCACTTTATTTGTGGCTACACTCTTTACTTGCAAATGCACATCACTTCAGGGTAAACAAAGTCATCTTCTTTCATTTCCTGCTGGTAAAAGTTCCTGGATTCCAGATAATGAAATAACTTCCCTGTAGACCTGGATCTTTCCTTGGTTAGTTTCTGCAGCTAAGGGAAGCACAGCAAGGCCCTACCAATCATTTCTGTGCTTGATCGGAAAATTCTCTCCCACAGAGAGGAAATAAAAGGGTTTTTCTTGTTAAGGCAAGTGAAATTAGCTGCCTGGAGAAGGCAGAATGAAGGACCCTGTGGACAGCAGTCTCCCTGAGACAGCTCTTTCTCCTTTCTATTCTTTCAAATTCCTTAAATGTTAGTCTGTAATGGTAAAAAAAAATCCCAGTTATCAACATCAGGACATAATCACAACTGTCCATTTTTCACCGAACACCGAGGCAGCAAGTTCTAAGTGGCTTATCCCAGAGACACAAGATTTGTTTAGCACAGCAGAAGCCATGAGGACTGCTCATGTAAGCGTGGATCTCTTTACTCCTCTGTGCATAATGGTCTTACAGTCAGGATCACTGCAAGGATTTAACTATGCTGGATTTACACAGTAAAAAATTCCATAGCTTGGAAATTCTTAAACAAGTTTGTTGTTTGTAATTATACATTTTTACTCACAAGTAGGCCTTGTAGAACTAGTATCTCTTATATTCACCTTGCAAAATGTAAAGATTTATATTGGGAACATCTACAGCCTCCAGCAAAGCAGAATACTTTGTTCTAATTGAGCCTCTACTGAACAATACTTAATTTAAAAGAATGTGGAACTCATTATAACTAAACTCTTATATATTACTGTCTTGTTTGTTTGCTTGTTTTCTTCCTCAGAGGAGAGAAATAAGGAGAAAAAGTGTGGATCTGGAACAGCATTTTGTTCCCGTAAAATTACTATTAATCTGAAATGATTTTCCATTTACTGTAATTTGTTCAGTGATCAGAGGAAGAATGTATTAATTTTTCATTGTGTTTGTTTTCATGGAAAACCTGGTGATTACTATTATTGGGATAATGGACCGAGTTACTTATCCTTGTAACACATGCTTTCACGTGTCCAATTGGTTGTGCGTTAGCAAGACCAAGAAGCAGTAGAACTGTTTTTTTCTGAGCTCAGATAAGAATATAAGCAGATTTATGGGCTTTTCTTTTTCTTGAAGCTTTTATGAGGGCTGTTACTATATAATATTTGGTCAATGTTCCCTTCAGTAGGATATCTATAAGAACTTACTTTTTAATTCCTGCAAAAGAGAAAATTTTTGAGACTTAGCATTGTCTTCCTTGTGTGTTTTTTGTGTATCTGTCAAGGAGATAAAATTTTCATTCTACAACCTGGCTTCTGCACATTGTAATACCTTGGTCTTTCCTTAATTTCTTTGTAAGGTATGTAAATGTGATATTGGTGTTCAGTTTCCTTCATAAAAATTACAAGTAGTGTTGTTTCATCTGCCTTTTGAATACCTCTTTTCTTTCTCAGGATGTGTTATTAAAACTTGAAAATTTCAGTCTGCAAATTTCGATTTTTTTTCCAATTCCATGTGAAAGAATGATTACTCAGTTTTGTCACTGTTTTCAATAGAGTAGGGCTTGACTTTCATCGATGTCCTTATTTTGAAAACTTTTACAAAGCAAGAATTGCCATGCTAGTAGGTCCTACTGGATAATTTGAATTTCTGAACACTAGTTTATCACAGCTCTTACGCTGTATCAGCAAAACACAAAGGCAGTTTCAAAACCAGACCTGGGATATCAGTGGTGAAACAGTGCTGCAAACAAATGTCTCATGCCCTATCCAATGAATATTTCAGCATTCAACATTGCCTATTGGTTGCATATAGTTAACTAAAAACCAAAAAAAAAATCCTAATATTCTAAGGGTAAGTAGCTATAAAAATGACTAAAGAATTGCTAGAATTTAATGTTGTATGTAGAATCCACCTGCAGGAAAGCTTTACTTTATGGAGTCATTTAGACATTGACAGCCTAAGATTTAGGATAAGCCATTCTTGAGTTTTGCTGTATTTTCAAAGCAATAAAATTATGCTCATATGTTTCTTGAGTTTCTCAAAAGTCAGTTAGTCTAGTTTTCTTGCTTCTGGATATCTAACTTAAAAATGAATATGTATGGACTAGAAACAAGCATTTTAGGTTTTTATTTACAATGTTCAGGGATTTTCTGACACTTAAGAGATTAAAATGATTTGTATCTGTCTACATATAAAGTGCACTGTGTATTTGAGGTTTTCTATACAAATTTTATTTGTACTGTAATGTAATTACAAGTATAAAAAGGCAGAATAATTTATATAAACAGTAGAACAGCAGCACTCATTTCTTTCTTACATTATGTCGATGTCTCGGAGATTTTTAAAAGATACTATATATATGCTCTACAAATTTCTTTATGCATTTCTCAATGTGTTTTCTTTTTGTGGACATTTTAGGGTAAGGATAAATTCACTTAATAACTCTGCATGCCTTCATTTTAAAAATATTGACTCTTTGTCTCCTGTGTTGGTGATTAGTTACAAAAAAACATTTACGGCTCTGCACAGTGACTAGATTAGTAATAAAAAATTATATGCGAAATAATTCATTTTTTCAATCTCCCAATCTAGGAGAAATTATCTTTCTTTAAAAAACAAACCGGAAATTCATTTAGCAGAGCACTATAAAATCAGTATCAACTTTTTTCTAGAACAAGTCTTTATAAATACAGCTACAGTGACGTGCTTACAGCTCAGTAAGTTGATCATTCAGGACACCTACTCTACCACAAGTGACAATAAAAGATAGTTAGCTCCACACAATCAACCATGTGGATTGAACCAATACTTACAATGTGATAAAGAGAAATATTGCTCATGTAAGTAGAAGACATTATAAATGCTTTTGTAAGCATATAAAATCTTTTCTATAGAAACTTGTCTAATAACTCTAATAAGATGTTTGCGGTCTATGAGATGTCTTTATAGAAGCTAAAATTCAAAAAAGACCCTTTTTGGAGTGCCACAACTACAGATAGCAATGGATTTTCTCTATCTTCTGGGTTTTATGATTCAAAATCCTTTCTATTTGTTTAATTAGCAAGGACGCGGAGCTATAATAGCATATTTCAGGTGGGGCCTTGAGTGGATTTGAGGGCAAAATTGTAAGGGGGAAAGTGTGAAAGGGAAAATTAGGAAATTTCTTCACGTAAAATGTCTTGACTTGGCAGCTAGGGAAAATAGTAAGCAGGTGGAATGCTGCTCTGAACAGATACAGAGCATTGTGAGAACTGAACCAAGTTGCAACAAATTGCACACAAATCTAGAGAAAACTCTCTGGGATATTCTTGATACATATACTGCTTGTAATAATAATAACAATATCCATATATTGCTATTCATAATCATATTATAGCCAGCAAAAAGTGAATGACAGCACAACCATTGATGCTGCATGTGCTGGATAAATGCTTTTGAAATTACTTTGTGGGACCTTTTGATGTCTTCTGCTTGCCTTTCATTCGTCATAGTGTGGCCTTTACCAACCTAGATAAGAGAGGGCATGTTCTCATCAAATTATATGAAGTTATCCTTTCAGTAACAAGAGAAAACTGCAGTGTGAGTCTCTGAAACAATCTTGCTCAGTGTAATACTGTTCCTGGAACCTTGCTGAACACTTTTATTAGTCTTTAGATGATAGTTCAGGCAAAGGTTAGGGAGGCAGGAAGCCATAGTGAGGCAGAGCACAGCTCTATCTCTTCATATCCTGCTTTCAATAGTGGCCATTAGAAGATTCATACATAGATTTCTTTTGAGTAATCTTTCATATTCTAGTGAGGTCTCAAATGTTTCCAGATGTTTAACCTCTGTAGTCAGTAGTCCTGTATGGATTTTATTCTTTCTAGTTTGTCTAGCCCAGTTTTAAACCCATACTGTCAGCTTCTACTACATGATCTGGGACTGATTTCCACATCCTAACTATATACTGACTTCCCCTTGTTTTGGACTGTGTGCCTGTTATGTGTGATGACTCCTAATACCCATGTTTGGAAACACAGCGAACACCACATTCATATTCAACCTCTCTATTTTTAATTTTGTATTCCTATACAATTTTTCACTCAGTCTTGCATCTTGCGGGCTCAAGAAACCTCATATATTCAGTTTTTCTTTATGTGAATTGTTCACAGCTTTTCTCATAATTGCTGACCGTTGTCCTCTGAGAGAAGAGGACTAAGAACACACATAATTTTCAAGATTTGATGTATGATGGATCTGCACAGTGGTAAAATGATATTTTTTCTTCATTCTCCTATTTTTTTTAATAATAGCTTGTAACATTGTACATTTTCACCTGTACTAAATTTAGGTTTTCTTCTCATTTGACTATATAGCTCAAAGAACATTTTCTTGTCTGATATTCCAGATGCTTTGAGCACATCATCACACATATCAGACTGAAATCTTGGGTTTTTGTCTTCAGTGTGCTGCGCTGCATCAATACTAAATTTTGGTTTCCTATTTCTGACCACTTAGTACCACGAATGTCATTATTGCAGTTCTTTGCAATCAGTGTTTTCCTGTTGTATTGTGATGGGTGTTATATGCTAACAACCTTTGCTACTTTCCTGAAATTTCCATAACGGTTATGAACTTAATATTGAGCACACTTCATGTGATTCCACAGGTCTTTCCTGTGTCATGGAAAATTATAATTTGTTCTGTGACTTTTATCTTTCAACCTGTTTAATTCCTGTGAAATCTTGTTATTCCTTGGCCATTTAGCTTCTTCAAGAATTATTGATGATAAATCATGTTGAAAACTCCTTGGAAGTCCAAGTAGACTGTAACGAGTCCATTTCCCCTATTCATGTGCTGGCTTTTTCAAGGAACTCCATCAGGTCTTTGATGTCTTTGATGTGTCTTACAAAAAAACATGTTGACTGCTTCTCAGTGTATCATACCCGCACACTAAATTCTGTTTCTTATTAGAGTTTCTAACAATTTTCCTGGCAAAGGCAACAGAGATAATGGTCAGTAGTTCCACAGAACTCCAGGGAAAAAGAAGCTTAACATATGTCATCTTCCAGCCTTCTGGTGCTTGAAAAGAATTAAGGGAGGGGTTTTGCACCAAAGCAGTAGCTCATTGTTTCAAGCTCAGACTTTTCTAGAAGTGTCAAAAGAATATAAAATAATCATTTATTAGTCCCTACTCTTCCTCTGTCAAACTTGAGTTTGCTTCTTACTTTTTTTGCTTCTTACTTTTTTTACTCCAACCTTTTTACTGCTTGTGATGTGGTGCATGTGCCTACGTTACAAGCTCTTCAAATAGCAAAACTCCAACTGTATTTCTAATATGTTACATTGAAGAAAAAAAAAAGGGAAAAATTTAAAAGTTGAAAATAGATTAATCCAAGCAAAAAAACCCTAAAATCACAATTACATTAAACAAAACAAGTGTGAAGATGGAAATCAGCAGGCCAAGGTTTATGTCCCAGATACAGACTTAACTAATAAAGAAAAAAAGTCCACTATCAATTTAGATGGCCCTAATTTGAAACTGGTTCGAGTAAAAAGGCTTCTTAATAACAGTAGTAAATAAGTTTTCAAATCCCAGCTGTCACAGCCACCACTCTGGGGGATCACATGAGGGATCACACCTTCAATATACCATTCCAGGAAGAACTGGGAGATAACTCACAAGAAAGGGTCTGGCTGATATGCTGAAAGGATGCTGACTAAAGCTCACAGCCATGTGTTGAACTTGTAGCCTCTCCCGTCTAATTCCAATCTTACCACATTTTTTCAACCTTCCCATGCTTTTATTCTTTCTTATTTATTTGTTTTCTGTTTAATTACATCTAATACATTCAGTCAAAACTACAGTGAGCTGTGACCAGCAAAACAACTCCATGTTCCATCACAAGCAACCTGACCCAGGTATGATTTTGCTTATTGCTGCTGAAGTGAGAAGAGGCTGGTGGCTGCATCTCAAAAGCAGCAAGGTTACAAACAGCAGTGAGCATCACTGACACAAATGACATTTTGCTTGTCTTTTTATTTTGTTTTCTGCACTTGTATATTTGTCTTCAAAGCAACAGCTTTTTTTTTTTTTTTTTTTTTTTTTTACCACAAATCCAGTTCATCTCATCTTACTTTATCTTAAAAAGGACTGTTGTTTTCATCTTTGCCTCTGGTAGACCACCAAACTGTTTTTCCCTTGGCAATGTCTCAGAAATAGTGACGGAAATAAATCAAAGGACATTGTCAAAATGAAGACTAAAATATTTTGTATTTCAAGATTTAATTATTTTTCATATCTTTCTCTGTGCTCTAAGAAGAGCCTAGCCTGCTGAGACCTGTATTAAAATCCATGACTCTTAACAGTCCATTATTAACTGACAACATTGTCTTTGCACCTTCGTGTGACACCCTGGGCTCAAGTTTTCCATCCAAATCTACAGAGTTCCTCTCACCCTTCCTTATTCTGGACAGAAATTACACTTCATTATCAAGAAACAAACATTTAGGGGTTGACTGTCTTTAGTAGCTGCTGCTGGTTTAGATTTGACTCTGTCAGCCATTTAGGACAGAAGTTATGGACACAGAAAGCAGTACTATTTGAAGGAAATGTTCCCTTGAAGGAGACTAGGTTAGATATTATAGGAAGGTTTCTCAGGGAGCTCACAACCTAATTAGAGAAAGACAAGCCAGAATCATAAGGACAACAAACAGAAACAGGTGGAGAGTAAGGATGGAAGAAACCACAGCAAGAGCATATTTGTTTTACTGCTAGACTTACTGGAATTCTGAGATGAATGACAGCTTATGTGCTGGAGTGAGTGTGAGCAGCTGTTCTGTTAATTTTACTTCCCATGTGTGTTAGTCCTAACAGTATTGCATTGGAAACACAAGAGGTACAGGCAGGAATGTCAGAGAAAACACTTCTTTTTTTCCCAGTTCGTTTGTCCCTGTTAAAGAAGAATCACAAAATGTTTTACGGTTTCCTCCAGTGACAGAAAGTAAGACGGGATCTAAATGTAGACGCACAATCAAATATGTATTATTGCTTTGCTAAATGCTTTTACTGTCCAAAGTTTATAGATTACATTATTATGGAGACTTTAATAGTTTATGGGGTGTTTTTTTCCTCTCTATTTGGAATTTTTTAAGACCTATATTGTTTTGTATCATGATAACAATTCAAAATATAAATGTATTTCTTTTTAAAGGCTTATGATGCAGAAAAAATACTCATTTTATGGATGGAGAATACATATAGACAATGGACAACTGGGTTGCTCAGTCTCAGAGGAAATCTGGATGTGCAGATAAAGAATACGTTCAGGAGACCTTGGGTCTTAAAACTGCTGCTGTAACCACTTGTCCATAAGGGATTCTTAAAAGTGGCTGAACTGGACCAAGTCCCTAATTGGTTGCCTTTGCAGTGTGCAGCAGTAGGCACTGCATAGGGTAGTGTCTCCTAAACACTTAACACAGTTTTGCACTGTTTGTGGCTCAAGGTATATTGTACTCTGTATTTGATGCTACTCAGTGGAGTTTTTTTTCCAAATGTTAGTCTAATCATCCCTGAAACTCTTGAAATACCGTGTAAAGATGACTTACAAATTTAAATGTACATTTCTTTTGCAGACGAAGTACCTGTATTTTATCTAATGCTCATTAGTTATTACTCCAGAAAAAAAGCTGTGAGCAATAATTTCTTATTCACTTTTTCCAAGTTAGTTAGATTTTTGTTAATGACAATAATATTCCTCCTTGGCTACCCTTTGTCCTGTTAGAGTTCTTCTCTTTGCAATCGTACATAAGCCAGTACAGTTTATCTTCTCTGCTCCTGCTCCAGTCCAGCTACATCCTTCCTGTGACAGGAAAGCCAGTCCTGCACTCAGTGTGCATGGTGTGGCCACACGATGGGTTTATAGGGGTAGTTTATGCTGGTTTATGCTCCACTGCACTCCTAATAATGCCTATTAATCTGTTTGCTCCTTTTTTTGTTATTTTTTTCCTGAATAATACAAATACAGGAGATATAGGGAAGCAAAAAAGCAAGCAACCCCACTATAGGTTTTTGGACTGTTTTGTCATTGTAAAGTATTCATGATACTTAGAACATCTCTTTTGTTTGTTTGTTTGTTTTTCCCTTGAAGTACTGTGATTGGTATTTGTTCCAAGTTAGAACAAAAAATAATATACAGTAACTTCTTAAGAAGGAGATATTTAAAAACGTCCATTTCTTTCTAGGATCTCTCATCCGCCCTCCTTCATTGTGACTGACGTGAGCTGCACAGAAACTGTAGCTTAGACCAGGCAAATTTTCAGAGCATGAAGAGGATAAAAAGTCGGATTAGCATGTATTAGAAGCCTCCATTGAAATTGGCTTGTTCTGGTAAAGCAACTTCACTTTTTACATTCTTCATTTTCAAAAAGAAAATATTTGCAGGGAAAAGACTGCACTAATTATTTGTTTTACTAAGCACCGTAAAAGTATTTAAGCACATTCTCTATATGATATGTTTGCTAAGTGAAACGTCTCAATAATGTGCAATGTTATAATAGACTAGAGTAGACTAGAATAGAAAATGCTGTTGAGTTGGAAGGAACCTACAATGATCATCTAATCCAACTGCCTAAACTCTTCAGGAGTGACTGAAAGTCTAGGAAGCCTTTTCTACTGGCTGACCATCCTCTTGGTAAAGAAATGCTTCTTAACGTCGAGTATGAACTTTCCCTTATGCAATTTTGAGCTATTCCCACGTGTTCTGTCACTGGATACCAGGGAGAAGAAGTCAGCACCTCCCTCTGGACTTATTCTTCTCTGGAGGCTGTAGAGAACAATGCAGTTGCCACTTTGCCTCCTTCTTTCCAAACAGACCAGCACAAAGTGCTCAGCTGCTCCTCACAGGACATTCATTCCAACTCTTTCACCAGGTCTGTTTTACTCCTCTGGATGTATTCAAGTGCTTTAACAGCCTTTTAAAATCGTGAGGCCCCAGAGCTGCGCACAGTACTTAGAACGGGGCCACATCCACACTAAATATGTCAGCTTTAAAAACTCTAGTCTTTAAAAACTAGTGCAATACAGGAAATACTTCAGCTAATGCCAGAGGCTCTGATTCAGGTATGAAAGTAGTGTTTCTCCTCATCTGTTACCCAGGTATAGCCCCGACCTTTGCCGCCTTGAAGGTCGTAGCAAGTATATCTGCACAACTTCCAGCTCGCTAAAAGCCAGCTGAGGACCTCTACTCCACCATGATATATTGTATCTTTCTGAACTTCCGAAGCCTTTTTTTCTGTATAGAGCCTTGCACTGGGGAAATTTTCAGGGAAGAGAGCAACATACTGCAATTAATACAAATGCTCCTGCTACTTACCCACTGTGTGCCCATTAAAGACCTGGTTAATCCCTCTCAGCTGTATAATTTCCTGTATAAAGTGCATAAAATTGACTGCCCCACACAGTTAGTGGTTCAAAATGTCTTTGAGATAATCTGATGAAAGGTGAAACTGAAGAAGAAAAGATTGGTTTTATTAGCAGTAATGTTGCAATTAGTTCATTATCCTTCTTAAGAAAGAGCTTTAAATTGTTCTTGTTGTAGGAGTTGCAGCGAAGTGCAACTGTTCTTGTCTGTGGCAACTCTGTGCATTATATCAAATGAACGGAGGAAACAAAATAAATAGGACCTGGGTGCTATTTTGGGAAAATGCTCATTTTCTCAAACATCAGGTGATTACCAAAAATGCCACCTACTATAAATATTTTTCTAAATAAGTTTTTTTTTTTTTTTTTTTTTGCAAAGTTGTTTAGTAAAAGCTGTGTTCTGCAAATCTTTCTTCCGAGCTATTTTTTTTTAGTGATGGCTAATCATTAACTGACTTTTCATGTTAAGGTCTTGCTATACTTTTAATCCACACGTATTTTATGTATAAGTATTTTTTAATGTAGACATTATGAATGACTAATTTTTTTTCAATCACCAAGTCAGACAGAATACCTAATGAATTAAATGTTTTTCTTTATACTGCATCTTGGTAAAATTTCTTTATGATGCAGATCATCGTCCTAACTAATGATGGCAATTAATGATGGGATTCTGTGAGAAGAGCTTTTGTGCTACCAAAGCTCTTTGTAAATATTTCTGGTAGCTGTTAATCTAACTAGCAAAGATGAAATAAGAGAAAAAAAAATGCACAAACAAAACCTGTTTATCTCCTGGGGCATTTCAGCCTGATCTTCTACTGCAGCCTTCTGCTCAAACAGTATCATTGCATGAAAATATGTTGCATGCTATATACTTTGTTGGATTCTAATATAAGAGTTAATAAATGTTCTTATTTGATTATCAGCACTTGGAGAAAATTCAGAAATCAACATATTTTATAATCTGGTTCAGCTGATAAGATACATACAGGGAACTACAAAGTACTTGAAATTTACCATGAGGATTATTCAAAATAAAAATCTAAATTTCAAAAAATAAAAGTCTTGAATTACTGGAAAATATCTCCAGTGCTCTGTGATAGAAGGTCTTTCTTTAAGGTCCCTGATGACATTTGCTTTCTCTGTTAGCCACACAACATTAGCCTTCTATTTCCATCCTTGATGCTGACTTTAGTCTCTTTCTCTGTTTTGGAAATCATCAGTAATCACAGCCCAGGTAGGCATATGTAATCTTGTTTCAGGCTACTGGCAAGCAATTTAAATACAGTAATACAGAATTCAGAGCAAACATCTCACTGAACCCTTCCAGTCTGGGTGGTTAGTGGGTGGCTGAGGTTCATATTTTTACAAGGAGATTGATATAGGGATTAAACATTGAAAGGTTCTTATTCTATACGTATAATTATTTGCAACTCTACAAAAAAATCTCTGCAACTTTTTATTTGTAGAACTGTGATGAAAGAGGGAAAGTCTATAACTTTGAAGGGGATGGTTAGTGAAAAGTCAAATATGCATCAGTAATATACACAGGCCACAGGAGAAGCTGCTAATTGGCTTATTCTGAGTATCTCATCCATTTCCTCCTTCCCAGTAGTCTTGGGTTTTGGCTCATTGATTGTATCTCCCCTGGGTCCTTGCCAGCCTTGCTCTCCAACATGTGATGAATTGTCAGAGAGACTTTTCTAGCTGACTTAAAGACTGTGGCCAGATGATGGCTTAAAAAACTATTATAATATGTACTGGGTTTGAAAAATCAGCCATCTCAATAGTGACAAATGAGAGCCCATCACTCTTCCTGGCTGAAATGTCCTCTATCAAACCTCCCACTTCATTTAGTGGGCAAAGCACATTACATGTACTTGGAACAATGTGTTGGAGCAATATATGTAATCGGCTGTCCAGTGAACTCTGTGAAGGAAATAAATTTCATCATAGTTAAGTCACAAAGTAGAAATTTGTTTGGCTTCTGTCATTTTGTCAAACCAGCATCATGAATACAGCCACTCTGTCACTCTCAGGCCATGAAACTGATTGACATATTATACTATAAACAGCACCAAAATGGAAAGATTTTTGCCCTTCTGACATGGTAGATATTAATGAAGGTCATTCTGGGGGTAATGTGTGAATCTGACAAGGAATAGCCAGAAAGACTTTCTTTCATAGATTATAAGGACCATAAATAGTATGTATCCTCTGGCTAGCAGCTGATGTAACACTGTATCTAAAAGCAGTATGTTTAACCTTTCTCAATTTTTTTTTTCCTGTGTTTGAACTACCGGTTTAGTCAGAGTTTCAGATGTGATTTTAAATTAATTATAGGAAGTGTTTGCTCAAGTTTGTCAAGCATCTTATGTCATGACACCAACATAAATACTTGGAGTGGATCAGAGGTTCATCAAAGAAGTTTACTGAAAATTTTTAAAAAATAAATAAAATCTTCATAGGAATTAAAAAAGACAGATAAAACAGTTAACTTTCCTGGAAACCAGTGTCAGGATTGGAGAAGCCATGTGTAGCTACAATCAAGTCATGTGAAGGATATTAGAAGCATCATGTCACACAAATAGTTGTTGTACACATCTATACAAAAGGAGACCCAAGGTATTTTTTAGTTGCATCTGAAGCTGAAGTCATATTTCAGTGCCTAGATCTTAGAACTGCATCACTATATAATCACTAAAAATCCAAAAGCTATTTTTTCTTTATTTTTCAGTGTTAACACATCGATGAAACAGTAATGACTGAAATAATTTCAGACAGTAGAATTATTAAATAATGCATTTAGGGTATGACTAATAAGCAAAATTTTAAAATAGCTCTAAGTTTTTTTATACATTTAATTAAGCTTAGTTTTAAAAATGTGAAATACTGAAAATATGAAAATCTAAAAGGGATTATCTGGAATAAGATCAGCTGCATTAGTATTGGTTAGAGAGATACTTCTGTTTTAAAACACATAACTTACACAGAAAAGCTCTAAATGTTCTTCTGATTCGGTGCAGGTAAGTCTCAGCATTAGGATTATTCTTTCCATTGGAAATGTAAAAGCACATACTGTAACTCTGAGTAACTGATAAATTTTCTTATTGGTTTAGCTAGCATGATCAAGAAAGTTTTATTTTAATTAACTTGAGGTTCAGAAGGATTTGAGGATTTTCAGCATTAGACTACCCCTGTGTTCCTGTAGAAACAGCATCTTTTATCATGCTCATTCTGTAGAAAGGAATATGATTTAATCCCTCTAGAATTTTCTTCTTTGACTATCGTGAATATTAGCATGTTCTTTAGAATTATGTGACACCATTTCACCTTGAGAGACATGTTGAAAATAGGTAAGAAAATGAAGGCACTTCACTGCTTATATAGATGGTTATACTGCAAGAATTACATATTAATAATGCTAATCTGTTTTACAGTAGCACCTGAAGGCCCTTTCTGAAATTAGTGCCTTACTGCTCTCACAGACAAAAGATGGTTCTACCCATTAGCAGCCTGCAGTCTCAATACCTAAAACTGAAAAAGGCTAGGAGAAATCAAGGATAAATTCACCAGATTTCACAGATGGAAAACTATAGCACGGACATTTAGGTCTGTCAGGTTTGGTTTATTTGGATACTTTTTTCCTGAGAAGGTTTTGCAGAACTGATTGAAGTTATAAATTTAAACTTAGATAACTTCACCAATAACCAGTAGGAAATATTTGTGAATAGTCACAATAAAATAATTTGCTTTTTTCAGCTTAGCAGAAATCATTTGGGAACAGATTTACCTAAACCCGAATAAGTCACTCTTACTCGTAGAGCCTGAAGTCCACACGATCTTATGCATTCAATTAAAATCCAGTTTAATTATGCAATTCTCATGAATGCATGTCTTAACTTGTAGGTACTCTCATAAATAATCTGGAGGCACAGCTGTGACTTTGACCTGGGAAAGACTGTTGTTGGGCTTATTGTGCTGGTCAGGAAGACTTGCTTTTCTTTATAAATTCCCACTTCAAAATCAAGATAACTTTTTGAATTTAAACCCAAATCCTAAATCTCTTAATCAGCTGAAACAATGTGTCAAAGTGCCTCAATGCACTAGGCTGTCTATTACTTAGCATCCCATGTGACATCTTTGCAGACTCTCACGTGAGCCACCGGTTAATATATTTATTAACTTTAGGGGTGAAGTCAATAGGATGGATTTCAGTGGAACTGCTGTCACAGTAAATGCTCATGCAATTTCAGCACAAGTAAAGATGTATTCAGAATCTGGTGTAAAGTGGAGCACAAGTTATACCTTCACTCTAGGGAGGACTGTCAATATTTTAATATAAAGATTTTTCTTCAATCCAGGCAGGAAAAAAAACCCTCCAAAACCTAACCATCCGACTAACAAATTAATAAAAAGCCATAACCAACAACATGCTTTTGAGGGATTAGAAATATCCAGTAAATTGTGTGCATTTGTTTGATTTTATGACATATTAAATTGTATAACTGTAGCTGTTTCTCTCTTTAAATGAGGAACCACCAGTCCTGTGAGAGACCCCACACTGCCAGAAACACTGCGACAACCCTTCAGACACTGCAGTCCCAGAGGCAGTGGGACACAAAAAGTAAAAAATGAGAAGCTTTTAAAATGTCATTAATGAAAAATGGATTTGATATCGAGCCTAGGCAAAAATGACCAATTTTCTCGACTGGAAGTTGACAAACATCATTAAAATCAAGGTCTGCATCAAAAGATTTTAACTGTACATAATTTTTACTTGCTAGCAGAGAAAAATATTAAAGGGAGAGTTCTAATGCTGCTGAAAGAACATTAATTATCTTGGCAGTAGTATAACATTGAACTGGTATCAGCTACTAATTAGAATTGTGACATTTGGTTTGGGGGTTAGTTTGTGTGATATATGATATATAAGATTTTGTAAATGACTACTGCTTTCAAATGTGTTCAAAAGAAGAAGGGTTTCTCTTCTATGTCTCTCTTCAGATTATTTCCTGATACTCTCCAGATCCTTTTAATAAGCACCAAATATTATGAATATGTAGGTTGATATGGGCAGTAAAAAAATCGAAAATTTTAAAAGCAAACACAGTCTTCATTCCCCACCTTAGAGGGTTTTCAAATTTTAGGTCTAGTCCTGTGGGATTCGGACTTTGAACTTGACCTCAATAGAATCTGATTTCACTAATACTTTCAAATTACTGCTGTTGCTGATTTGGGAAGAACATCTTGAGTTTTTTTATATAGCGTATATATGTTATCAATAATTTCACACTGACAAAAATGTAGAGATAATAACTTTTTTTTTAACAAAAATACAAGACATTTATCCATACGAGACAGATCTTGCCATACTATAAAAACATGATATTTGCACTTCCATAAGGAGATTGAATATGGGAGAAGTTCATATTCAGTTCAAAGTACAGTTCAAAGAGATTTTGTTAAATCACCACAAGAGAAGCTGCTCAGAATTTAGTAAGCTAACCCCAGAATGGTTCAAGGTTTTTACATTACTTGCAGTTACAAATTCAGTCTCTTTCCTAGTATCTGTCGCTTTGCTTATATCTGCCTGTGGCTGAAGGGTCTTTCCAGGTGTTTCCAGTTTCTTCTTTTTTTTTTTCCTGGATATTTGTTCCCAGCTATCTAAAAAGAAGAGGAAAGGGAAAAAAATTGGGTTTATTTTCAAGAAGTAAGGTATATTCAGATATCAGTCTTTTTACCTCCCTTTTATCTCCTTGTTACTTTTTCTTCTGTCCCAATTTGGTCCTTTTCCAGTACTTTCTTTGTCTTTCTCTTTATATTTCTGTGCTTTGCATTCTAGCCTTCAAGATTTTTCTCTTACACACTCTATATCTCTATGAATTACCTCTCTGTTTAGGGAACCCTTTAACTTCTGTTCCAGAAATAATTCTAATTATAAAATGTACCTATGATCTGCATCTGAATGTTTGAGTGGCTGTGTTGTGGTGAACTTAGAGAAGATATTCTAAGAAGGGAAGGTTCTGCATTGGCTGATATTTTATAACAGTTGTAAAGCAGCAAGTATTCAAATATCTGATCTGTGCAATTGTGTGTTCAGACAAAATGCACACAGTTTAGTAAGAGCTTCAGAGAAGTCTGTGTTGGATGGTCTGGATAATGATGTTAAGAATACTTACTGGAATACAAGGAAGCTCTGAATGTCTTGTCTCTGGCACTTTTAGGGACAGAGATTTAGAAAAATATGAGACAATTCATAGTCAATAAAATTTATCAACACATGTCAAATCTTTCTTAAAGGGCTTATTTAAAGCTTCTAATGGCTATGAATCATGCTTTCTTTCCAGCAAAAGCTCTAAAAATTTTAGCAGTCACTTCTAAGCATCTTGGGGTGAAAATTGCCTTATATCCCAATGGGATTTTTTGGCTGTGTAATAGCGCATGTATGTGGAGAGGGGTGGCATACTTTCTTGTCTGTTTGAGCAAGAAAAGAGAGGTAGAAGATAAAGCAAAAAATGTGTATCCCCCCAGTCAATAACACTATCTTGACTTTAGGACCACTGTGTGTACAATGCAGCCACCTGACAGAGCCAGAAACGTGTGGCAATGCCTTATCTCTCTGCAGAGCTCATTCAGAGTGTTTGATGAAGTGCACTCAACAAGAAAGATAACAATGAAGTGCTTCCACCCTTTCATTTCTGCAAATCCCTTGCCATAGGACTGTGGAAATATGCAAAGAGAAATCCCCTCTCTCCCCTCCCTTCTTTGTTTTTTTTTTTTAGTGAAAGACATTTTAATTTCCCAGTGGGAAAAAAAAAGGTAATTTTATATCTGGACCCAGTGTGAAATACTTTACTGATTTTAAAATTTACGGTTTCTGTGTTGGCCAGTCCAGGGAATGATACATCTGTACTTCGTTAAAAAGTAGTGTGAACACAATTAATTAAAGATGTTGACTGTTTCTAAAACACTCTACAAATATTTCTTTGCAAGCACATAAAACAGTGCCAGGTGTAGGATGAAAGGCAATGCTGCTGCTTGATCTTGGTAGTGAACAGTAGGATAATGTACAGCTCAATAGCACATTAGCATTTTCAAAGACTATGATTTCCATTTCTTATCATACAAAAAAGAAACCCAAAAACCTCAAAACATAAAGCAAAGGAAGAGAAAGTGTAGAAACAGTATTAGTTATTTTATCAACTACCTGAAATGCTAAGTGGAGCCAAGTTAAACTTTGAGAAACATAAATCCTATTTGTCATAGTTGAGTAAATCTTTGCAAACATTTTCCTTCCTTTAAACATCAATTTTATCTAAAAAATGTTTCTAATGGTGATTATCTTCTGATAAATGATGTAGGGTGTGACTTGTAAGTAGATTTTGCAGTGGTCTGAATACTTGTACATGAGATATTGCAGCACAGGTGATAGAAAAGTGAGTTAGAGCAGAAAGCAACGGTATTACCTATATTCTCCGTCAAAGCTGTCATCTTTTGGCACTGGTGCTTGCACTGCACTTTCATGGTGGACCTCTGGCAGCTGCTGTTCATAACATGACTCTATCTGAAAAGATTGATACCAGCCTTCATTTAAATAAAATAACTTTCTTTCTGAAAAATTGTTGGAACATACTTAGTCATGAAAGGGGAAAATTCTACACTGTGTTCCCTGCTCACAGTATTGAAAAATGGGCCATGTTGCGCAAAACTGCATGAATGATCTTTATGTTCTTTATTTTTTCCAGCTGGATCTGATATAGAAGTTAAGGCTGTATATCAGGACTTGCAATCACACTTTTAAGCCTTAATTTTTCCTGTGGTACAAAAGACTTTCTTAAATTGTTTGTGTGAAATAAAGTTGCCTGGAAGTAAAATTCAAGTGGAAAATAAAGTAAGGGAGGCAGTAACTCAGATGTTCCATGCTATTTTTTTCCATGAAGAAATACTTTATATTTTGCTGCATTGTGTTGCGTAACTAATTTTATTGGCAAATTATTTACTTTTAATAATGTAAAATAAAGAGATTTCCATTAGAGGGAGAGCATTTATTAAGGTGTAAGTAATAAGATTATAAAAATAAAGAAAGGGTTAGAATATACATCTGAATATCCAGTAGATGGAGCTTCTTACCTCTAAAATGTTTCATTTCATCAGAGTAAATTTGAATTTAAGGCTGCTGTTGAGATGCAGTCCAAAACTAAATACAAAAATTACAGCAAAGATTGTATCAAAGCCAGATAAGACTGTGACATGATCAAAAACCTTAAGCTACTTTTAGAAGCACTTCTTCCTGTTGTCTTTCCCTTAGTGGCACATTTAATGATGCACAAAAATAGTATTTGATTAGGAAATACTGGTAAAATAGATATTATTATAGTTTCCTGTATGTTTTTTGTTTGGTTGTGAGGTTTTTTGGTTTGTATATTTTTTCATGTGTAATGCCTAGATTTGTCCATTCAAGGGTTAAGCAGCAATTCTTATTAATTTCTGCAGATTTTAGTACCAGAGAGCACCAAGTAATATATTTGAGATTTCAGAAAGACATAATGAATACTGAGTTGAATATAAGTCAGAGAAGTGTTTTCAGAGACTCTGCATGGAATTAATTAGCTCTGATTTCTGGTGAGGAGTTATTAGAGACTAATATAATTAGACACAATTATTTTTTTATGAAATGTTATTATAATTTGAAGTTAGTATTTTTGAGGCAAACTTGAGATAATTTGAGAATAGTCTAAAATGTCCCTGTTTCTATTGCAGAATGATATTTGAACTAGCCTTTAGTTTTGATGGAGGATAACATTTACTCTATTATATACAGCATGTTTGTCCAGAAAGTTTCAACAGTGGCAGAAAGCTGAATTCAAAGATAAATAAATGTTTTCAGAAAGATGAGCTTTGCAAACCAAGGGAAGGCAGTTACTGCACCTTCATATTTATATTCTAGGGGCACATTCAATCATTTCCTCTGCAGCAGTTTGGATTCAGCTTCTGATGCTTGAAAAGATACCTAAAACTCAGCCTGTCTTAACAGAATTCCACCTGAGGTAGACAAAAGGCTGAAGACCTTAGTGTCAAGTGTCTGTGGCAGTCAGATCTAGATAATGGTAGTCATTTGAATTTGGTGGTGGTTGATAAAAAAAGCGGTAAAAATTATTAGGGTTTATGTTGTTGCTGTGAATGCTTTTACATTAATATTGAACAAATATCAATGAAATCTGGTACTTTTGGAATAGCATGATATATAATTCAAGGTCTGATTGGAATAAATCTTGAGTACCTCAGGATTTTTGCATATATCAGCCAAGGTTTCATTCTGTTTTAGTCAGAAAGATAGAAGTTACAGGACAGATCTTGAGACCTTTATTAATAACCCCGATTTCCACTGGAGAACTGGAGAGAGGCAGTGTCTATCAGTTTCGACGTAGTGTGCCTTTGAATCTTGTGAAACACTGCAATTCAGATTAGCAAAGTGACTTTCAGACTGTCTGCGCCTATCAGCGTAGATGTGTCCTAACCTGTTTCTGGATTTTAAGCCAGATGATTTCAGTAAATAATGACAAATTATCTCTGACTTTGTTCTCCTCCCCCAAGTTTCTTGTGAACATGTTCATACCCTTGCAAACACACTGTGATTTCATATAGGAGCACAAAATAGGTAAAGATTTAAAAATGTGTTAAAAATTAAGATTTTCTTTAGGACTCCATTTCATGAATATGCTTCTCTTTGCATTACTTCACATCTGACCCTTATTGCCTTTAATGGCCCTTTTTTTGAACTATTAAATCCCACCACAAGATACAGGAAATGCTCCTGATTGTTCCAAAAAAGCTATTCTCTCTTTCTCTCGAGAAAAGGGTAACTCTTCTCTCTGCATTTTCTTTTCTTCTTTTTATTCTTTGCTTTCTCCATAGACAACTATTTCTGGACTGGTGGGAAATCTTTCAGTAGATTCTCATGGGGCAGACTGGCACCTTGAGAAAAACCCCTATGGGTTTCCGTCCTTTGTGCAAGGCCAGGCAAACACAGAGGGAGGCTGTGCTTGCTGAGGTCCCTGCCAGCAGAAGCCAGGGAAAGATGCTGCAAAGTGTCTCCCTTGTTCTGTTGGATGTGTGGGTAGTAGGACACAGTGGACAGTGTAGGGATTAGGTTCAGCAGAGAAAGTCAGGGAGGCTGAAGGGAAGACAGAGTCTCTTGAGGTCAGCAACAGGGGTATAGATGTTCATGCCAAGCAGACACGAGACCTCTCATCTCTAATTGCTGTTCCTTCGTGGCCCTTTATATCAGTGTAGGCAGAAACCGACAGAATACCATTGAAGTCTGTAGAGAAAGATGCAAGTTAGAAAGAAAAGAGAGCTGGACTTGTCAGATGGAACTGGAAATACTGTGCAGGCTTTCAGGGGTCCCTGAGGCCTCTGCTTTCAAATCAGTGAAAGAACAGCTCTACGTGAAAGAATAGGGGCTGGTTGTACTCCAGAGTGGGAGAATGAGCTCCTGGGGCTGTGCTGAATGAAAGGGAAAATGAAAAGGAAGGAATGCTTCTCAGAAACACTATTTTGTGTGGTATGGAGTTCAGCTGTCTCCTACCAGTTCAGAGTAGGGGACTGTAGCATAACATGATGAGGGTTAAGGTGAGACCAGAGGGCAAACTGCACAGCCATAGGCATAAAAGTGTCTGTGAAAATGTTTTGCTCAGGGCCCTCCAACACTACATTCTCAGTGGTGGTAATGGCAGGAGAGTGGTGTTTTGTGCCATTTTGCTGAATGGGGTAGGACGCTTTCAAGAATTATTCTTAACATTGATGGAGGGAGACTATGCAAAGCAGATGATGTTAGTAAATGTCCTGCTTTCAAAAATCACTGAAAGATGCAACGGATTGATAGGGAGGAAAATCTTGATGTTAAAGGAACTGTTTATTCACAGTATGCATTCATAAAGCAGCAGAAACATAATTGCTTAGAAAGCATATGAAATTTATTGTTCACATTCTCATTTTGCATAAATCTGCTTTGTTACTTTGTTCAACATAGAATACAAAAAAGTCCAAGACGCTTTGAAAACAGTATCGCAAAGCACAAAACAATAAAAAAATTTCGCCCCTATGGTGCATGTTCTTCAGACAATATCATTTTATTACCAACATCTAAAAAAAATGCAGAAATGGGTCAGCAATCCATTTGAATGACTTTGCAGCATGTTCAGTGGTGTACTTAGACAAAAGAAATTCAACTCACCTGACTGCTAAAGTTAACTGAACAAGACCATTTCTTACATGACAAGGATCTGCACGCTATAACTAGCTGTCTTGTAGTTATATAGTAATATTGGATAACTTCCATTTTATGGAGTGGACCTACATTTTATTTGGTTTGTGTTGGTTTGGCTTTTGGAAAGCTGCAATTAAAAAGATATAATTATTTCTTAGTATGGCTGAGGGTGATATTTAACTGAAAACAACCCAGAGGAAAACAAGCTTGTGAATCTATAAAGGGATCAGAATAATGTAGTTATGGTAGTTAAGGTTTAGTGAGAAAACAGTTCAAAGAAAGTAGGATTGTAATTTAAAATAACATCTCATTAGTTGGTTTAATTACTCACTGCCAGCTCTAATTGGTTTTTAAGGCTGGAAACTAAAAAAAACCATAGCACTTAGGAAAAAGAAAGGATTTTTATTCCCAGTAAGCTGGACACAAGATGAAGTTTCCTTTGGCAAAGCATAAGATCCTGATTAGGTTTCTTAGCTGCTTTGAATTATTCTGTTTATTCTGTATTTGGAAATTAAGCCAAACAGCTACAATATTGATTGCATCTTTCTCTAGTATTTTCTTAACTTTTCCTTATTCATAACAAAAGTCTTTTAAAAGTCACTATCCTTAAGACCCCTATGTAGATAAGCAGTTTACTAGGTGATGATTTAATGTGCAATATGTTTCTTTATGTCCTCAGAAGCCTTCTAACAGAGTGTTATCTTCAACCCTCTGTTCATGTGCCAGCATGTACCAGTAGCTGTCAGAGACCATGGTACATAGACTTTGTTGCTGAGTAACACACAACAGAAAGACCATCACAAAATAAGATGAGAAATCCTAGAAAATGAGTAATAATGAGAAAAATATTTATTTTCGATGTTTATTAGTCCAGTACGAAATCTATGTTAAATATTGAGTCAGAGTTTGGGACTAGAAGTTCCTGTCCATCAGAGTAAGGAATTGCTAAGTGCTAAGTGCTAAGTCTGTTTCTGATCATACTTTATTAATTAATTTCTTTCACCTTGGCCCAGAAATCCAGAACACGTTGAAACACTAGTTCTTCTTTAAAATTAAATCTTGCACATTCTTTTCATTTCAGGTGCTTCAAATTTCATAAGAATGAATATTCTAAGACAGGAGGTAAATCCACAAGAATTTATGTGAGCCTATTATCCTCTCATAAGAAAATCTCCCATGTTGAGTCAAACAATGAAACAGTGCCTTACCAACTCCAGTTTGATTAAATATCTTAGAGAAAACTAGAAAATCAATCTTTTAATTGGTTTCTTGGAAAATCAAGGACAAATTTCATAATTGCTGCTTGCCTAGTCCTAAAATGGTAGGCACTTTTTCTCCCCAGCTATCTCAGGTACAGCAACAATGTCTCACTTTTGACATTGACCCTAGTCAACATTCTTACACTTCCCTTGAATCAGATCACTTCTGAAGGCTTTCTTCAGGAATTCTCCTAGTAAGATGAAATATTTTGGTATTTTACAGTGCTTCCTTGGTCTTTCCTGCTTTGGCATGCATACATGAAGCTGGTGGGAATCTGGGAGCGCAAACGTGCTGATGACCGTTGGTTCTGTGGCTCATCCGTGTGTTCGGCATTGATATCCTTAATTGGTGGCTGGAGAAGATTAAGGCATTCGCATCAGTTAAATGGCTGAGACAATCAAGAATTCCTGGGCACATTTTATGACTTGGGTTTTCAATGTAGGGTTTTGATTAATATGTAAAATATTATAAAGGGTATTCAATATGTTCTTGTCAAACATTTTCAAGTCAAACCAACTTTTAAAAAATTGATATGAAGTAGATGTGTTTCACCTGAGTCAACTTTTCACCCATGCACTTTGTAAAACAAAATCAAAATCATGATTCTGTCCAAAGTTTAATTTTTCACACATTTTTCAAAATCAAAAATAACAGGATTTAAGATTTTAGAAACTGCATTTTCTAAATTTAAAAGTGTTCATAATAAAATTTCTAGCTGATTTGCAACTATTCCTTTCAAAAATCTACCTTTTTTTGCATATTCTAAGAGGTTTTAACTACAACAATACTTAGTGAAATTTTAAGTCTGGAGTCCTCAATTTTAACGGATGGAATATTTTTCAGGAGTAGCCTTGATCATGAAATTAGTTCTTTCTGGGCCTTCCAACACTTTTAAAATTTCAAGGCCAAGGTATTTTTTTATGTCTGTGTTGTGAAGACGAGGTTGTTGTCTACTTTGATTAATTCTTTTTTGAGTCAGTCTTGACTGGTAACTGTAGTGATGCTGTCAGTCAAATATTGATTATTTATAAAATTATCAGACCTGCCTAAATGTGATAGTAGGTGCTTTAAAAAATGGTGTATATATTGAAGGCAATAAGATAGTAGAGCACGTCATTAAAATGACATCTATGTTTCAAATAATTGAAAGAAATTACAAATATTTTTAAGATATACTTGTAATTTAGATGCCTTTACAGTTTTGAATATAATTTTCCTAACACATTTCCCTGAAGAAAAAAGAAGCTGAAAGAACGAAACAAAAAAGAAACTAATTATAGTTGCTTCCTTGCAGTTTTTCGATTCTCTGAGGCACCTTTATGACCAATCATGATACCTCCTCATTTCAGAGTTAATGAGCCAAAAAGATGAAAGTTGTTTCAATTCTTGTTCTTCTATTTCCACTGTTGCAATTGTTTCTGTTCTTGAAGTCTTCTAAAGGGCTGAACTAAACAAAATAAAGGTTTCGGTACTACATTCTCAAAGCAATGTTCGTATTACAGCAGATTTCATTCTCAGGAATGGCAGCCCTTTATGTAGTTGCTTATATTTGCGAGTTACGTGGAAAAGAAAAGCAAATCAAAAAAAAGGGGTTAAAGATTCAGGTACCCTAAATCTTCAGTGTTAGCTCCCATAGAACATATAAATATATATGAAGTTTTAAAAGAAAATATAAAGATAGATATGAGCACCGTAATTAGACAGTTATTAGGTAACATTCCTGCTTCAAGAAAATGTTATAAATTGAGATGTTTAGAAGCTGCATTATTCCTTTAATCTCAGCTACTAGATAATGCCACAATAGGTAATATTAGACAAAATACATACCAGGGTATTAGTTGAGCATTAGTAGAAGTTTCCAAAAGATGCACTATGTTATTTTGTTACCAGTTAAAGTTGCCCTCTGACATATATATGGAATATCTTTGGAATATTAGAAGTTAGGAATGGGAGAAAAAACAAAACAAAAACAATAAACAAAAAACACCCACTGTATTTGAAGTCCCTGAGAGAAACAAAGTCATGAAGAAATTTTCTTCCTTATCCATTATTCTACATTTCTGTAAAAGACATGTATATTCTGTTACTGCAACTTATATCTTCCAGGGATGCCATTGTCTTTCTACCTCAAAAACTGTTTTTGCACTCTGCCTGTCCAAATGGCACATTTATGGAGAACCAAAGGAATAAAAGTAGCAGCATTTAGCCAGAAACAGAGGGCTGCAACCTCTAAAATTGTTTTAGGGTTGTACCAGAAGTAAAAGTAGTGATGTTTGGCATTTGCACAATAGTGTATTTTTATACAAACTCTTCTGCTTGTCAGCCAAGGCACGACTGTTCTGCTGGATATGCATAATTTTCTAAACAAAGGATTTAATTTGAGACCTCACTCACAGCTAAAATTCAGTAATATTTAGGAGATTTAAGACAAGATTGGCAGAAAAGCTGATTGAGAATGGTATTTTTTTATTTTAAGAGTCATAAAAAACTTTTATGAAGGTGTTTCGGAGCATGGCCTAAGTGTAAAAACAGACCAAATGAAGCCCCAATACTGATTTCTTCAAATCACTTTTTAGCTTCCAGTTTCACACTCCTGTCTTTCTCTCTACCTCACAAGCAGCAACAACCCAAAATAAGTGATAATGGGACAAAGAATATCAAGCTGCATCCTACAGAAGAACTTTAGGCAAGCAATTGATCATACTTCACTTCAAAACCAGAATAGTAAGAAATAAACAAGATTAGATATCAATGAGAAAAAAAAAAACCAAACACCTGATAGAGGTTTCAGTACGTTTTGGACTATCCATTTAAATTATTACTTCTCTCCTCCTCTTAAATAACAATTTTACCAGTTCTTCAGGATATGAACTTTGATTTTTTTTTTTTCCCTCACAGAAAACAGTTATTATGTCACTGGTTTTTTGAGTGATCTGGGCAGCTTTCTTAGCAAATATATCCTGTACCTTTAATGGAACTTTTGGTTTGGGGTTAAAAATGAAAGGTAAATCCCTGAGAGCCACTTATGTCCTATATATTTTCTGCAATAAAACAATTGTACAGTTTTTCTGGAGTAAATTTTTCCTGATTGGCATAACAAAACATTTATTTTCTAACTTCCATGAAATTTTCTTGAAGTGTTCCTGGTTTTTGTGTGAATTTCAAGATGGTAATAAAATAAGAATTATGAAGCATAATGAATAAAGATGTTATGCCTTTTTAGGATTAAGAGACGTTTTCTTGTATGAATGACTGTGTGCTTTGCCTCCAGTTGAATGTAAAAATAAGCATCTCATGAGACAGCAAATGTATTGTGATTTTTTTTTCCTGGCTGCCTTTAAAGAAACATAATAAGTCAATTTGCATTTTGCAATGTACTGAGAGCAACAATGGATCATTAAGTTCTTCTCAATTCCACCTGATGGAGCGTGTAGAAGAGTCCCCTGCAATATTGCATTAGTGACACTTTCATTATCTGAAACTATTTCTGTATCCAGGCAAAACTATTCCTGTAATATCCCTGTCTCACTGTGTTTTGTGTATGTGGAAGACTGATTTGCATTGTCATTCTTGGGCCTTTATGGTTCACTAAGGGTTGATGAAGTTGTGTGTGTGAGCTGTGGACCTTATTGAGCTGTATTATTGCTTTGGTACTCTTTAGTGTGTGAACACGCAAGGATGATAAGAGAGCAGTTTCTCTATTCCATAAATTGCTGCATATTTGTGAGAGAATCGTAGCACAGTACAATAGGTAAAAGAACTTTTATGCTCATATTTTAAAATAAGTGACTGAGATAAAAATTTAAATTAATTCAAATAGTTACTGTATGCTAACTACCAATAAAGTGTACAGGTATCAGGACAACATAACATGCCTTTCAGTCGTGTTTTTTATACAAAACTCTATTTGCAGGTTATGTTTTCAATATCTAATTTAAACCTATTGAAAATATTAAAAACTATCTATTCCTACTTGTTGTTGATATTATTAGCAAAACAAACAAATAATCTTTGCCTATATTGCATGTTTGCACTATATTTTTATTGTGGATTAAGAATTACTTTTCTATTAGTAAGCTGTTCACACTATTGCTGTCTGTGTTGTAGGACTTTAAATCATATCTAGCAGGTATCAACATGGGGATTTACCAAAGAGAATCTTGAAAATCTGTCTTCCTGGTAAAATGAGCAAGCCTTGACCCAGAGGGATGATTAAATCAAAAACCATCATATATTTGATCTTTTATTTTTTTTCCTCTTCCCCAAAAAGAAATATGATCATCAATATGCCTTGTAAATATAATTCTACCTCTTTTTTTTCCAAATTTTATTTACAAAGGGTAATTGCATATCTAAAAATCTTTTTTTACTTTGTTTGTAGTTCTTATTTAACATTTTGACTGTAGCTGTGCATTGAACCGTTGTATTTCAGTAGATTTTGTTGTCATCTTCAATGGGACTGATTCCATAAGTAAAGATGTTCAGACATTTTTGTGGCATTGACTCTTTTCCTCATGGAAAGTTTCAAAGTGTAGCAATATTCGAAATCACAAAAATATTAGCTGCTTTTTTTAAAAAAAAAAACAAAATAGCAGATAAAATCAAAGCCTCAGAACTAAGCCTCGAACATGAGTGGCAAAATCAAGAAAAAAACCTCATGTTTTTCATCTGAGATCATATCCTTTGTTTTCTTCTCTATGATTCAGTGCTTTAATTCACAAATTATTGCCAAAAACTGTATTAAAATCTTAAATGGGTAACTTTGGCTGCCTTGTAAATTTGGTATGCATTTTGTTGCAAAATAATACCAATTCCTAATGATCAGTAACTAGGAAGAACTATTCTTTTTTCTTATTTCCTTCCTGAATGTTGTACTGAAATTGTTCCTTTTTAGTGGACTTCTTCCAAAAACTTCAGTCTATCTTGCATTGTCTTTTTTTGATCTTTCAAGCCTTTGTCTAGCTTTTATTTTAACATACTGATGACCGAGTTAATGACTTTATTTCTTTTTTGTCAAATGTACTTGAGTTTTGCATTTGTTGCTAATTAGAAATCAAATGAATCTCATTAAAGGGGTCTTGTAACCTTTTTCTACAATGAGAGAGGGCCAAGATTTCTCATCTGAAAAACTGTAGAACTGTCAGCACCTAATGGGTTTGTCAATGCTATTAGAAGTAAATAATAAACACAGAAAATGACTTGACATGAACTATTGCAAAAGATCTACAATGAGCTTTACAACACAAATCAATATTTTTCCAAGAGAGTGGCTATTTACCGAAGGCACTAAAAGCTCTGGTGAAAGAGCAGGAATATTTTCCTATTCAATTAGCCTAGATCCCTTTTAAAAATGTGAAATGGAAAAATGATGGCAGTTCCACATTAAACAAGTGTGATGTATTTTGCTAAAGTGTGGTTTTATATACTTTTCCATAGACAGTAAAGACTATATACTTGGATTAGATTTGCAAGGCAAGATTTTGTTAGTGGAGGAGGGGGCTATAGGGGTGAATTCCGTGAGAAGCTGTCAGTAGCTTCCGCCATGCCTGACAGAGAAAATGCCAGATGGATCCAAGACAGATCCAGCGGTGCCCAAGGCCGAGCCCATCAGTGACAGTGGTAGCACCTCTGGGATAAAATATTTAAGAAGTGGGAAAAAGTCCTATACAACAGCAGCTGGGAGAGAGGAGTGAGAATTTGTGAGATGAACAACTCTGAAGACGCCGAGGTCAGTGCAGAAGGAGGAGTTGCTCCAGGAGCAGGAGCTGAGATTCCCCTGCAGCCTCTGATGAAGAAAATCGTGAGGCAGGCTGTCCAACTGTAGCTCATGGAGGATCCCACACCGGAGCAGGTAGATTTCCCTGAATGAGTCTTTGACATAATGAGAAAGCTACTCTGGAGCAGGCTCCTCTAAAGACCTGTATCTCCACAGAGAAGGAAGCCCATGCTGGAGCAGATTTTCTGGCAGCACTTGCAACCTCATGGGGAACCCACACTGGGGCAGTCTGTTCCTGAAGGACTGCACCTTGTGGAAGGGACCCACACTAAAACAGTTCATGAAGAGCCCATGAGAAGGACTCAATGGGAGAAGTTCATGGAGGACTGTCTCACATGGAAGGGATTCCATGCTGGTGCACAGGAGGAATGTAAGAAGTCCTCTTCATGAGAAGGAAGGCACGACAGAGACGATGTGTGATGAACTGACCACAGTGCCCATTTCATATCCTGCCGCACCACTGCGTCAGAGAAAATTCTTTGGGAGTAAATCCAGTCGGGAAGAAGAGAGAGAGAGGGAGGAAGATTTTTAAGGATTTGACTTTATTTCTCATTACCTTACTCTGTTTTGATTGGTAATAAATTAACTTAATTTCCTCAAGATGAGTCCGTTTTGCCTGTGATGGTAATCAGTGATATCCCCTGTCCTTATCTCAACCCAGGAGCCTTCTCTTACATTTTCCCTTCCCCATCCCATTGAGGAGGTGTGTGATGGAGCAGCTTTACTGAGCACATGGCATCCAGCCAGGGTCAACCCACCACAAGTGGAAATCTGTTATATTATAAAAAGCTATTTCAAATTTTTTGCCTGTGACATTTCAGTATGTGGTCTTTTCATTTAAACTTACATTTCTAATTTCTCAAGAAATTTCCTTCTCTTTGATATGATGATATAATCCTTATTTAATCCAGATATTTTCACACATTAGAATATGGTAAAGAGCATCAACGCATATTCATTCATTTAGCAATAATATTTGCAGGTAGTAAAATAGCAGGACTGTACTCTACAGTTAATAATATATACCTTGATAATTTTCAAGCATTGTATCCTTCTAAAGGGTCTAGAAACCTAGAAACAGCTGTTTTGTTTTCAGAGCTGGTTAGTGTACCCAGAAACATTGTAAAATCTGCTTCACAGCTTCAGTAGTTATACTATAGGAAATTTTTTACATTCTTTCCTTCCTAATGTCCTTAACAAAGAGTAGATGATGTCAGACTTGGGTCTTAGTATATATTAAAAAAAAAGCACCAATTTTCTCTCTGTTGTTTTGAATATTTAAAGCGTTATATAAATGGTAAGACTAAAATTATGAAGATGATACAGCATTTGAAGGAAATCAACTACAAAGAAAGATCAAAGAAGAACACTGGTGCTCTTTATATATTAGAGGACCTCTTAGTTGGGTTTTAAAAACCATCCACACACAGCACATATGATATATAAATCATACATATATCTAATTAAAATTATAATGATAGCCTATAACCAAGACAAAACAAGGCTGATTTATTAGAAAAGTATTTCAGTTGTTTATAAGCTTTTTACAAGACTGCCAAAATTTAATTGTTTGGGTGGAATTTGAAGGCTAATTTTCTTCCTCAGGCTTGCTTTTTGGAAAGTTTTAGCAAAATGATCAAAAGGTTTCTTCTAATTAGTTTAAGGAAATCACATTGTTTTTCATGTGAAAGAAGATCAAGAATAATCTGTTTCGTTTTAAAGAAATGCATAAAACTTTGTGTCATGAACATGAAAATCAGAAAGCTATCTTATTTAGGAGTGAGGGGTGAATTCTGCTATTCTACAAAACTAGTACTAAAGTTTCTACCTTCAAAAACTTCACTTTATATATGCACAGTCGTGGCTTGTGTACTCCGTGTAGGTTCTATAGATACTCTGTACAGAGATAAGCCTGGTTATGACCCGCTCCTAAAAATTTGCATAGCAAATGCCTCAATGAAAATTTGCATAGATGCTTGCCTCAATAAATTGTTCCAGTGGAATGGGAAGTGGCCGCAATGGTGCTGAAGTCAGAAACAGGAGGACTTTCATTTTTCTTGGTCTTTGCTTCAGTGGTATTTGACTAAGAGAGAAGAAGACCTTAAATGATTAATGAAGTGATTGAAGAGGAGCTATCTCAGATTGGTAGAGAAAAGGAGGTACACAGGTGCTCTGTGATGGACACAGGAGATGGAGGCTGATAAAGCTGGCGTGGATGAGCCAAATCTGGATTTATTATAAAGACAAGTACTTCATAGATGATACTGAACTGAGACTCGGAAAAAAGAAGGATGGACAAAGATGCACAAATAATGATGAAAAATGTTAATTTTGACGTTGTCAAATGATTCTATGCTTCATTTTTAACCTTTTTGAATTTCCTTTCCATGTTTGTTTACTATAATGCACCCTTTTGAATTTTAGTGGATGAAAAAATACAAGTTCAAAGAAAGATTTCTAAGTAAATTTTAATTTGTACTTTTATATGTATCAGTAGGCTTTGGCTCAGAAATCGTTTCACTAGAAGCAAAAGAGTACAACAAAAAATTTACACAATATCCACCTGAAGGGACAACTTGGTTCATTGCATTTGTGGTTAAATCTTGAAAAATGAAGAAAATTAGTCATATTGGTCTTTATCTCTTCAGAAAGTAGCTATGCAATGACGTGCACAACCAACTCCATGCACAAGAAAATGTGAACATGGGAAAAATAGTACACATTAAGATAATCCTGTGTGTAGGACAATGTCATCCTGACAGAGGGAGGAAACAGAGGAATGAAGACACCTCACTGAACTCTTTATAAAGGAACAAACAAGAGAATCACAGAATAATTTAGTTTGGAGTTCATTGAGTTCAACCTTTGACTGATCAACTCCTTGCCAACCACAGCATTGCACTCTGTGCCATGTCCAGTTGTTTCTTGAACACTTCCAGGGATGGTGACTCCAACATTTCCCTGGGAAGTGAATAACTCTTTCCATGAAAAAACCCCTACTGATGTCAAACCTGAACTTCCCGTAGCACAACTTGAGGCAGTTTCCTCTTTTCTTGTCTATAGTTGCCTGTGAGAAAAGGCCAAACCCCACCTTGCTACAATCTCCTTTTGGGTGGTTGTAGAAAGAGATAAGGTCACCTCTGAGCTTCTTTTTCTCGAAGCCAAACAACCCCAGCTCCATCCTCCACTCCTCACAAGGCTTACTCTCTAAACCTTTTACCAGCTCAGTCGCCCTCTATTCTGGACACTCTCCAGAACCTTAATGTCTTTCTGGGAGTGAAGGGTCAAAAACCGGACACAGGATTCAAGGTGTGGCCTCACCAGTGCCAAGTACAGAGGGACAATCACTGCCCTGGTCCTGCTGTCCACACTATTGCTGATACAGCACAGGATGCCCTTGGCCTTCTTGGCCACCTGGGCACGTTCTGGCTCATCTTCAGCCAGCTGTCGACCAGCACCCCCAGATCCTTTGCTGCTGGGCAGCTTTCCAGTCACTCTGTCCCCAACCCTCATGGGGTTGTTTTGACCCAAGTGCAGGACCCAGCACTTGGCCTTGTTGAACCTCATACCACTGGTCTCAGCCTCTCCAGATCCCTCTTTAGAGCCTTTCCACCCTCTAGCAGTTCAACACTCTCACCCATTTTGGCATTGTCTGTGAATTTAGTGAGGGTGAACTCAATCCCTTCATCCAGATCATCAATAAAGACATTAAACAGGACTGCCCTCAACATTGAGCCCTGAGGAATACCCTTTGTGACTAGCCACCAACTGGAATGATAACAATGTTATACAAACTGTTATAATGTTATACAAAACATGAAACTATTTTTTTCTCATTAAAAGACAACTCAATTACAAAATCTAGTGCATCCTTGTTTTCTTTAAAATACTGCATAGACAAAGACAACATGGAGGAAATTGCAAACTGAATTTTTTGAAATATAAAACAATTTTCAGTTACACATAATCTTTCTGAATTCACATTTTTCTGTCACATTACCCTGAATAAGGGAATGTTCTCCTTCCTCATGATTGAAGCAATGAGAGCTAAAAGTAATTATATGCTAATATTGAACAAAAAAGACAAGGAAAAATATCTGGCTCTATCCTTTATAATTTTTTTTTAATTACTAATCATGTATAGAAAGTGAGATTTTGGGGGTTTCAATTATTTTTTGAGGTTTAAATGATATCACATGATGTTAAACCAGTGCCCTTATTAAATATGAGGAGTTTAGATTTTCTTAGAACATATATAGTGATAGTTGTGAATATCATAGTTCTTTTAGTATTGTTTCTTCAATGTATTATCAAATTGCAAAGGTTTCTTCATGCCTTATTCTGAATGAAAGAGGAACAATAAACGGGGCAAATAATACCTGCTGTAGGTGGCTGTTGCAATTGACCAGAAAGTTCAAATTTTGAGAATCTAACAATTTTTGTGAACTCTTAATTCAATAAAAACTAAAAAAAAAAACACTAATACAAAAATACCTTCAAAAATACAAGAGCTCAGTCCTTAAAACCAAGGCATTGCAAAAAGAAAATGCTAGTGTGATGGAGAAGAAAAAGAACTGGTTTAGAAGTGGGAGAAATATTTGAAATTAATTTGAGAGAATTATCTTTTAAATATTTATATTATACTTTAGGAATTATAATGATGTTAGACTTTATTAAGCTGTGTTTTTTATTCAAAAGTGGGCAAGTTTCCCAGGATTAAGTGGTTTACTGGGATTGTTTAGTGCAGGCTTAACTGATGGCTTACAAGGGGATTAATGAAATGGAGAAGGGTTTTATGAAGGTATTTCCCTACCTATTCTCACAAGGCTGTGAGAATTTTAATTTATAGAGCTCCAATTAATATTTGTACAGCAGGAAAATAATTTATGTTAAAATGTCTCAGTTAACTGTGATCTTCTGCAGCTACTGAATCTCTAGGAAGAGGGGAACATCTCTGTTTTCTAAAGATGCAAAGATGTTAGTCTTTTGTAAAGTTCTGACATGATGCTATAGATACTGTATGTTTTTTCTCTTACATCATGTTTTTCTGTAGATTGTTGCTTGAGAAGAGAGCAATGAAACCCTCACGTCTTCAGTAAAATATTACAACTTTGAAAACTCAGCTAAGCAAGCTGTCACCTTTAAAATGAAACCTTTACCTTTGCTTACCTGGTGACAGTGACAGACTGCATCAGGCTTCGGCTCAAGACAAGAGAGACCAGTGCTAGGAAACAGCTCTGCAGCCAGGCTGGTAGCAAGGAGCGGCACTGCTGTGGTGTCTAGGACTTTGGTAGCACTTATCTGTCACACCTGCACTTCAGAGGGTGGCTAGATGAGAGTACCTCCTTTTGCTCCTTTCAAGCTTTTCTATCGGCAACAAGAAAGCTTAGTAGGGACTAAGTGATAGTTCTAAGCAAGTTTTTAAAATAATAAGAAGAGAACCATGAGTGTTCAGTTACATGCAAATGTGAATGAAGAAGGGGGAAAAGTCCTTTCTGAGGCTTCAAAGTAACTTGCTATTGACTTGAAAGCTTTGTACTTGAAGATTAAAAAACTTCATGAGGAGGACTTATTTCTTTTTACTTTTACTCTGATTAAACTTTCTAAAATGCTTTGTAAAAGTTATTTAGTACTGCAGGTAGGAACCATTGAAAGTCACAAGTAGCAAAACTCCTCTTAATTTGAAAAAAAACCCAATCCCCTTAAGCAACTATCCCTATGAATAGGGATTCATACTGAAGAGTCTATGAACACCAAAGATGTATCAGCCATGTTACACAAGATGTTCTGCTGAGACCCCAGTGAAACAATTGGCTGGTTTTAGTAACCTGGTGATTATAAAGCATATTTCCAAGACACTCTGTAGCTTTGAATTCTGTCAAAGATTGCACAACCATTTGGATGGAGTACATAACAAGGCTACAAGGTGTCTGTGGGGAGCTATTTAATAGTCCACTGTTGGAGTACTACTTTATTCCAAATAAATTACTGAGTACAAAGATGAAACCATAGAGACCTTGTTTATCTATACGCAGAAGGAAGCTTGATGGGCTGTTAAATTTATTTTTCTTGTTAATAGTCAAGACATTAAGACCTGTTGTCTTTAGGGAAAAGTAATGAATGCTTTTATAATCGCTTCACACACTAATAAGACAAAAAGTGTTATCACTCTAATAAACGTTGTTTTAGACACCTAATGTCTGCAGATTTAAAAAAAAAAAAAAATCAGGCTGACTGGACTTCACAACAAAATCAGTGGTACTTGGAAAGAGCAGAAAAAGCAATGAGAGCAGCAATGTCATGTCTCTCTAAAGGAAAAGATCCGCAGAATGCAAACTTTGTCTGACCAGAGGCACCATTGTAGTCAGTGCTGGTGAGTAAAGACCTACAAGACTCCCAGGCTCATGTGGTAAATCCACTTTCAGGCTTGGGCAAGAAAACCTGAAAGATAGATGAGAAGATTATAAAGACATAAAAAAGAAGCAGCAAATCCAAATGGACAGAACATAAAAAAAATATTGTAGCATTTCTTGTCTCCTCTTTTTATTTTCTTTAATCTAGGTCAGGGTTGTAACTCTCTGGGAACATAAAATTTAACTAAAAGAACCCCTGTTAACAGGTGAGAGTTCAGGTTATAAATAAAGTCTGTTGAGATGAAGTAAAGTACTCGGAAACATACCCTAGAAAGACTGAACAGCTTCT
The DNA here is from genome assembly GCA_013398115.1 of Falcunculus frontatus. Classification (NCBI taxonomy): domain Eukaryota; kingdom Metazoa; phylum Chordata; class Aves; order Passeriformes; genus Falcunculus; species Falcunculus frontatus. The sequence continues at coordinate 606,221 of VZRV01005805.1, forward strand.
AGAATTCTACCTTAAAAGATGAATAATAAATGCAAGGATTTTGGACAGCTTCCAGCTTAAAAGGTGAATTCTGAATTTTTTTAATAGCATTTCAAAATAAGGACAATCACTCCAGGGACAGTCCAAGCCTGTATGTTTTCATTCCACTTGGATAAATATTAAAAAATATCCAATTAGTAATAAGTGTCATAAAGTCCCAAAGTCCTGTACCAGAGTCAATGTGAAATGCTCTGTATCAGTGTAGAACATGTAAAGCCTCCTATCTTTAGAAGAAAATAACAGCTGCATCATTCCTGGAAATTAAGCTACCAATTAGAAACTCTCCTGAAAAATGTAACAAAATTTGACTCCTATTCCCAGTACAGGCTGGGCCTATTACCTTCTTTAATACCAAAGCACACACTCCTGAAAAAATCTTATCATAAGCAAGACCTGAACTCCATTATTATTTCTGTAAAAACAAATGAGAGGAAAAAACCCCAAACCATCACATGATTTAGACACATGTTCAGGTTCTAAAAAGCATGCATGTCAACCTAGGCAAAATCAGACAAAAACCCAGGAATGAGTAGAGACATTGCTAAAAATTTTCCTAGAAAATTAGATTAGTATTATCTGTTGCTTTACAAACAGCTGTACAAACAGCTGACCTTTTTTATATTGAATAAGTAAATTCTTTCTCATTGAGAAGTACAAGAGAATAAACCATAGTTCTGCATTTAGCCCAGACCTGCAAAATTTTCCTGAGAATTATTGCTTTAGTACTTCATGAGTGGTATACAATTTTTGACTCATAAGCAGCTTGAAAAATGTGTTATGTCTATTTTTTTTTTTGTATTGTTCAATCTTGTTTAATTACAGCAATGGGAAACCAAACTACACAACACTGGAGAGTTTAAAAATGTAGCACAACTTTCTGCTGGATTTCACTGGAATTTGCCACCAGGGTCAAAAATTCAAGATCCTAACAATTATGCTGGATTTGAATTTGTGATAAAATGAACTAGGACAATCATACTAGCAGTTCTTTAAAATTGTACCTTGGCAAAACTAAGATTTTAAAGAAGTTAATCAGCTGAATATTAACCCATATAGATAAATACGTGAAAGGAAGAGTCAGTTCATTAAAATCAATTGTAAAGACTGAGTTAAGATATGAAGACACTTTCAATTTACAGCACTTTTTTGACTTAACTTTGCTGTATTTATTCAGATAAATAAATGCCCACAATATACTCCTTTCTATCAGTGCTGTTAAATTCTGTGAACTACAATAAATATCTGTATGGGTAAGCAACTAGTAAATGTTAAAATCAAAAAATCCTATTCAAAAACCAAACAAAAAAGAGAGTGATACACCAAATAAATTTATTTTTTACTGTCTCCAGTAGCATTTTTTTCTGATACAGTATATTTCTGTAGGACAGTCTGTTGACTTTTGGCACAATTCTGTGTGAAATTGTGGTGGTCTTGTCTGTTTAATGTGTATGGCATCCAAGAAAGTTGATTTTGAAGGTGTTTTAGTTTGACAAAGAGCTGGATGATGTGATACAAACTGAGGTTCATGTAAAAGTAATGTGTGGTATATAGCTGCATTATTTGAGAACTTCCAAAGCTTATGAGAACATATTTTAAATATGTATGCTACTTTGCATGTAAATTGTATTTGCAGTATACCATCATCAGAGCTATCTCATTAAACTGTTTTGCCAAAAGGCAGATTATAAGTTTGAGACCCATGGATCGCCCCCAGACTCCAGTTCAGTAAGGACATGCCAATGATTTTGTGGCACTGTGCATGCTGATATTTAGGTATGTTCTGGGAAACTGCTCGTGCTTACCTTTAGATATGTGCCTCAGGACATGGCCAATAAGAAGCACAAAGGACAAATAATGCACTTTTAACTGAGAATGATCTGTGAATAATACAGTGGAAGGACTCACACTGATTTTGTTATTTTTGGGATTAGACTTCATCAACTTTTATGGACAAGAGGGATCATGGTGTGAAAACACATTGTTGTAAAGCCTTTTTCTTGACTAATTCAGTTCAGACCAACCATCTGTTATCTTGGCTTAAATGCAAGCCACATGTTCTCATATATTAATGATAGAGGAAATTTGAGAGACTTAAATATCCTTTTACTTTAAGAGTGAGTCACCATATCACTGTTTTGTCAGGGATTATTATTTTATATGCTTACTTTAACATTACATTCCTCGCAAGAAATATAACAAAGTAATTCAAATCTCTGTAATATGGGCAACTCAGTCTTAGAGAAGTTTTACATTGCATTAACATTAAGAAGATTTTCACCATTAGTGATCTTCTCAGATATTTTTCATTCAAATGTTTTATTCTTTGTATTTGATTTGTATAATGCTGTAAATGGAGTTGTCAGTGAGATTCCTGGTGCAGTCCTATAGTAGCTCTGCATCTTTATTTTATTACACAAACAATAACAACAGAAAAAAATGAGGTGTTTAATGAGGAAGTGAGTAACTGCATCTATTTTTAGGTGACAAAATATCAAAGGAGGAATTGTAACATTAACATTTTACCATTCTACCGTGATCATGGATAAAACATAAAGTACAGAAAAATATTCATTGTATTTTTCAGGAGTCATGAACATATTTCAAGATACTTTACTGTGTAAGAATATTGGTTGATGCATTTAAAAATTATGTGGTTTACTTGCAATGTAAAACTCAGTGATTTGCATCTAAAAAAAATACACATTCATTGGTTAAGTTAGGCTGCTGATCCTGAATAAAAGTTCTTAAGGCTTCTTCTCGATCATGGATGAAGGTTTCGTGCTTGTCTGCAGTGTAAGAGGAAGCAATTTTAATAGGCAAAGTCTGGAAAACTCAGACTTGAAATGGCATCATTTGTGAAATCACTGGGCACGAGAAATGCATATACCAAGAATGAATTCAATTCTGCTAATTCACAGGACCATAAAAAAGACAGTTTACACCTATGTGATACAATCCATCTAAAAACAGTGTAGGTTAAATTATTGCTGGGACTTTTTTTCACAGTTGTTCAAACTGATGAAAGCTACTCTCTTCACTCACGAGGAGTCATACCAAATTCATGATACTACTGTGATCTTACAGTGCACTCTCAATCATTAAAATATATTTAGTAATTATTTTCCCATGCTTTTGTTCCTGCCATAAGCTTAAATTTTGTATTACATCCTGTCCGCTTTCTTTGCAACCCTAGCAATGCACAGAGTAGATGGGGAGAAAATAGGGTGTATTTCTGACATCTTCTGTCTATTCATAATTGATGATACCTTAATTAGAGTCTCATAAGACAGATATACATGTAGTCTGCTTTTCCCACATAGTAGTGGAAATCTGATGGATTTTTACTATTGTAATCTCTTTTTTAACAGCAATCAAAGTTTTCACTGAGTTTCTGTCCAGCATTTGCATCTTACTGTGCTATTCCAAGTAGTTTGATGTATAATCTACCTTATCCTTGATCAAATATTAAAAAGGTTCTGAAAAATGCATTAGTGGTATAGTCTTACTTAAATCAAAAAGATAAGTCAATAATCATCATAAGCCACTGACATCAGAGAAGAACAGTTTCCAGGCTCTTGGTTTGAGACACCTTATCAATAATACTGAATGTTTTATTATTCATTAATTTCTATCAGTCTAAAAGTTACACTCGGTTGTATTATTTTTCTTGATGTACATGGCTGTGGTGTCATTGTTCTGATATCTGAGATTGAAAGAAAGCTCTACTGTGTAGTTCCAACTTTCCAAAAGGGGTTACTGACATCATGTAGTAATGATAAGATTTATTTGGAAGTAGTTATTATGCGTAAAAACCAGAGAATTTCACGATATTCCTACCTCAGCTCAAATGTTATTACCTAACAAAGTACAGTGAAGGTGCTTTCTGTAAGCAACATGTCTTTTTTTGCAGTATTTCTGTTATCAGTGTCCTGCTGTCCTGGATCACTGATGAAGTGCATTTTTAAGAATATCTACGAGGCTGAAAAATGATGTGTCAATATCATCCATGTTCTGAATTTAAAGGGATTATCTTTGAAAGCTCTAAGTCATAGCAAAAAGCATAGCAATTCAGAATCCAGAAATTCATATGGTCTAATCAGAGCAACTAAATTATTAGACATACTGGAAGAAAGCTTTTGGAGCTAGTTCTTAGATTATAGCTGTTAGTCATATAGCAATTTCTAAATGGTAAGCAAACATGGTATCTTGCCAGAGTGATCATTTAGACCATTCATGCATGGAATTACTATTAAAGTCAAAGGTAATCTTCCTGAATTGATTTACTAATGACTTCTGGGGTTGAGTCATAAGTGGGTATGAATCAATAAATCTTTTTCTGTAAAGCGTATCTGATGAAGAAATATCTTGAAGGTCTTGGTGTTTGCCACTTTGTCCCAAAGAACTCTATAAAAAATTTAGCAGGTTTAAGAGTATTTCAAACAGAAAAAGAGAAGTCAGTCTGCCATTCTTTTTAGTAGTAACTTGATTAATGCTTATCTAAATCTTTCTATGCAAGTCGTTCCAGTGTTTTTAATGTACATTGTTCAATACAATTTATCACGTACTTATGCAATGAAATATATTCCATAAACAAATGTAAGTAGGCTTTAACTACATTTCTTACCCACCGAATGTCCAAGCCCTGAGTGAATTATGCTGTCCAACCTGTAGACTTGGCAGTGAGGGCTCAAGGTCAGCTACAACAGAGCAGGTCTCTGGCCCTGATGCCCTTTCATATAGGCAGTAAGAGAAGCCCTGCAGAGGGTGCTGACCCCCTTTCATTCAGGAGAGCTGCACTTATCCTGAGCCGCTCAGATGTGGTCCTTGCCTAAGCTACATTGCATCCACACCTCTGCTTCCCATCTGTGTATCTTGTTGATCTGTGCCAGAGCACTGACCTGCAGCACCCTGGATTGCCTTCAGACTTGTATCATCATTGTGAATTTGCCTAGCAGTGCCAAGACAGATAGCTGACCCTGGATACTGCTCTGTTCCTTTCTTGTCTGGGTGCTTTGCTGCTGTGCCCTTGTCAGTGAGATCACTGCCCTGCCTGCTTTGCTGTCACCCTGCGCTCCTAGTTTGTCTTCCTTTACAGATCAGAAAGATGTCAGTGTTCCTTGATGCTGCCTCCTGTATTATATCCTAATAATTTAAGATCCTGAACAGAGAACAGTCATACAAGTGCATATTATATGCATATGCAACGTAATGAAACTCTTCATTTTTTTTCTAAAGAAATATCCTTTGCCTTTTCCCAGATAACAGAAACCTAAAATACATAACATGGCATATTAAGCCTTTGACTACTGTAAGTATTACATGTATGAATACATGTAAAATATATTAATCACAAGAGAGAAATTCATTATTAATGAAGATAGATATCAATAAAGAAGCCTTTATCACAGAAGTAGAGATCTTGCAGATGGAGGAAAGCTAAACAAAGAAGGATAGATTTTCAATGTCCACAGCAGAGGTAGAAATAAAATTCAGGTTTGATGAGGATCAGTCAAAGTCTGTGTTCATTAGGCAGTGCAGCCTCCATTCCTGCCCAGGATCTGCATATTGCTGAATTATATAAGCAGAATAATACCTTTCCAAGGTTGGCAGAAATAGCTGAAATTCTGAAGAACAAAAGATGAGCAAAGAGAAACAGTGAATTTCGACTAACATGACTCCACTGCTGAAGCACAGCCAGCTGGAGGTAAGAAAAACCATGCTGAACACAGAGATGAGACAGTGATTGATAGCCTTGTTTGAGAGACAGATGAGATCAATCTGACAGTTTCTGGCACAAATTGTGTTTCCTGCTGTTCAGGCAACTTAATTTCATTTATGTTCATTTATGCCAGCTGGGTGTATCTTATTCTTCTCTTCTCTCTTCCATGTGCTGTAGTTTCCCTTTTTTTTTTCCTAAATAGCATTTCTAACTTTGGTAAAAAATATATATATATATATATATAATTAAAAGACAGATATTCTCTTAATCCATCTAGGTGACATTTCTTTAGTTTTCCCTTTTGTGTGCTCAGTAAAAAAAAGAAAGCTTTATGTGCTCTTTATTATAGTTCTACCTGGAGATATGAGATTCAGACCACAGGCCAGTGTCAGTTTATTGACACTGACCTGTGAAATATTCCCTGTCCTCTGTCTGTTGTTCTCCGGCTTTCCAGGTCTGCATTCCGTGTGGCTCTGAAGTTATATATCAGCCAGCAGTGGGACTGCTGCCCCCCGTGTGCTGTACAGTAATGCATCAAGTATGGCATCATTAAGATAAATTATGTTCTTTTGTGGACATTTGGGTCTGTATTTTTCAGTACAAAAAAAGCAGCTGTGCTTGAACTAGAATTTAAGAGGGCTCTTGAATGTTAGAAATAAATTGATTACTTAGCCCAGTTTTGGCAAGCGAATTGAGAGGATTTGGGCTCATGTTCTGGGTAACATTGTATTTCTGTTGTTAATACTGAAGCAGAAATAAAATATCACAAAAATAAATGAGAATATTAGAGATAAGCAACTTTTTTTTTTTTTTTTTTTAATATATATAATTCAGGTTTGAACTACAAAGTTACAACATGCTGGTAAATCTGCAGACTTTTAGCAAATCTGTTATGCTTTGATAAATGTCACTGGCCCTAAATCGGAGCTGTAGAATATAAGTTCTGAAAGGTGGGATCAGGGCTTGCATGTGACATTTGTCACATTCCTGTTGTAGCTGCTATGAGGGTTCATTGCTTTCACCTAGAGTTAGAACAGACTCTAGAAGCAAGACAAGCTTCTGCTAAAGTTTTGGTAAAAATGTAAAGTTAGAACAACTTCAAAGTTAAGAATTCTCACTACAGAACGTTATAGAGTTATCGGAAAAACACATTATGGAAGTAATACAAAAAATCCCTGCTCCTTTCTCAGAGAACAATAAATAACACATGATTCAATAGGCTAGTCCTTTATTATATTATGATTCTGTGAGACATATTAGTTTTCCAGCACACATTAAACTCAGTGTGTGATGTTTGTACTATGAAAGTCTAAAAAACATCCATTTGCAAAGTCACAGTGCCAGCTTTGGTGGTTGTGTCTAGATATTCTAAAACATGTTTTTTCCCACCTCAACCGCTCTTTCATGAATTTCCTTTAAATTTCCTTATATCTTACCTGCATCTTTGTAAATTACTTCTTTCCCCTGTCCTTAGTAGTTGTGACTTTTTAACTTGAGGAATAAAGTGAAATTTTTGTTACAGTGGAATCACTCATTAAAGATTCAACAGGAGTGTATTCTAATATCTCTAGAATTAAATTAGCGTGCATGCACTTCCTATTCTAAGAGTTCTGATTTATCCTATCAGGTACATAATAGTAATTTTAACACTACAAAACTTTGCTTATCTACTTGAGTGTTGGAATTAGTTAACTGAGAGGGCAAACACCGATGTTTGTTGAACTGCTTACAGAAGAGTTCTTCGCTACTTTTGTGCACATTTCAATGCAGTGTTCCAAATTAAATTACATGAGAGGTGATCTTTGGGATTTTTTCTTTCAGAAATTCCTTTGAAATTTAAAATACTAATCAGCTTCTCAAGAAAGAGTAGTGGAGAAAGGGAGGAACATCAGTCTAGTTTTAAAAAGAAATTACAATGTTCCTTAGAGAGATCTCAAGACAGTGTGAAACACATTGTAGCGTGAATATGAAAAGGTGACAACATTAATTTTTTAAGTGTTTACATGGCTTACTTTGTATCAGTTTTTTGATATATACATATATTTCTTAGAAGATGTTAGATTTGTCTCTCATCTTTACTTCTGAGTATGAAAACTCCCTAGGCTGAAAGTGGAGTAAGTATTCACTGATAGAGGATGTATCTGAATACTGACAGGCCGAAGTCTAAAACAGAAGATGTACATGGTTCTGGTGCCTTGTTTTGCTCCCCAAATCAGTTGTGACAAATTCCTGATAGCTTGATATGACCAGAGACAAAAATATCCTCGGATACCTTACTGATACTTAAAAAGAAGAAATCAAAAAAGCACCTGATCATAAGCTTATAAATATCATCACAGCATTGTACAAGATCATAGAAAACATTCTCATAAAATGAATAAAGATCAGAAAGTAAAAGGAAAATAGGATAAAATGACACATTGGTATTTGACATTTGAGGCCTTCTGGATTACTTTGATTTCACTAAGAGCAAGTTTTCGAAGGAAAGCAAAGTAGGTTTAATACATTTCAATAACGTACCTGTTATGGTGCCATACACAAATTATTTAAGGTGGAAAAGATATTAATATAAGATATGTAAGTAACAATTTGGCAAAACCCATTGCACAGAAAAAGAAATATTCCCGAAAGGACACTATAGGTAAAACTAGCTAAGGGTCATCCTAGAGGCTGAGTTAATATTTTCTTTAATAACCTTATTGCCAAATGTTAAGTTGATGCAATTGAAGGTACTGGTGGCTGCAAGTAGAATGAACTGTCACAGAGAAAGGAGAGAAAGTTTACACCAAGCAACACCTTAGTTTGGGGTAAATAATTCAATATTGAAAATATGTGATGCAATTGTCCCATACAATTTTAGGATTCTTTTACTCTTATTTCTGTTTTTTTTCTTGATTCTCCTAGGGGGTAAAAAAGAAAACAAAATCCTGACACGTAACAAATACATGAGTTTAAAAAAACAAGTATTTTTTGCTTTATATATTTCTGGCTTTAGTTTGTTTTTTTTTAATTATATCCCTGGCAACCCTAAAAAGATGGAAAGAATCCTAGGATGATGACAGTATTATATTTTGAACCAGGGGCTTGAACTGATTTTTTAATCAGTTTTGAACTCCTATGAATCACGTAGATTTTTACAGAATTATATTGGGCCCAATGTTTTGGTGCCTTTGTTCACAGGGGAAAATATCTCTATGAATGCATGACAGCTGAATTTTTTATTTTCTGTGCTATTAGTCTGAGAATAGAATCTGTGGATCATTACAAGTACCACTGATTGTGCTTCTGATGAATGAGGAAATTGGGAAGGATTTCTGATGGCCTCACATACTTTGCAAAGCTTGAAATTTGGACTAGCAAGGGGGATGAACTGTGAACTACTTCATCTATTACATTTCAGCTGAGAATCTGGATTGTGCAATTTGCTTCCCCAACCTCATATTAAGCCCTTAAAAATGACTAGGTTCATTGAATTCAGGAGGCATTTTTATAAATACAAAGATGATCACTTGCATGAATTGTTTTTTGGTTTAGGATTTAAACTAATAAAAATGAGAAGCTAATGGATTGCTTGTATCTTTTATTTTCATAAAACATATTCATATATTGAAATAATGATACCTCCCTGTGTCAGTGCATTTCCATCAAATTTTTATGGTGATGTGCAGTACAGATATATAAGCGGACTTGCTGAAGGGATCCTGTTCCACTTCAAGAACTTTTGAGATACAGCATCAAGATCTATTTGATCATGCATCTATAAATGATGGTTTTTGAAATAAAACAAAAATATATTTCTAGCAAAATTGTATTTTTGTACTATTGTTTTATATACATTTATTATTTTTTTCCAAATTAACGATCATCTATATTCCCAAGTATCACTGTCCAAGAACAATTTGGCAGCTTTTTTTGTACAAAATATCGTCTACTAAGCAAAATATGTAAAAGCAGAACTAGGGAAATTCTTTTTCCTAGGTATATAATTTGTTAGAGTGATGAAACAAAAATCTATATTATTTTTTCCATGTTCTCTCAGCTACCACATTAAGAGATATTAACCAGAGATTCCATTAAATACTGTCAGAAAGTAAAACTTGTATTAAAACTAAAGCAAATATTATTTCATCTGGCATGTTGAACAGTCTCAAAGAATGGTGAGTACTACTTATACGACTGAAGGAAAACTGAAAAAATTATTGTTTTCTCATATGATAACTCTCTATGGATGAAATTAAAGGGCATTAGAAGTTTATTACAAGTTTTCAAAATGAAAATGGTACAAAGATGGGAAGATACTGGCTATTTTGAAGGAAAAGGAAAGAAAAAATCTAACACTGCAGTAAGGTTATGATTTGAACACTGGAGTAATGTTATATGACTCAAACATTGTGAAGGCAGCTGAATACCAAACTGTTACAGAGAAAGAAGAAGAAATCAAAAGTTTGAGATTATCAGAAACATTTAATTGCGTTGTCCAAAAAGTGGCGGCAGACATCATTACTATGGCAGTGTACAATCTTTGTGCTTTGTCTTCTGCCTTGCCTTCAGGGAAGAAAAATCACACAATACGGCTTTTACTTAAGCTAAACTCATGTCTTGTCTTCTCATGAAGCTCCAAATGCATGTAAACTGTGTCCATGTGTGCAGATCTCTTAGAGTGAGAAAGCAGAAAGCTTAATATCATTTAACTTGCACCAGTAAATCTTAGACAAAGTGACTGGGCAATTAGCAAGAGCAAGTCTAGGGCTAAATGATAGGCAGGTTCTACCTAAGGTTCTAGGAAGGTTCACTAAATAATTATCTGTTACTGCAAAGTTCTGTACAAACTAATGAAGGACTTGATGTGACATCGGCTATTTACAAGAATATGTAGTTACAGGACAAGGATTTGTGGCTTCAAACTGAAAGAAAGAAGATTTAGGATAGATATTAGGAAGAAATTCTTTATTGTGAGGGGGGTGAGGCACTGGAGCAGGCTGCCCAGAGAATCTGTGGATGCCCCGTCCTTGGAAGTGTTCAAGGCCAGGTTGGAGGGAGCTCTGAGCAATGTAATCTAGTGGAAGGTGTCCCTGCCCAAGGCAGGAGGGCTGGATCTTTAAGGTCCATTCCAACCCAAGACATTCTGTGATTCTGTGATTCTATGATTCTATAGTGGTGTTCTTGCATGGAATTTGTGGGCCAGTAAGAAAAGCGAGAAATGTTTTAAATTCTACAGTTTGTACATTTTCTTTATACAGTCTCCAGAAAACTTCCAAGAAATGGTAGAGAATAGCCAATACGTAAGCAAAACTAAAGAACACCACATGTCAGATGTGGCTTGTTAGTAAACGAACAGTTGTCTTGGTCTGTCCATACTTCTTTAAGTCATGTAAATTTAGCATGCGAATTAGCAGTAACAATGCTTGCTCAGCCCTAGAAACTTTCAAGCAACTTTCTGTGAACAAGGAAATAACTTAGGGAAAGGATTTCTGCTTTTTAAAATTAAGCTAAATCCAGCCACGGTGTGTATGAGGATTGGGAGCTATGAGAAGTAAAGTGCCTGAGACCATTCATTAGCACTGAGGACAATTGGCATGAGAAACCATGCTCACATGCCATTAGCATGGAAAACAGATGGCTAGATGCAAAATATTTGCTAAGGACAGTCACTCTGCCATGCTGACTCCAAAGTGGTGCTGGTTTGGGGTAGTGCTAGCTGGGCTGTAGTGCAGTTGTAGCAGCTACCCGATGCACATGGTGATGTTCCAGCTTTGGGATCTGCTAATTTCCTAATTCAAGCAAGTGCAGAGCCCCTCTCCCCACCAGCACCCTATCATCTGACTGTCATTAAAAGGAGACAGAGCAAACGCTTTTCCAGTCACTATTATTATGTATCTAATGCATAAAAACTAACGCAGTGTTTTGCACAGGGGTGTTGCTGATGATGTCCTTCCCCTGAATGGAAATATGTTACTTGACAGGTAATATTTACAGCAGAATCAAGAAGATTTTTTTCAAGTGACCTGTATCACTGTGGGACCACCTAAAGTTTGCAGTGCTAATCCTAAGATTACTAACCCCTTCTATAGGGTCTGATCTTTTAAAGTGCTAAAGGAGGGACATAAACTCCAGGGGGAAAAAAAGTGAAAAATAAAAGACTACTCAGCTTAAAAAGTGTCTTTTTGGATGAAGGTCTGGATAACAGGCACAGATGGACAGAGTGAAGATTGCAGTAGGAGTTCTTAATTTAAACTTTCATTTGCAGGAGAAAATAATTTTAGCAAGCCTTTAACATGTGTTTTCCTACTAAGGTATAAATTATGCAGTACATAAAATCTTGATTCTGTTAGACAGAAGTAACTAAATAAATAACTTAGATCTTTTTTAAGTTCTGAGCATTCATGTACCATAAACTATCTAATTATAATAATTTTTTTTTACTCTCTTTGAAGTCATTGATAAAATATTCTTTCAAGATTTGAAAGAGGAAAAATAGAAGGTTTGAATTTTTCAGCAGAGAAGACATTAATTTTCTCTCAGTACAATAATTGCAAAAATACAATTCTGTTTCATCTTTAATACAAGGTAGAGAAAGGGAAAGTGAATTTTCTGCCCTAGAAAAGAGATTACTAATAATGAAATTACTGTCTCCTTGCAGGTATAAATTTGCTTTTTATTAATGTTAACACATGGTTTCAGACTTACATGATGTACCATACAAGAATGGAGCTGATATGATTGTAATTTGAATTTCTGCTGCAATCCATCATATTAAATTACATGAAATGCTGGTAAAAAGCTTCATGTAGGCAGGTAACATGACACAACTAACAACGTCTTCTACCCAAATCTATTTGCTCTGAAAGATTCCTTAATTCATTCCTGACATGTAAAAGAATAATCTCCATTTTTATCTGTGAAGAGTTCCATCTCCTGCCTTACTCCAGAATCTTCCCAAATGTTACTGTGCTTCTCCTGCTAGATGTAGAAAGATCTGTGAGGGATGAAGACACCATGTAAAGGCACCATACTCCCTTTCTCTAAGTCCTCTAGTTTTAAGGGGAGCAAAGAGGCTGTGATAGGCATTTTGAGGTAAAACTGAAAGATAGGTGAAGGTCTCCAGTACATATCATAGAGAACTGCATGTACCAGAGGTTTTCCATCAGGGTCTACAAGTTGCCGGCTATGAGTTTTGATTCTATGGGCAAGGAGAGGTCAATGGGACAAGGAAGAAATGTGTCAATGGAACCAGCTTTGCTCCTTTACGTTCTCTTCACACTCCCAGATCGCAGACGAAAGAATGCATATACTAGTAGAGTTTCAGAGATACGTCTGGAAACCTCCTTCAGGAAACCTCCAAGGCAGAAGTACCTGCTAGGACATTTACATTCTCCGAAGCCCAGTATGATCCCACGAGGCCAGGAAAGACATGAGCTGAACAGGGGAAAGAAGTTCTTGCCTTCTGTGACATGAAAAAGGCATGCCAAGTAATGGGCACAAGACAAGAAACATCATGCATAAGTAATGTTTGGAAACTTCCTCATATTGTGTCAATACAAGAAAAGAAATTACCACTTTTATTATTGTTCCTTTCAAATTAGTCTGTACAAATGCCTTCAAAATATTTTTCTTCACAGCTATTTTATTATTCATATATAATTCTCATATTTTCTTTCTAGATGTCAGCTACATCAAATTCTTTTTGTTTCACAGCTCTTCCATTACTTATTTGAGTCCAAACCATCAGACAGCAGAAAACTGCATCAGAGATGAGGCCTTTTGATAGACTTAGGCTCCAGTGCCACAAGCTACCCACTTTTCTGCAGGATTTTTAGTGTTGAAATCAAATAAGCTGAAGTTTCCCTGAAACATTTCTCAGAAAGAACTTCCTGTTTATAATGGAAAATAAGTCTCTACATGTCCTCTGCGATGTATTTTAGACTTTCCCAAATGATTCTTTAGCAGAAGAAATTTAGCTGTTTGGTGGAATGACATTTTCATATCTTATACATTGTGCAAGGACAGCACAGAAATGGTTTTAGACGTCATTATTAGCCCTATAACCACATGTTAATGAAAAAAAAAGGCCAATTTATTTTTAACCACACCCCTTTTTGATGTGTAAACAGGACAAGTTATAATTTTACGATCAAAAGTATCCACACAAAGTTCCTGAAAAAGCAAGGTGTGTACAGACATGACCCTCCTCACAAAACCGCAGAGAGTAAAATTCTTTCTTGTAACATAGTAAGCAGTTCTGGATTACAACAAAATCTGCTAGGACTAGAGAACACAGAACATCTGGGAGTCATGTTTGTCCATTTTTGGAAGACCTCCTACTACATATATGTCATGATTTTAACCACTGTTTATGCTACATACTCTACATTTGTTTCCTCACAGTAGTGACAAACTGGGTTATTTATTATCTTTACCCCTACGGCAGAGGCAGATTGGCTAACTTCATTCCAGTTCTCATTTTATGTGAAATGTGAATTTCACATTTACATTTAATGCTGCATTGCCAATAAATTTGGCTTCACACTTTGAACTAAATGAACTACAAAGTTCCATGGAAACTCAGAGACATTTTTAATAGAAATACATATTCTCTTTTATTATAATTTTTTCTTAAGTTCTACTGAAGAAAAGAAAAATCAGATTAGTACTGATCCCTTGAGATGTCATCATTTTTATTTACAATTCTAGTTTCCTCCAGAACTAGATTTTTTTTCTCTGCTATAATTGCAATACAAACATATTTTTTTTATTTTTATAAATCTATTTAGAGTCACAGTAATGCACTGACTGCAGTTGCTGAAGCTGTTGCAGTATCTGTCTCTGAATCACAGCTACTAGCAGTGAAATGTTCCAACTTCTTCTGCAAACTGTCAAGTTCTTTAATAGCACATATATTAAATATTTTGAGCTATTTCACTAAACTGTTACTAAAAAAACCCCAACCAAAATCTTGGCATATTCTCTAAATTATGTAGCTATTTTGTGAGAAAATGGAGCACTTGTGGTAGGGAAAGTAGAGAAAGGCTGCACAATTAATCTAACACTTCCAAACCTGAAATTGTTTAGCTGAACAGAACAGAAATAAATGTACAAAAGATAGATGAAACGGTGTTCAACTTGGCCAATGTTTAAAAATGCAACTTATTATAAAATAGTCCTGTGTCAGTAAACCAGCTTCTGCCTTTAACAATACCCATGTAATGGAAATACATTTCAGAAAGCATCAGCTTATCAGTAAATGTACACAGATGGTCCCTCTATTTACCATCAGTTCTTTCACTGACTCCCCAAACAGCCTGAGGAAACTGCATTTACTAAGATCTCCTCAGATAGCTGTAGCAAGCAGAGCACTACCCAACAGTATCAGAATCACAGTCCTCTCTTTCATATCATATTTTGAGCACATCCAGTAATCTGACCTGTCACAGGCGCCAGCCAAGTGGAAATGACAGTGAATGACAGTAACAGACCAAATAAGATGGCTGCCAGGAGTGTAGAGAGACCCAGGGACCTCAATCAACTGAACCACAAATCCATTAAATGATTTAATTTTGTGTATCCAACTGTGGGGCAATGCTTACAGCAGGAGAGTGAAATACACACACAAAAAATAAAAACACGTAAAGGAATAAACAGTCTGAGAAATAAAAATACTCTGAGGAGAAGTTAATGCTTGATTGGTCCCTTCTTTAGAAGATGTTACAAGCTTTATATGCACATAGAATAAACTGTTCTGTAATATGACTTTACATTTTAGAAAATGATTCACAAATGAAATCAGTTTTGACTGGTAATGCAGAAAGGTAAAAAGACACTTTCTTCCATGAAAGTGGGCTAGTCAACTTGATTTTTGTTTGAAGTCTTTTTCCTATCACTCCCATTTTCTGTCTGGCACTGAAGCAGCTGAAATGTGGAAAGAACATATTTAACCTGAATTAAGGGTACAGTTTTATTCATGTATATTTATTTGTTCCAGGCTCAGTCTTATATTTCAAATGAAACCTCAAAAACAAAACTGGTGTAAAAAAATGTGGCATGTTGTCATCTATATGGATTTAGATATTGTAGAACTTTAATTTTCTATTCATCCTCTCTATTAAAGGCTAGTTTGGATCATTCCGTACTAATAATTTAAAATGCAGTTATATTTAGTTTAAGAACACTTAAGTCCCAGGATAGATAGTCCCCAGTCCTACACTGTGCCTTCAGAGCTTCTCATAAGGAGTTGGGGGGAAGGTCTGTTGTCTCATTGCTCTGTCAATAGCATGGTTTTGATATGTGATGAACTTGAGCATTAACTCATGGCAAAATAAGCTGTTAAATATCAATTATGATTAGGCACTATTCGTTCAAACACATAAACTGCTTGTAGCTGGAAAAAAAAGCCCCATAAAGAACACATGACAATCAAAAAAGGTGTTTTACTCTTTTTTGCTTGGTTTTTTTTTTTGTTGTTTCTTGTTTGCTTTGTTTTGATGGGGTATTTTTTGTGTGTGTGTTAGTTAGTTAGTTTGTTTTTAATGTATTAAATCTGCTTAGGAAGCAAGATACTTTTCTTTAACTAATAACAGCCAGATGTGCCTAGTTGAAAAGAAAGTCAGCATGGTATTCTTTCATAATTCTTTCAGTTATAAGAAACCCCAGATCAAATATACTTTCAGTGTAGCTGCAATGCAACTGATAGGACTCTACAGAGCACTCCAGAAAACAGAATATTTTAAGGCTAGAGACATTCATTAGGTGATGTTCGAACAAAGCCTCTGTAAAGCTACAAAACTGTGTGATCACACTATAGAACATGTGCCTTTGCTAATAAGCAGCACCCTCTTCCCACTGTAAACTCATTACTACATCAGATCATTAAATTTGCTGAATAACACAGGTAGAGAATTTTGTCCAAGAAGTTCTGCCTTTAGCTAAGAAAGGTGCAAGTAATGGATTTCTTTCTAACAGTCCTTTCTGTTTAAACTATTACATTCTACAGGGGGGTTTTAATTTTTAGCAAGCAGATAAAAAACCCCAAAACCAAAACCAATCAACCCATATAAGAAAAATAGCTTCTTTTGAATTGATCAAATTCCTCACTGTCAGTAAAAGACGTCTCAGTCAGACTTTCTTACCTATTGAAAGACATTGCATGTCCCTGTGATCTGTCAAATGGCATTCTGTGCTGCATTTTCATAATATGCCACTAAGTCAAAAGACACATTTCTCATAGATACATTTCTAATGTTTTGAATGCAGGGAAAACCAGCCTTCTGGGTACATTTTACTGGACTCAAGAATGTGTTGCTCATTTATTAGTCTATGCTCATTTAGAGGCTTGAGATGAGCTCCAGAATATGCTTTGAGGGGTAAAGATGCAAAAGCCAGCACACAGTTGTTTGTGATTAAAGAACATTTATTCACTCCTTTGTACTCAGCCATAGGCAGATATGCTGGTTCCAAGGCTTTTCCTCTTGCAATGCCAGTAACAGTGACAGGCAACCGGACCTTGAACCATTCCTACAGCACAGAGTGCATCCCACAGTCCTGTAACCTGAAATGGGACATGAAGATCACAGACAGGAATCACGCTGAGTTTTAGCTCAATCCTTGGCATAACCTCTTGTGCGAACACAGACAAAGTGATTTAGGAGGATAAGGGGATTTTTCTTTTCCTAATGTATTCTAAGTGTCCAGTGTAGCTGAACATACTGCCTCACACATTTTTAATTTATCTGAGTATATGCAGTTACACACAGGTATTCTTATTTTACCCTCACTGAAAGGGTTTTTCCTTGTCTAAAGGAAAGCTTTGTATTGTCCTAGTGGAAAAGGAAGGAAGGAAGGAAGGAAGGAAGGAAGGAAGGAAGGAAGGAAGGAAGGAAGGAAGGAAGGAGCTACCAAGATAAACTGAGATTTTTTTCCAAAGAATCACATGAATTTTTTTTTATTTTTTTGTCAAAGAAAATATGGCAGTCTTAATTATGATGGCTAATTCATGTAGAGCTGACAAAACTATTCAGTCCTATAGCAGAACCGCAACTAGTGCTGTTTTACTTGGTTCTAATTTGTTGCAAATATTGCCCTATTTCAATAAGTCATACGGAGTGTGTCATTATATGCAGAAACACTTCTGTTCATAGACTTTTCTTTTTCAATACCAGATTTGGCTGTGTGTTTTCCTTTTTGTGGAACTATAAATTATGTCCTCAGAATGACCATTTAAACTTTCATGCATACTAATCAATGTAAACATGTCATTTTATAATTAATTCTGAACTAATTAGCAGTAATTAGCTGTGTCTGTCAAAAATATCAGCAGTAATTTAGGGTATATTACTTGTCAGTCAAATATGTTTTAAATAAATTTTGATAGCGTTTCTGGCTCCAATTAACAGAACAGCAGAAGCTTGCAGCCATTTTTGTGGATGTTATTCTAACATGCAAGGAAGGGACTATATGCATATTTATGTAAGACTATTTCCAACTGTGTTGCTAATATAGCAGCTTGAATCGAGGAAAGTACATTACCCTCACATTGCTAAATTGTAAAGATTTGAACTAGCAGTATAATAGATACATATATAGTATAATAATTCCCTCACTAGCAGTGAGGGAAATAGAGATACAAACCACTTTATTAATGCCTAAATCAGATTTAGAAAATACCATTTCAATTTCTCTTTTTTAAAATACAACTCTTATGATACTACTGATTCTGTGGTTCATAAATCAGTACCTAATAGTGTCTTAAAATTTGAATTTCTGTAGCTGGCATAGAGTTTTAGGTGCGAGGAGAGAGATGGAGTTGTATCTGGGTTAGTCTCTGAAGGATATTTTTCCAACATGTTATAGATATTGGGCTCAGAGTTTGATCCATTCCATGCTGAGGTTAGAGATGAAGCTTCATTAGAATTATGAATAAACGAGAAATACAGCAAAGAATGACTGAGCATTGTACAATCATTCTAGATTTATACTGGCTCTTGTATGCCTGCATAGATAGATGCTGTCAGCAAATATTCTGACTACACTTCTAAAAATAAAGCACCTCTTCAACAAATAAGTAAACACAATCAAGTTTTTCAAAGACAGGCATTCCAAGGAAGTGAATCCTTTTCAAAGGAATGGTAGCAGTTATGAGACAGGAGACCATAGAAACCTTTCTAACCTGTATTGACTCAATGACGCTCACCCACCATTCTTTTTCCTCGATATTTGTCGAAAAGATGTTGTGTACAAAGAAAGGAGATTAAGAAGTGATTCCTGGGTCCAGAATCCATGTTCTAAACAGGATAAAGATAGAATGTGTTGGGTCAAATTTAAGATTGAAAACACTGCAAACACATCCATTTTATGGATGCAACAGCAAATTCTGCATGGAACTACACTGCCAAGAATACTTAAGGGTAGACCTGGAAAACCAAAAGAAATGCATCCCAAGAGGCATCTTAAGTCTCTTGCCATATTGGACTTTTTGAAGGGGAATACATGGCCAGCTTTATAGGTAATAACAGACTTTAGGTTCCAGAACAAGTAAACGATTTTGTACCTGAGAGTGCACTCTTTCTGGATGTCTCCTCTCCCTCATTCTTTCCAGCATTTTTTATGAAATGACAATCATCTGTTTTCTGACCATTAAGTCATTAATGAACATTAGGTCATTAGATAAATCAGGAAGGCAATCCCCTTCCAGAAAAGACAAAACAGTGACTTCCCAGGTAAACAGATTTTACAGATATCTTGAGATGATATAAAGTGATACTACCTATCAGTGCAGAATTAGGAAGGTTTTTGGGTTTTTTATTACCTTTTTTCTACAAAAAGGGAATCTCTTGGGGTTTTTTCTGTCTCTGAGGAGTCTACAACACTCTAGAAATTTAGATGAAGTTAAATGCTTTGTTGCTAGGTTTATCATAAATCACAAGAGCAAAATAATACACCATCCTCTAATTTCAACACTGACATGAAATGCCAGTGCTTCTCTTCAGGGATTTGCTATCAGAAACTTCCATAAAAATGTAAAATCAGATATTGAAGGATGAATATGACCTTGGAATATAATTTGTAAAATCTGTATAGATTCTGGGGGAAAAAGTATTTCCAGAAGTGAAATATATATTTTATTGAAATTTTTAAATATTTTTTTTACTGTAGATTCACACCAACAGACTGACTCTTTAAAAGCACATTCTTAAACCCCTTCCCCATTCTTTTTCCATGTTTTGAATGAAATATTTGCTTAAATACTAAGGCAAATTAAAAGAAATGGCTCAGGAAAAAAAAAACCAGCAAACCACAGTGTCTTATAGCATACAGTCATTTAAAAAAAAAAGAAAGAAAGAAACTGTATCAACCAACTTTGGTTTTTTTACACATACTTCATGAACTTATCTGATAAGCAGTAATAAATCCTTAGAAAATAACTGTATATGTCCGTACAACACTGAGAACAAAAAAGAAGCCAGGACATATACAGGTTATCATAACGTGTTAGGTTTTTCACAGATTTCTTACATACAAAATTCCTGTCTTTCAGAGCTTGCAAATGATAATATCTTAGGGCTTTAACTTGTATTTACTTAGCATGGAATTCTGACGGCTTAAGATGGTGCTCCATGAAAGGATTTTTATTATTCTTCTCCCTTTCCTATATCTTCATGTTGATAAAAACAGTAAAATGAAACACATGATCACAGAACCATGTTCGGTAGAGAATCTCATCTTAAGCTATCCATCTCCTTGGCCAAAAAAAGAGAGGAGCATGAATTAAAACTACTTTCCAGGAACACCCAATACAGAACATTTGCCTAGTTTATTGTCTGACTCTTGCTTCATTTCTTGCTATTGATTGAAGAAAAAATAGTCTACATCTTCAAGTTAAAAATTATAATCCAACAAGTTACTTAACATAGTGCCTACAAGTTTTTAATACAACACCTGAATGTCTAAACAATTGTATCTAGGTGTAATTAAGAGATTAAACACATATCCCACCTGCAAATCATCAATGCTGCTATGGTGGTAATAGCTGCTTTGAAGTCATTGTTTAGAGACTGCTTCTCATGGAGTTTATTTTATTAAAATTTGAGTATCAGTATACACTACAATACTGATGGTTTTGTCTTAGAACCAATACAGTCCTAGTGGAAAATCTGCTTTTCTCTCTTACTGTGTTAACCTAGGAGAAGAGCATGGATTAATTTGTCTTCAAAATGTGGGGAGAGGAGTCACTGCCACATTGCTGAGATTGCACTGATTTTCTGCTTTCATTCTTCTTAGCCCTGTGCTGGAGACTACACAAAGGAGAAGAAATATTACTACTGAAAGAACCTCTGCAGGCTGTTAGCTGACATGACCACTGAGAAAAAAAATTAATGGTGTGCAGGAAATCGTAACTAATGGCAGCTAAGCATGCCTCCTCACTTGGGCAATGCTGTGTCAGGGACTGATGAACTGGCTCCTGGAGGGACAGAACAAAACCACATTGTGGTGTGGGGTGGAAGCAGGGCGCTCTGAGGAGCAAGGTTAGAGCTGGGTTAATTGCCCCTGCCTTGACCAGTAAGTGTGGGTACAGCATGAGTCTAATCCAGCTGTAATGCTTTCAGCGCAGGAGATAACAGCTAAAGCTAAATCAGTGTATCCCTGCACATTGCTGCCTTCAGAGTGGTGCCATCTTTTCAGAGTCTCAATCTGCTTTTTCTGACTAGAAATACTTAAACTCAAATGTAAGACTCTGAGTCACAGATCCTTCCCTGTGAATGAGAATGATAGGGACAATACTAGAACTGGGTTTTCCCCCCCCAACACACTCTGTTGCAACTTAGTTCCCTATTTCTGTTATTTTTCTATTGTGCAATAACCTATTGTGTAAGAAAATGGATCTGGATGAGGGGATCAAGTGAACCCACAATGAATTTGTGGATCACTCCAAGTTGAGTGGGAGTTGATCTGCCAGATGGTATGAATGCTCTACAGAGGGATCTGGACAGGCTGGAATGATGAGACAAGGCTGATGGGTTAGGTTCAATAAAGGGAAGTTCCAGATCCTGCACTTGGGTCACAACCCCATGCAATGCTACAGGCTGGGGAAAAAGTGGCTGGAAAGCTGCCCAGCAGAAAAAGACCTGGGGGTGCTGGTCAAAAGCTGGCTGAACATGATCCAGCTGTGCCCAGGTGGCCAAGAAGGCCAATGTAATTCTGGTTTGTACCAGCAATATTGTGACCAGCAGGACCAGGGCAGTGATTGTCGCTCTGTACTTGGCACTGGGGAGGCTGCACCTCAAATCCTGTGCCCAGTTTTGGGCCCCTCACTGCGAGACAGACATTGAAGTACTGGTGTGTCCAGAGAAGGACAACAGAGCTGGTGAAGGGTTTGGAGGGAAAGTCCTACGAGGAGCAGTTAAGGGAGCTGAGTTTGCTAAGCCTGGAGAAAAGGAGGCTCAGGGGGCACCTTATCACTCTCTATAAATTCCTGAAGGAAGGGTGTAGCCAGGTGGGTACAGCTTCTCACAGGCATCTAGTGATAAGACAAGAGGAAAGGGCCTCAAGCCATGCCAGTGGAGGTTCAGGTTGGACATCAGTTAAGAATTTCTTCATTGAAAGGGCTGTGAAGCACTGGAAGAGTTTGCACAGGGAAGTGGTGTAGTCACCATTCCTAGAAGTATTCAAAAAATGACTGGACATGGCATTTGTTGCTTTGGTTTAGTTGTAAGGAAATGTTCAGTCGAAGGCCGAACCCAAAGATGTTGGAGATGTTTTCCAGTCTTAAAGTTTCTATGATTCTATCAAATAATTCTAAATAGTCAATAAGTCATTATTTCCTATTAGGTGTCTCTAGGGTAGCAGTGATTGTGTTTGTAATTTCTGTACTGATAAAAAAGGTCTACATCTGGATCAAGATACAGATTTGGTATTCTGTGTAATTATATCCTGCTTAGATATTACTGACGTAATTTAAATATGGATCCAAACAACACTTTCTCAATCCCTCCTTCCCTCAGACAAGCTATGGGTCCAATACCAAAGCATTTTTGGTTTCCTCTTGCTTCTGAACATCTCGCCTCTGAAACTAAGACAACTAGTGTGAAAAGGGGCAAAACGTAGGTGACCCTTGTTAAAATACAAAATCTGCTGTTAGGATGCCTTTTCATGGCTACAATTCCCATTTTCTTTCTTATATATCATATTCTAACAGGTTTATCTTCAATGTACAGAACATTTCGGCTAAGTGCACAGTAAACCACCAAGGAAGTCTAACTTCCTTTGAACTCTTTCTGGAGCCAAATGCTTAAGCCTAATTATAAATTGCTATCCTCTTTATTTCCATTTGAAATTCTCCAGCTATTCTAATTAGGCTTCCCCAAAGGTCAGAGAACATTAACAATCTGGGCACAGTCTGGCTTTTTGAAGTGCTCGGAAATCTACTGTTAGTGCTATTTGAGGAAACATAAGAGAAAACCAGCTGCCCTGGCTAGCATAGAATTATTAATAATAATAGCTATGTGGTGATGACATATCCAGGTTAATTGCATACTAATTAAAGGCTATAGTAAAGCAAATTACTGTTTGCATTTGAAATAATGGCTTGTGGCCACAGTAACTCATAGAAATGTGCTGTATCCTCTTGTCAAGTTCTCAAATGGGAATGAAATTAATTTGAGACATGTACACATGATCTAGTTTGAGAAGTCAAAAGTTTTGAGAAGCTATCTGCAGTGAGGCAGCGATAGTCATTAATGAAGAAGAATTTGATACAAGCTGAAGTTCTGAAAGAGTGAGCAGAGAGAGTGGCTGGCAGAGCTGAGAGTCAATCAAAAGATAATTAATGGACAGTGCAGAGTATGAGGAGCTATTCAGCATGAAGAATCAAATCTTTAGTTAGGGGCAAACTGGGAAGGAGCCAGGAGGGGAGTCCTGCAGTTAGCTATTTCTGGATATTTAGAAAGGAAATTAAGGAGCTTGTCATTTGGAGGATGACTGACTGAAAACAGAGTGCTGGCTGGATATGAACTGTGTAAGATCTTGGTGCTGTTCAGAAAACTAGTTGGAGGCTTTAGCTCATGTGTTTTTTTAGTATGCTGTGAGCGAGATAAAGTGAATGGGATAGAAGGCTATTTCTGGGGTAGAAGAACTTCTGATACACTGAGTAATCAAAAGCTAAACAAAACTTCTCATGTTAATACAAATGGGGAAATAATAAAGATGTCCAGAAAGACAACATACAGTCAAGGCACTACCTTGAATGTAGACCAATCACAGGTTGCCATCCTGGGTTTCTCCTGTGTCTGATTCTTATTACACTTTGGCCACACCCAAACTATACCCAGTCCTTTGATGAGAGGGAGCAAAGAAATATAGGAATGGAGAGAAAAGAACTGGATTCACAGCTCATGGTTAGGTTCAAGTATACCTGAAATTCAAAGAGTTTGGATTTTATACAGTTTTATTTGCAGAATAATTGAATAGAGAAATACAGAGTTTGAAATAAAACAAAATAAAATAGCAAAGAAATGATATAGTGACCTGGTTAAAAAAAGAGAGTTATTATAAAATAAGACTCACTTGTGCTCAGTTTTAGCCTACAGGTTCTCTGACCGGCATCAAGGACCAAACCTCTCCCCTAGAACCTTGCCAGAATGCATAGTCATGTAGTTCCTCTGTTGTAATTAAAGTGGGACTGTGTATTCCCTTTAAAATAGTAAAGGATTTCAGAGGATTTTCCTGGAATGCCTCATCCCGGAAAAGATTTCAATGACCCTTCATCACGGATACAGATGGAATGAGAGGCAGTTAACTCCCTCCTTTAGTTAACATTAAAATTCTAACTTGCTTTCCTTTGTATATGATGGCAGATCTTAAAGATCACATATGTGGGGGTTTTAATATTAACCAAAATTTTTCTGTATATTGGCTATTTCTTTTGTGTATTTTCTTATTTGATTGAATGAAGAATATAGTAAAACCAAAAAAAATTATTCTGTGCTACACTGGAATAAGCAAAGTAATACCCAGTTGATTACGAAGTTGTGAATATTCTATTTAATGTATTTCTTAGGAAAAAAAAAAAAAAAAACCAGTTGTGGCTAGTTTTCAAAATTCCTTCTATTGACCAAAAATACTTAATCCGAACCACGTTTTTTGAGGATGTTCCATTAATTTTGTTTTTAAAACCCAAACTAATGTAACCTTTAAATGCAAAAGTGTTTTTACTTGGTAATAAAAAAAGTAGTAACTGAATTGGAGCCAATAGAGTTTCCGAATATTTGGCCGCATAAAATTGTTTATTCAAAAATGGTCTTTAGAAACATCATTTTAGCCAGAAAAATAAACTATGCTACCTTATCAAGGGGCTAGACCTGCAGCTGATGTAAGTTGACATGATAAATGGACTTCAGCAGTGCAACAGTGATGGATATCAGCTGAAGACTTGATCCAAACTGATTAGCAAAATAATAAACAAAGCACATGTCTTATATAGGTATGCTGTTTTGTCTGTAAAACTACAGCACCAGCTGCAGTTTTTTCTGCTGTTTCATTATGGCCTTTTTTTTTTTCCAAGATAAAATGAAGTGATTGAAGAATTCTTGCTCTTGCAGTTGAGCTGCTGAAAATATGCTTTAAAATCATTACTAACAGGATATTCAGGTCTTTTACCAGCTTAAGTGAACTCTAACTATGGGGTCAGAATTTAAAAAAAGAAAGATGACTTCATCTACTTTGAAATCAATGTGCAAATCTCAGAAAGCTTGAATAGGCAGAAGAAGCTAATGCGGCTGAAACTTTGCAGGACCTGAGATAGATAAATGACCTGCAGCCTACAAAGACACTCATTTTCTAATATACACAGGGACAAAAGATTAGGACATAAGTGGCAAGCCTATTTAAGTAGAAGGAAAAAGTATAGTTATGCTGTTCAAGGCCTTTCAGGTATATTTTTCTGAGGAATAAGCTATTCACAAAATGAAAAAAAAAAAGGGAGAAATGTGAAACCCACTGAGGCAAATGATGATGGGTAATCAGTTGCTCTAAAATTAAGATACGGCTTTTACAGAACAGGAATTCAAAGAGATTACATTTGAAAGATGCAAAGAATAGTACTAACAGAAGAAAAACGTAAAGCTCATAGAATATCCTGAGTTGGAACCACCTAAAAGAATCATCAAAGTCCAACTTCGGGCCTTGTACATAGGGTAAAACATCAGCAATATCCATCTACCCCCCAAACTTTAGAACAGTTAAAAAGGCATATTAGAACTAATGATTTACAAGTCTGGAGACACACACACCACCTTCTCATCCTCCTTCCTCCCCCAGAGAAAAAGACTTATAGCGCCAGAATCTCAAAAATACTTTAAAGGGTGAGTTTAACAAAACAGTTTTAATTTTGTCTAACAAATGGAGCACTAACCAAGAGATATGAGCCTGGAGCAGCTCATATAGAAAGTGATGCTTGCAAACAAGCTAAGTCCTACTCATGGTATTGAAGCAATGATACCTTCATGAGTGACATGAGAGAGGTAAAAAGGTCAACTGTTCTGACAGACAGAGGAAGCATTTTGTTAAGTGTAGGGAAAATGAGAAATCTAAATTTCTGATGGAAACAAATAGTGAGTATGAAATCCTTAGAACTGTTAAATTTGGGGAAAACAACCCAATAATTCAATGTCAGTTGGTGTCATAAAAGAACATTTTACAGCAAATGAGATACAAAACATATCTGGATTTTCCTGAAGATGTAGAAAATCTATCAAGACATTACAAAAGCAAGCTATCAGCAGAACATTATGCCAGAAGTATAAACACTGTTGTTAACTGTGATGTTTGCAAACTGGAATACAGGGCAGTTTAATAAATTCACTAATAAATTGACTGATGACCAGTGAGGGGTTTCCTCAATAAATATAGCAGAACAGAAACATTGGTCAAAATGCAAGTTAGCTTAAAAGAAAAATAACAGAACAGGGTGTTTTTAAAATAGTACAACATTGATAGCCCAGGATAACATTATTTGGACAGTTTTAAGCCTAAATTCATGCAGTGTGATAGACACCCAGGATAGGTTCCAATCAGACCACAGTAAGTAACTGGGAGTAAATAATTTCACTACTCTGCTCCTCACTAGAGTTTTGAAAGGTTGCTCCTCAGCGTGTCACCTGCACAACGAATATGCCAGGAAAAATCATGTTGCAAGCATATTAGGAGAACTAATAGGATACAAAGTCACTGATGGTAGATGGCATGAGAGGGTATGTAAAAATTCACTTTAGAGAACGTGACAGCAAATTGAGAGTTCTCCAGGAGAAATAACCACCCACTAGTCGTCTAAAAATCACCTTTTAAAAGTATTCACAGAAGTGGTATTTTAGCCTACAAAATAGAATTACACCACAGCAGGACCATCTTCATACGCCATTTGCAATGAGATGCTTTTACTACTTATTCAAAAGGGATTTTTCAGGAAGTAAGGGCTTGTACCTAGAAGTTCAACAGTTTGCATTAGCTTCGCTCTATCATACTACATCAGAAATATGTGCAAACCCGAAGTTAGTGAATACCAAGCCTCACCAGGATATTTAAGATATTTATCCCAGTTCATTAGGGTAACAAAGCATGCATGTGAAACATCAGGCTCTACCTCAACTAAAATTAATGAACTGCTGTGTGGATTTCACTGTAGCTGCTAATAATACTGAGCCTTCTCTTAGGACCTTCTGTTGGACCTGTGCAAAACCTGGGTGGCTGATGCTGCTTTGAATCAGCAGAACAATCCAGACCACAGAAATTACATGAGATAATGTAAGAAACTACTGAGATAAAAAAAACCCAAAAAACATTTGCAGTGCTCCTGGTGCTGCAATCCAAAGCATAGTAGAAATACAATTGCTTGTATAATAGATTAAAGAAACTATAATTCTGTTTAAAAAATTCTTTAAACCTGCACTAAAGGGTATAATGGACTTCCAGCACAGCATGCAACGCTCCTGCTTCATTATGCTTTTGAGAGAAAGGTGTAGGTTATCAGTTTCCTCTCTCTTACTTGGCATATTGTGATTGCTGTTGCAGAATTTGAAGATTTCAATCAATTGCTAGCAAGGCCAATGAGTGTGAGTCATTCTGGATTACCCGGTTGCACTATCTGCAAAACTGATACAGAGCATTTGTGAATCCCACCCGAAATACTGCGTAATGCTAGAGAGGAGTTATTCCTAAGTTTAATGACACAAAAGGATAAAGCCTTTTTAATAGAAAACCTGCTGTTGGCTATATTTTGCACATTAGATTTTGAATCTGGTACAAAGTTTAAGGAAATATTGTCATTTGATTTAAATTTGGTTATTCTTATTTAGTTTCTGTGATGGGTTGGCCTTGGCCAGCTACCAGACACCCAACCAGCCAGTCTCTCACTCCACCTCCTCAAAGAACAGGGGGAGAAAATAAGATGAAAAGGTCATGGGTAAAGACAGGGACTTACCAGTTACCGTTACTGACAAAAAAGACCCAGCTTGGGAAAAACAAATTTATTATTGCCATTTGAAATTGAGTTGGATGGTGAGAAACAAAGACAAAAACTAAAACAACTTCCTCTCGTTTCCCCTTTTCCCAGGTTTAACTTCACTCCTTCATCCCTGACTCCTCTATCTCCCCGCAACTGCAGTGCAGGTGGATGGGGAATGGGAGGCTGCAGTCAGTCCACAACAGCTCCTGAGGCTCCTTCCTCCTCATGCTGTTTCCCAGCTCCAGTTTGGGACATTCCCAAAGACTTCAGTCCTTCAGAATAAGCTTGACCATGTGTGGGCTCTCCATGGGCTGCAGCTTCCTTCCGGGCCCTTCCATCTGCGTCGCCGGGGTCTCTCCCTGGCCGCAGGGCCATCCCTGCCGGGTCTCCCTCCCTCCGTCCCCGCTCCCGCTGTCCCCTCGGGGCTCGCAGGGCTGTTTCTCGCACGGTTCCCTCGCTCAGCCCTGGCTGCCGGGCAGCGTTTTGCCCTCCCTTGCCCAGGCTTTCCCCGGGGCTCTCGCCCGCCCGCCCGTGGCTGAGGGGCTCAGCCGTGCCCTGCGCTGGGGCCGCTGCAGCCGCTGGCACCGCCCGGGCCCGGGCCCGGCACAGCCCCGGCACAGCCCCAGCGCTGCCGCCACCACCGGGGCACCTCGGCCCGGACAGATACAATTTTGATTTATTTTCTCTATTCAATTAATCGATTGAAAAGTAATTTCAGCTACAAGGCGCCTTCAGAGAGGCGTTTCCCAGATACTGAGTTCCAATGCCTGTTTAATCAAGACGTTTTCTTTGAGCCGGTTGACCTAAGGATCAGCTTCACATGACGGGCTGGTGGTCCTCTGGAATGGATGATGGCGATAAGTACAGTTTTTCTTTTTGAGCCTGCCACTTCCTAAGCCTCCCACATGTAAATATAATGAGAAAATGTTTAATCTCACATGAGTTCAAAATTCAGCTGGATTAAGATACTAGGCTTTCTTACACATAAATATTTTATGTGGCTTTTGTAAAGTTCTCACAAGGAGGGGGTAGTATTTTCATCTAAACAGAGCATTTTCCTGAATAAAAAATCGCAAGCTCAAATCAGAGTTTCCAATCAAGTTCAGACCTCCACATTTAGGCCTATTAATTACAAATATAAATAGCAACAGAGCCACGTTTACTAATTATTTCGTACTACTGACAAAATATTGCACTGATAAAGTACCCTTCTGGGCCAACTGACTACTAGAGAAGGTTAAGGAGAACAAATATTGTTCTTTGTTCTTAGGACAGAAGTACTTCTTGATTTGGTAATCAAGAATTTGCTCAGAATGAAACCTAACTCGTTTTCTTCCCTTTCCATACAATCATGGTTTCAGGCTACAGTTTTCTTTCAAACCAATATTAACAAACTTGAGTACCGTCAGTACCTGCACTTTTAGTAACTGCACACTAATGAATAATAGCTGAGAAATGTGCATCCTTAAATAACAGTGTATAGACAGGTTACTTTTTAAAGGGTTTCCTTTCATGCACCCTTTGGGTACTGGAGCTTGTGGTTACAAACTGTGCTCTAGTCTACATCTCTGGATGGAATGCTCCTACCCGCTTTAGTGGCTCTATCTGAATCATTTCATAATCTGTTCCTTAGCCTCTTCAAGCAGAGCAGATAAACGTGGTTTTCTGACAGAGTCAAGATCTCCAGTATATTTCCCAAGGAATTTGTGCCAAACTACACAGGAATTCAGAATCACATAGCAAGTACATGTCTGACAAAACTTTGGTCTCTTTGAATATCCATTTGTTCCTTCAAACTAAAAGAGTAGGCTGAAACACTCTACAAAAAAAAATGCATTTTTTTTTAGGTCTGAGTGACAATCTATTTCATCACTCTAAAAATTTTAAATCATCAAAAGTTGCAAAGTGTTTCTTGGTTGTCTATCCTTTGTTTGCTGGTTAACATCAAGTGAATGTTTTATTTCTTCTCTACAGGTGCCACTGTTACCCTCTAAGCTGAGTCTTGCAGCATGATGAAAGGTGTACTGCTTCTCCAGATACCCAGTTCCTGTATTTTATTAGATATCACTCTTCTGACTCCCATCTCTTTGGGACTGAGCTTTTTTCACTTTTCCTATATGAAAGCAACTATTGTCAGCATCAAATAGTGATCCAGGCTAGAGCTGTTAGTAATATTCCAAAATGTCTGCTGTTTGAATGAGAAGTGGCTCCGTATCTTTTAAAGAAATTGCCGATTCATGTTGTAAGCATGGATCTTCAGTGTTGATATTCCTATAGATGCTTGCAGAGCAGTGATAATTGTCCATTGCTCAGTTATTAAAAACCTCACACTTCTGTTGAGAAAGAAGTTCAGACAACTAGAGGAATTGTTGTCTTTTCTCGTTATTAGAGAAGGCAGAAAAAAAGATAGATATTTTGGTGTTGGTTTCTGGAGAGGGGGGAGTTTGGTGTTTTTTCATAGATTCGACACCTTACAGGAGGAATTGGTTCTTTTACAATTTCATCCGTATTTCTAGACCAGAAAAATCTGGACCAATTGTTCAAAATAAATTCTCAAACTTTTTTTTTTTCTTTTTTTTAAATTAAATAGCCTTAAGTTAAAATCTTTTGTATATCCATATCACAGAGAAATTTTTTTTCCTGCAGCTTTGAAAATCTCTCCCTTCTTACCCTTAAAAAGTTATACAGAATATTAGTTTTGCTTTAGTTAAGACTGCTCTGGAAATAAATTGGTATGTTTCCCTTGAATCAGTAGCTGGAAAGCTGAAGAAAGATCCGTCTGGTAGAAGTATTTACAGGACTTTTTTCTTCCGACAGCAATCTTTCTACAACTTAGCTGGAGTAGAAGGGATTGCCCAAGAAAGGAGTTCTGATGAGCATCTTGAAGATACATAGATTAAATTTGGTATATTGTGAGTACTTGAAAACCAAATGACCTCCCTGCATTTTTCACTTAATATCTTCTGTCAGCAACACATCACTGCTTCTCTTGCTCACCTGGATTTTTTGGCATGTGTCAAAACAGTGGACTACAGCTGTATCTTTCTGGGTGGCAAATACGTGAAAGAGTAGCTGATGAGACTGAGCTTTGATACACTCACTATATAAAAATTTTCATAATGGGGGCATTCAATAAATTAGATGTGGAAATGGGGAAGGAACAGTGAAGAAATCTGAGTGCACAGATCAGATTTTCATATGCACACGAACTATTTTACTGCATGCCTTTAAAAAAACCAAAACAACAAAACCTCTAATACTATAACGTAATTTTCTCCGGTTGTTTCTGTGTCCCAGGAGACAAAACCAATTGAACCATCACTTTCTGATCCTCTTAACCCTTTTTTACATGACAGATATATCAAAAGTCTTGAAAAAATATTGTTTCCATTCCTAGTTACTTTGATATTCTTTGTATTCTATCTAATAGTGTTAGGGCTTTAGATTATCTGTACCACATGGATTTGACAAACTGCTGAACTTTTGATTAAGTGAAAACAGAATGCTACAGCTTCTCAGGACTACATATAATGTCCTGTAGGGGGGGAAAAGAAAAAAAATCCTCCTAAACAAGCAACAGGCAAGGTTTTGTGCAACTGAAATCAATAATATATTCAGATTTGAGCTCAGATGGAACAGAACATTATCAACACAGCATGTGAAAAATATTTGACTATAAAAGACGTAAAATTTCCAGATATAAATAAATAGATATGGCAAACAAAATACAGCAGAAGAACTAAATGAAGCTTGATTTTGTATTTCATTGGAAAGTATGTTGAAACTGTTCACCCAGAGAAAACTATTAGTGGCACTGTATTAATGTATATTAATTGATGGATAAATAGATCTAACAATTTGTGCCCTTTGAATAGGCAACAAAGCAGTAATTTGTTTTCTTGACCAAAATGCAGTAAAATGTCATTTGCAGTGGAAAAATGTTATTTTAATTCAATATTTATCTAGCCATTTTTATGGTGCAGATTTTGGCCCAAAACACAGACTCTTTAATTATCAAAATAGTTTAATTCGTAACATCGTCTCAAAACATCTTTCTACTGCCTGTAAAGGGCATTTCCATCTATATTGTACATGTGGGAAGTTAGATGAGAAAATTTTCACTTTTGCATCTGAATTCTTACAGTTATAACCAAAACTGTCCTGAATTGTTCGTGCCCAGTGGCCACAGCTCCCCCCACTCTGGCCATGGCCTGGGACCCCAAGTCAGGTCCAAAGGGCCAACAGCCCCTGCCTCAGTGATGCCACAGTGTCTAACCACATGCAGGTCAATTCACCATTATTTTTGCCAGCCTCAGTATTCTGTCCTCTCATTTCAGTAAATCCTCACATCAGATATACACTTGTATTTCACCCCTCACCTCACCTAAATCTTGCTCAAACCAACTGTACTGTACACCTGAAGCTTTTACAAGCAAATGACAAAGAAATTAAAATAAATGTCTTCTAGTCAAACGAGATTCACAATGCCACATGTTAAATCTATATTTCTTAAGGCAATGCATCTAATTGCTGAGCAGTCAGTAAAGCATTATTTAAGAATTGTCCTAAGTAATTAAATTAGGCTACTCTGGTTTTCTTAAACAGACATTAATCTTTCATAGCGACATCAAATTTGCAAACACCTTAGGGAAAAATTCTGCAGTAAATCATTTGCAAATGTAATAAACATTTAACCTGTAAAATAATAGATGAGGTAGAATACTTCAAAGCAGTTCTAGTTTACTTTTTTCCTTGATTAAAAAAAGTGAATCGGAACTTCTTAGTAATTTCATTGTATCATTCATGCACATAGTATACACTCCCATATTTATTTGATTGATTGGAAAAATAACAACTTGTATGTGTTTTAAACTTTTAAAGTTTTCTTAGAAGTTCACTTTTTAAAAGTTAAAATTGTCCTCGTGTTACATCCACTAAAACGCATTGAAGCTGCCTTGTTTTCCCACTCCAATTTAAAAGTGGAAGTGTAAGAAACTTAATTATGATCGGAATAATTATTATTAGAGAAAGTATCTTGATTCTAAGCTACAATGCAAGAAATAATACTTTTTGGTGCAATGGCCTAAGACTAAGCTTAGAGATAAGATCAGAATTGGAAGGTAATTTGGCAATATTGCTTCTAATGCCTGTGTTCAGGCCAAGTTAACTTTGCATGCAGTTTCCTCCGTGCAAGGCAGGTGGTGGCATTACAAAGCTGCCCAGCAAGTCTCTGCCATGCCTGGTGAAACTTGGCACGGTGGCTGTACAGTGTGTGAGTCTTTTCCTCCAAGCAGCTGAGCCATGGCCCTTCATAGAGGATTCAGTAGTAGCTGTGACTGCTCCCTCAGCTGGTGTTCCTCATCTCACTGAATTAGGCACTCTGTGAGCAAGAGCATCAAAGTGTACCAGAAACCAAAAATACTAGGATGAGGCAATTGGGAAATACATGGTATGGAATGGTTTGGGTTGGAAGGAACCTTAGAAATCATCTCGTTCCAATCCCCACTACCATGGGTATGACTGTGGGCATGACCATAAATGGAAACCATGTTCATAGTTTTCATACATTTGGTTTTCTGCAAACATCCCTATAGAAGTCCCTTTTCACATGCAAGTGAGTACTTCATATGAATTTATCTATTTTTGTTTCTGTAACTCAAACACGTTGTTTGTAACGCCTGTTTTGTATCACTCATTTGTGGAAGTGATTGTGTGAAAAAGTGATCCTGCAAATGACTATGTCTGCATCCCAGCTGAACAGCAGATGTGTGCTTCAACTTCACTTCAGTGTTTTGGTTTTGTTTCTCTAGGGATACTCCACATACTGTGTGACCAGCCCATACCGCATTACATGATCTTTCAGTTTTTTTCTTTTTCACTGAATACCAGGCTGCAAGCAGGGCACAAACATGGTCTGGAAATGGGAAGAGCTTTTTAGTTTCTGACTATAACTACAGTAGTGGTTTGGACAAGCAGAAGTAGATTTGTAGCACAAATGCTTGTGCTGAGAAACAGATGGCCAAATTGTAGCTGTCTACTACAGAGTGTAAAATCTGACATGCTTGCTATACGCTTTTCAAACACTTCATTTGGTTTTATTTTTTCATGCTTCTAACTAGTTTTAAACTGGTGCCATTAAGTGGTAATAAATGTTCTCGAATTCTTTCTGGCTTACCCTAAAGTGAACCATAGCCTAACAAATTAGTTTAGAATGGGTAAAATTATCATTTGGGTGTAATAAACTTCTTTATAGACATTAGAGAAGTCTACAACAATGACAAGATGCCTCATATTTAGGCAGCTCAAAGAAGATAGTGTAAGCCCCAGTTCTAGTAATAACTTCTAAGAACAGCCTGATGAGGTTTAAGTTCTCACCGCTTTTCAGTGATTTTATTCTCAGGGTTATATGTATTAAAAAAAAAAAAAAAATCAAACAAAGAACCAGTCTGTGGTTTGTAAAAATTGTTGACAATTCCTGATTTTGGGAAGAAATTGTGCCCTTCTGAACTTTGAGGAAAACGGATGAAGTTGGCCAGAGGTTTGGTCATCATCTGGTATGCTAGACGTGTTTGAATGTCTTACATTTAGTAAGTAGTTTCACAAGTAACAGATCTAAACCTATTTTATGAGTGAAGGGCTCTTATTGAACATTCACGCAAAGAAGTGTTTTGTGGCTTCAGATGAGATGAAAGTTGTGTCAGGTTATATTCAAAGTCAATAAAAACCAATAACTCTTAGGAAAATGGTATGAAGTAAGCCTTTGCCAAAGAGAGTTCCCGGGGCTTAGTCTTCCACTTATAATAATGTATAGAGGATTCTGATGCAGTAGTTTATTTCCTATTGAACTGAGTTTCTCATTTCAGATGCCTTTTAATGTTATAGAGGGATCACATTTCTGTAGGACTCCTCAAACCAGGTTATTGCACCCACGCTTAAGAATTCAATGATTAATCTTTTCCTCCTCCATCTGACAAAAACTTTATCAAAACTGATGTGTCAGAATGTTTCAGCTTCAGTGAAACAGCATTTTTTCCTGTCTGACCAGTTCTATTTATCATGTTCATGTCAATGTTACATTTGCTGATGAAAAATCAAATTTGAAGTAGCTTGAAGTTTTCTAGAAAGGCCTATCCTGAATATGTAACATAAGAAAAGCTTTGCTATCTGTAATCCTTCCCATTAGAAAACAAAACCTATTTCAGGCATTGGATGACTCCAGCACTACTCATGGGACTATCCACTCATATGTCCAGCGAGAAGCTACAGTGATACACTCCTCAAAGTTCTTCAAGATCTACAGCGTGCAAAGAACTTGCAATTAACAGAAGCTGTTTCAAGGGAGTCAGACTGCACCACAAGGGAAGACTAAGAAATATCCTGCATTAGGAACTATCTTTTGGACACATATAGAATTTTCAGGAGGATGCTCATGACATTCTTATTGGTAGTGATAGTACCTCACTGTATTTTACGTGTTTTACTAAGCATCGGCCCTTTCACCTGGCATAAAGAATTCAGAGCAGGCACAAGAATCCCATACTTCCTTTTTATATTAATTTTCAGACTCTGTTGATTGTATTAAAGTCAATAATTAAACTCCTAATGTTTTAACATGAGCAAGATCTAAATATTTTACTTTCCTATGAATTTTGCTTGACTATAGAAGCCAATAAAGGGCTCTGTGATTTTTTTTTTGTTAGAAACCATAAGAAAAATTGTTTGTCCAATTAAAAAGAACAGAGAGAAAATGTTCATTTTCATAGATATAACACAGTGTTCATCACTTGATGAAACAATATTTTCACTACCATAAGAATGGGTTTTATGCAATTTTATTGTCATAAGTTTAATAATATAAGGGAGAGAAAAGACATTTTCTTCAGCACAGGTCCCCCATGGTCTTGCACTAACACACAATACGATTATATGTCTCAGATGAGGATTTGATAATAGTTGTGACAGACGGACAACGGCCTGGTAATAGATGACTATTTCATACCCAAAATACATAAGGGAAATTTCTTTCAACTTTAGGAAAAAAATTATCCTGACCAGATGGTTTAACTTCAAGAGAAATGAGTGGACAGGGTCATAATGAATGAATGCTTTCTAAGCTAGTTTCCCTGAGAACTCAGCTGTTCAACAACCTTCTCTAATGTGCTGAGATTTAATAATCAGGCTGACTAGCTGTGGAGCATGTTTGAGTCTGTTCTTTTGCCTACATCTGTCTTCCACTTGCTCCAAAAGTGTAGAAAAATAAGTTATGTCTCCATATTGGTTACAACGTCAAAAAAGCTCTAGCTGATCTAGAAGCGTTGGTTTATGGCCAATGTAGATCTAGTTACTTTTAGCAAACCTTGTCTGATGCATGAAATTTTTTTTCCCTCCCTAATCTTACAGAATATATTTTTGAATTGCTATATTAAACTGTTCATCCCTAAGGAAAAAGTTTGACTGGAGAAAAGGCCAAAAGTTTTAATGGTGCATTAATCTGTTAGCTTTGGGACATGGTTACTTCATGTGAGAGTTCAGATCCTCTGAGTCTTTTGAGTTACTGATAACAAAAAGTAAATTATTATAGTATCACCTGTACTGTAACATCATTAAACCTTTTTGACAAGGCATCTGAGGGATTTCATAAGACTGCTGTGGAGGTCAAGACTCTCTCTCCTTATGAATAAATATCTTGTAATGGTTAAAGGGACAGAGCTTCTACTTCTCTGGATGAGGCTTTAGCAAAACTAATAGTGAACATGCACAGACCTCATTGTGGTTTCAATTGCATCTACCTTCAGACAACCTTCTCTTTGTTACTCTTCTGAGATCCACATGAGCTCTGTTCTGACACTGTCCTGCAAGTTAAAAGCACCACAGGTTGTGTGGGGTTAAAACACGGTCTTCTTGCAAATTTTCCCCATCCCCAGCAGAGAGGCAAAACAAGTATCAGTATTATTGCTGCTGTTTTGGACACAGGTTATGAATACCGGAGCCTGACAAGGTAAAAGGGAGGTGAGAAGACTAAGCTGAAATGCACTGAACTGTGCAGAGTGAGGAACAGCACTGGTACTGCTATAGAGGATGCAGCAGTGCAGTAATATCACCACCTAATAATTGGTGTCACAGGCATCTAAATTTAAAGTGTTATAATGACACAGGTATATTAGCTATAACCAGTGCCATGATGAGGTTCATATATTTGAAACTGTTAATTTAATCTCTTGGGATTCTGTTTTATTTGCTCTAGTTCAATTATTTGCCCTTTTAATAGTTAGATCTCCAGCTACAGTACTTGCAATTAGCTCACAAAATACTGTCTTTCTGACAATTAGATTGTATCATTTTGGTTGCTTACAACAGCGGACAAGGAATCTGCAAGAAGCATGGGCATCTTCATGAGCATATCACTGCTATATTTTTTGTCAGAGGTACATTTTATTACTCATCCTTGTGTTCAGCAAGGTATTTTCAATAGCAACTAGAAACACTTTTTGGGGCACAGTGCATCCTTGAAATCTTGAAATTGCCCCTTGTTCTTTCTGTCATTCCATACAGTCTATGCATGAGTTATGCGAGAAACTTCCCTCTAGCTCCCCAAAAAGCTGTGCAAAATTGCCCTCACTATCATATACAATCAGACATCACAGGACTGATCCTAGTACTACTTATGGGGAACTGTAGCTTAAATTCAGAGCATCTTTTGTTGTACAGCTGGTAGATCAACAGCAGCAAAACAACAAAACAATCTTTCTACTGAAAAACCCTACGCACCAAAAGCTGAATAAATACCAATATTTTGACATTTAAAGTTTTTGTGTGGGCTTTTGTCTTTCTAATCTATTGTAGGATTTCCATTTTGTTGCTGAAATTGGACACATAGATAATTATAGGTCTTGGTAGCTCATTAACAGCTCTGCCTTTAAATCAAAACATTTAAATAATGAGTTGGTCTAATTTGATTTCCCTGTTGACTGTCAACAGTTGCTTTTCTTCCCTCTCTTAATGAATGATTCTGTTCTTTAATTGGGAACTAGTTCCTGGGCTAGTCCTAGAGGTAGATCTTTCATGACTGTCATTTTTAGATTTGTCATAACTTGTTATTTTATCGTATCTTAATTTTACAGTAAAGTTTAGGGAACAGAAATTTCTATCTATACTTAACATATTTCCATGGATGTCTGTTCCATATGATTACTGTGAAATTTCTTTCAAATAGAGATAAGGAGGCCTATAAAAACCTTTTAGAACTGTATCTGAGGTGAAATATGATTGTCTTGCAATATATGAGATTAGTGCAGCAACTCACAATATTTGTTTAAACTGATTCATAAAACATATTTTCTCAAATACTGTATATTTAAGCTCATTTCTGAATTCTCTCAAGACCTCCTTTTGAAATTTGAGGACATCCTTTCATACTTTTTAGTGAGGTGAGCAAAAGACGGAGTGACAACTCATCAGCTCTGCATGTTCAGATGTTTCAGAATGTCATGGTACAAGTATGTTGAGTTTACCTGTTCTGACTGAGGCTGCCAGAACTATAGACCATGCTATAGACCAAGTAAATCTTGTTGCAAGAGTTAGAGATGTTATGGCTCCCCATTTTCTGGCCTGCCTAACTTCTGAAAATTATTACCTTCATCGCAGAAGGGGCAAAGATTGTGCCTGAGCCATTTCAAATTGTCTTTTCAGTGTCTAAACTTAAGCCACAGATATTTGTGAGTCTGAACTGAAACAGCTGGCTTAGCAGCAGGTGAGATACAATTATGCTTCTGCTGCCTTTGCTGTATGAGCTGCTACCAGTGATGTGTGGCCAAGCTACAGCTACAGCCGGGTATTGGTACAAGTATTGGTACTTGTCTACCACCACCAGCCAAACTCTGTCGTTAAGTTCTTCCAAGATGTTGAAGCTGTGGGGAAAGAAAGCTCTACTTAATGCAACTATGCCTTCAAAACTCATGATGTGAGTGCAGCTTCACTGAACACAGAATGCTTCTGTTGGCTTAACTGTTTGTGCACTTTCAGGAAGATGATGTAGCTGAGATGGCAGGACAACTGGGAGTATATATTCCCTCTCCACTAGAAGAAACTCTGTTGAGAGACCTATCTTATATCTTGGATACTTCCAAGAGGCTGTGGTATATTCTTCTGGCTTTAGGTATCAAAAAAACTAGAAACTAGCATCAGAAATGGGATTAATAAGAAAATAAAAGTAAAAAAAATCAAATGTAAAAGTCCTTATAGTATTATTTCATAGCAACATACTTGTGTGAGAGAAATCACAGCAACAAGGAGTAAAATGGAAAAAAAAAGTCTGTATTCTTAATCATCTGTTTAGCAGAACCATGGTTTTGAGAACTTTCTCTGTAGGTGAAATGACCCATTGAAGGCACCCAATAATGATCTCTATTATGGCAGTATCTGTTTCTCTATCTATTTCTTAGAGTTGCCTTAAGCCCATACAAGTTAACAGGTTGACATTTAAATTATCTTCTCTCCAAGAAGAAAGAATAGAGTGAGACGCAATGTAAATGTGGGTTATAAGGGAGTGCATGGAGCCCTAAATTGGGCTATGGAGAAATGCATGATACAGATCCCTGAAAATAAGGGCCAAAAAATCATGATCCAGTGTTTTGTAACATCAATGTAAGAAGAATTCCAAAGACTTTACAAAACCCAGTGAACCAAAAAAATAAACTATCCTCAACACAAGGGTGGGTAAGGGATTCCAGAAGAATACTTGCTTTGTAACCAGATAAAAGGGAAAGTAAGAGAACAAATTTTGTTCATGTACTGCCTTTGGATTTTCTTAGACCTGGAGACAGATTTAAAAAAGTCAACAAGAGTCCCATGTCAGAGTCCAGAGTGCAGGGAATATTTCTCTGCCTGTTTTGAAGGGCTCTACGCACCCTGGACAGCACTGTATTTGACCTTCAGCCATGGAAAAAAATGCCTATCCTCTGGGAAGAATTAGAAAATACATCATTGTGAACTAGTTGTTAGAATATTATGTAAGACTGTCACAGGGTGAAAAATTTAGAAGTGTTGGGTTTGTTAAAATAGTAAATAGATAAGTAACAAAAATGCCAATATGGAGGATTGTTGTTGTTATCTAGACCTTTTTCTCTTCTTCTACTGCACCATATTCTGCAGCAAAGGTGGATTCAGAGGATTGGATGAAAAATTCCGCAGTTCCTCTTCATGTGACAACGTTATTTAATGAGCATTGGCAGAAAAGCAAAAATATCTTTCCTTTTGGGTGTTCATTGGATAATTTACCTTTAAAAGATGGCATGATCTTAATAATTCGGCTTTTTCCTCTGGCTTCTCCCTCACATACTCTCTCTGTAATATTCAGGGTCACGTCTGTGACTCTGTTTCTCTGATAAGACCTAATAAACAACTATCTGAAAGCAAGAAGCGTGGAAAGTCCCGTTCGTCTCCTGGATTCCAAGCAAGGACTTGTCACGGTAAAGTGACAGTCCCACACAAATTTTTCTTAATGAAACACTAGAAAAACTTTTTCCAGTTTTCTACCAGTGCCAAACAGAACTATAAGTGATAGGTCTTCCAGGCTCCCCTGGTTCATGCAAAAGAAATGCAGTGATAGTTTTACATCCACTATATCCACTGCCTGTCAAGGGTTATGCCCAGGCTATGAAACTTGCAGTGGTCCCCAGTAGAACTGCCAATTTTGTGGTTGTCAGGCCCACCTGCAGCTTATACTATACTGGGTAAGAAAAACCTGTGTGAGTTAGAGATAGAATCATAGAATCATTTAGATGCTTTGCTCTTTCTCTGGTTCTTCATCAACTACAGCTCTGTTGAATTTGGTATATAGCTTTAACCACCATGGCTAATACAACTGAGAAATGTCTAACAGCATCATATTCCTTTAAGCAGTTTGCTGTATTACCACAGAGTACTTTATCTTTTTACACCATTCCAGGAAACTTTGGAGGGTGTTTAAACATATGCTAAAATACTACCCTCAGAGGCAGTAGAAGCTTTTATTTACATTTCTCAATTCTTAGTTCTTTTGACGGGAGGGAAGGGTTATTTTTCAGCAACAGCTACTGTAAACCCTTTTGAGACATCAATACTTTAATAAGCAAGGGTTCTAATAGGATCTCATGAATAAAGCATTTTGCACTCTTTCCCATGACATGCAGTACAAGTATATCTGCTGCACTTTTGCAAAATTCCTTCGCTTTTTATAGGTTAGATGAGAAAAATCATTCCAAATGTTACGGGCACATTAAATTTCACAGCACTATTTCTTCTAAAAATTATGAAGTCTAAATTCTTTTCACATTTCATTAGCTTTATTAACACCTGAAGGTGCTGTGATATAATTTTGACCAATAGGACTGGGCAGATATGAGTTGGTGCAGAATTGTTTCCAAATGTGCAATGCCCAAGCTGAAAAGGCAGTTATGAAGAGCAAAATACACAGACAGTGGAAATGGTCAGAGTACTTCTATTGCTCATACAGTTTAGTGTAAGCTTTTTTTTGAAAATTCTATGTGCAAATATTGAATCAAACTCAGGTTTGCCTGGCTTGTACTTTGAGGTCTAAATTCTTATAGAAGAACCTGGAGAAAATAATTATCTCTTACATTTACTTGTGTGTGTAAGATCAAAAGAAAGTTGAAAAGGAGGACTTGTGTTCAACATCACAAACAGCTGCTCACAAAGGTGAGCAGCTGTTTCACACGAAAAGTAATAGTAAATAGTGCTGCCCAGGTAACCTGACTTCTGTGCACAAAGCACAATGCCTATGAGTTTTAAACAAGCAAACTTTTCCCAGGGGGAAAAAAGAGGAGATAGAGATATGGAAAGACAGGGATGCTGTCATGTCCAGAATCCAGCATCCCATCTAAGGAAAAGGAAGATTGGAGAAGGATTGTTTATGCTTTCTAAAGGTAGAAAAAGAGTGAGAGAAACAATTTTTTTTTTAAAAAAAAGAAAGAATCATTTGTTTCTGTGCCAGGACTAGCAGATAAATGCTTTTCTGATACTAGACTGAGCTTTATAATTGTTAACTTTTAATATTTTGCTTCATTTAGGGATTGTTATAAGGCTGAAAATTAAATACTTTTCATTTAAAAAAAAAAACCGTCTAAAGAAATAATTTTTATCTTTGAGCTCTTTGAGTTCTTTTATAAGCATGAAAACACCAGTGAGAAAACATTTGTCCTTCTATGAGTTGTACAGGAATGAATTTATATTTAACACAGTACTTGTAATTCTATAGTCACTTTTACTAATTTTTCAGGTTAGAGACACAATGGAACTGCTAAAAGAAAAGGGGGGTGAGAGCAGGACCAGACAGGAGAGAGAACTTGAGATGTGGATAACCTGCCTTAGCTCTAAGAGGTGGAGAGTTTTAAATGCTAAGACCCTTAAAATTGAGTGGACTTGTAAATATTTATGCAACTCAAAGTCTTGTAAAGATGTTTTTTTTATGTCTGATGAGTTCCAAAATTATCAAAATGAGAGAGGACCTTCAGAGAACAGCCTGCTAAGAAATAAATGTAGTCCGGTAAATTAATACATTGAGATTTCACCTTAAAATCATGCTTATTTTCCCCCTCCAGAAGTGGCTGTTTTCTGCTCTGAGTGATGTTCTGGAGTTTTCTTCCTGTTATTTTTTTTTCCTGTCTGAATCAGACCAGTTGCCTTATGTACATAAGTAAGAAAGTATCAGTTAGACTGAACAGAAGACACTGAAATGGGGCTTTAGGTACCTCTTGTCCTGTCCTGTCCTGTCCTGTCCTCCCCTCCCCTCCCCTCCTCTCCTTTCCCTTCCTCTTCCCTTCCCCCCCTCTCCCCTCCCTTAGCTTTTTTACTTTTTCCAATAATTTTTTTTTTTTAATTTTTAATTTCCTTTCTTTGTTCATTTTATAGTCTCATCTGTGACACAGACATTAGAAGATCTTGGCAAACTTGCTAAGCCTTGCTGTGCACATCTCATTTGTTATGTCCCAACTTTTCAAGATATTTCACGTTCACTACTGTCTCTCTCTTGTATCTGTAACTATCGAGACAGGAGCAGGAGTCTTGGCAGCTGTGAGAGCAAGGTAAAATGGGGATGTGGTGATGAAAGAGGGAAAGGTTGGTATGTGATGCAGCAGGTTTCAGTAGGTCTATTTGTCCACATACTGATACCATATGGAGTCCATGATCTTTCTCTGATTTAACAGAGAGTAAGATTGCTACTTTCCTATTAGGTACAGGCATTGTATTTGAACTTTTTAAACTTGACCTAAGGATTTAGTTGCAAAACATTCATTAATTTCAATAGGAATTAAATCCCATAAAGTCATCCTATTTCTTTGGGGTTCGAATTTTTCTTTGGTTGAATCCATAGAGTGTCACTGTCAAGTTCCTAAACTTGTTCTTAAATATGTTGCAAGGAGGAGAGAATTGTCTATTCAAGGCCAAATTTTTGTTTAAACACTGACCTTAGATGTCAAGGGTCCTTAGCTGCAGGTGAACTGGTAGTGTGCTCTGCAATATCTTCACTGACATAGGTAAATTTGCTTAACTGAAAACAGAGATTCTAGTTAAAGTATTTATCTGTAGTTGCTGTTTAGGGACAAAAAAAGTATTAACATACTTTTTATTTTCTTTTCTGATACCAGGTGGAGGGATCATTTTCTGATGTGAAAAAAAAAAAGTACAGACCTTTCTATGCCATCACTGCAATGATGTTACTGTGATTAGGATTTAATTTGAATACTTTCTGGAGACCTTGCAGAATTTCATTTATCTTAAATGTTTACTTTTTCCTAGATTCTTAAGGAAAACAATATATAAAAAGATATTGTCAAGAAAGAAAGTCCTGATTTGAATTCAATTAAATGTCAGCTTATCATATATTATGTAGCACTGTGGGAGGACTGCTTTGTTGTGTAATTAGGATGGATCGTTGTTAAGAAGCAGTATTTACAGAGATATTGAAATATTAGCTGGGATTTAAACATGTTTATAAAGTGGTCTCTTGATACCTTCTCCAAGTTATTTCCTCCAGCAACTGTATTAATTCCTACAGATTTCATTCAGATTGCTAGAATCAGTATTTTCACAGAAAGATGGATCATCCTGGCCTAAATATTAATGCACTGACTCACTTCAGTTTCAAAATTGGGTATTCATTTGGCATTTTATCTTTAACATCACTAACAAAGTAACAGCTTTTCAAACCTTTGGGATATCGGAAACTGATGAGAATCTCTGGAGTCACCCAAAGGGTTGCCCCAAAATCCATTTGTATCTAAGACATGTTTAACTAGAAAGAGATAGGGAACTCCTAACTGTCTGCCACATGAAAGCACACTTATATGCTTAAGATCTGAGAGCAAATGCAGATACTGCATAAAGTCTTGATAAAAGTAAATGAGTCAGGGGTATTTTTGTCTGTATAGAAGATTTCAGTGAGGTCCTGGGTGGAGATTCCTCATACTACAGCAAATTTTGTAATATAAATAGTTAATCAGTGTCGCCATCAAGGATAATTGTATCTAATATATATAGATGGGAAATATAGACCTTACAATCTCTAAGTAAAGATGTCTAAAAACCCCATACTTTCTGCTGGCAAGCCAACATTATTTCTGTTTTCGCAGGCTATATTCTGAGATCATATCCACACCTTAACATTTGACTCAGCTTGTTCTTGCAGAAGAAAATCTCTTCACTTAGGTTGTGAACATGACCACATTAGCTTTGCAGAAAATAGCTCTTGCAA
This sequence comes from Falcunculus frontatus, assembly GCA_013398115.1. NCBI lineage: Eukaryota > Metazoa > Chordata > Aves > Passeriformes > Falcunculus > Falcunculus frontatus. Next base: position 651,215 of record VZRV01005805.1, read on the forward strand.
TATTTTTTCTGGCACTGAATACCTAATAGGATACTCAGTGCAACTGTAGAAGCGCTACAGTGCTTGAGACCATACTACTCCTAGACATTACCAAAGGAATTAGGAAATAAGTGTAATCAATTTTCAGCTTCTTAAATAAATGCCCTAGTTCAACAGAAATGACATGTAAGCTTTGTACCTTGATTTCTGCTATGTTGCTCAGAGATATTGTAAAATGTGTCAGGAAAGAAAAGTCCTTGAATTTCTTCTGCTTCAGTTGCAAGTCTATTAATAGAATGGGCAGAGAATTGTAATGCTTCATTGCTTTTGGCTGATGGAGGGGAATACAAGGACCTTCCTACTTTCAAAGTGGCTTTGAAATAGTATTGCCAGCAACAAGACATCAGAGGAGTTCGGCACCATAAAGTAAAAATGATATTAAAAAAATAGAAAAATGCAATTTTCTCTTATTTTACTTTAACAGCAGGAAACTCAGATAACTGTCTCTGTCATTTCCCTCCTCATCTTCTGCAGCTTTAAGTGAATGGGATCATAAAGATATATTAATACACATAAAATTTGATAGTAAAAGCTTTCTGGTAATCATTTGATTAAAGTGGCCATTGCATGACCCTCTTGAATAATCATGATCAGTTACTAGCCTAGTGACTAGGAATAAACAGTTGATTATATGATTTCACAAAGCCTCAAAAGTTTCACAGCAGCTGAATTCCCCCAGTCTATCTGAAATGTTTGGCCTGACCTTGAGTGAGATGCTGTGCAATGCCATTCCTGTGGGCTGTAAGGTCCTGTGGTTTTCTGCTAAGCTAAATGAGAAAGTCTTGACCATAACAATTTTCACCGTTGGGTCCATTATCCTTTGCCCTACAGGTGATTTGCTGCGTGCTTTATTACAGAGGACAGAATAGTTGAGTGGGTATTGTCCTGCAGACAGCAATGTCAACACTTATCCATATGTGGGTACAATTATACTATCTAAGTTATACAGCAGATAGTGTTGCATGATTACCATTCATTTTGGTAGAATGTACATACTTTGATATTAAAAAATTACACTGAAAAGAAGTTAGAAAGATTTTATTGATGAAGCAAAGCACAGAAATGCATATAGCCGTTTTTAGTTGCCTTCATAGAATATCTTTGACCCTAAAAGAAGAAAGCAGCTGTGTTATAACTAGCCACATACCTAAAATACACTGGCATGTGCAGGCAGAATAAAATGTTCCCTCAAGCAGCCTGCATATTAAAATAACTGCAACTGTACTGAGCTCCTCAGATCTAAACAGCATTTCAACTGGTATACTTATTTTTTTTCTTTTGACAGGTACCAAGTATCTTGGTATTCACTGACGAACTGTTACCCTGGGAAAAACCTCAGCATATGACTCGCCTTCTGCAGCTGCCCTTGACATAACTCTCGGCACCTGAGCAGCAGCGGCAGGGAGAGAGAAAATACGGCGAGGAATGGCCGCGATTTCATCTCCTCAGCAGCCAGCAGGGGAAGCTGCTGCACCGGTTTTCATTTGTGGCTCACAAATAGAATTGCTGGTTATTTTTAAATCCGCAGATGAAAAGGTGGGGTTATCTTAAAATGAGAAACAGAATATGTATGTTTGCATGAAGAATTTTTTGTCAAACTATGCCTGGGATGACTATTCTAGTCACAAGTGAGAAAGCAGTGAACGAGTGGTGCACGATAGAAGAAATAGGGGCTATTTAGTGTCTAAATTTAATATGTGCTATATCTTTGCTTAGCTACTAAGTAAAAGATACTTCAAAAGCTATTAATAGAGATTCAGTTATTTATGCAAATTTTAGATGATTGTAGTCCTTGCTCCACGTGAATAAGAAAAGTATTTCCGTAGAAGAGATGCTGGACTGAAACAGGCCTGGTTTCTGTTTTCAGGCACATCCTGGCAAGTGTCAGAAAGTCATTTGGGCTCCATTCAAAACATTTTCTTATGCACATATTTATGAACTTCACAGAATTTGACTTTTAATCTATCTGATGTTCAGTTTTTCATGTTTAAACAACAATGCAATACCTTGCCTTCCCCTTCTATTTCCTCATAGTATGTTTTGTTAGCCAAAAAGACATAGCCATCCAACCAGTCTGAAACAAAAACAAGTCATAGCACATACTTTTACTTCATCCTTAAAACATTACAGAGACCTCATGAGACTTCCAAGCTACAAGGATAAATACCATTAACTTTATTATTAAAGACAGCTAGAGACCCATAATTCTTTGTACCAAATTTTTCAGCTGAATTTGAGGTAACTGTATGTAGGATCCTAAATTCAGTACTTTACCAGTACATATTTCCTTCTCATTTTCTGCCAGGACAGGATTTTTATGAGTGTTATCACTCTGATAAACTGTCAATATTCCCTTCATGCCTTATTAGTAATAGATATGTCAGAGTGATAGAAAAGATATTTCAATCAGGCATGTACAGAAATTCTGCAAAACGAGAAAGGCTGTTGTCAATTCTAGTAAGAACCTTGCCTTGAGGTTATATTAATGACCCATGTAGAAAGTTTTTTTGTAAAACCTAATACCCTTGGTTTTGCCCAAATTATTTACATAGCCCTAATTATAATTTAATTCTAATTCAAATCTTTCTATTGTCATAAAAGTCCCTCAGTAGGAACTTACAGTGTTCCCAGAAATCTGAATGCAAGATATTATTTCTTTTGTAGGAAATTTATTCGTTTATGACTCTGTCCTGTCTTTAGTTTCAACAAATGGATTTTCTTCTTGATAAAGTTTTCAGTTGAAGTTTGTTTTGAAGGTGCTTATATATGTATAGTGGGGATTTACTTGTGGTTCTGTACAACTAATGTGTTTGTGTAGCAAAAAGCAAAATACTGTTTATTCTGAGGTTATGATGCTCATGACCATAAATGACACGTGTCCATACATATTTATAAATTTAGCTCTATCTTGGCAACAGCTGAGGGAATGGCCATAATTTATCCCTTAAGGTGACAGAATCAAATGGTAACTTAGAAGTGGTAATGGGATATTCTACCCCATATGCAATTATTTGCATTAATATTTTTAAGAATAAAGATTATTTGCATTACTCTTTTATCTTCAAGCAGATTAAACATTCATTTAGAAAGTGATTCAACATATATTTCAGATCTAACAAAGGCTGCATGCTTAGGTTTCCAGAGAAATCAGAAGCACTGCTGTAAAAAGCTTAAACATTTAATTTGTCTGGTGGGAAAGTTTTACCAAAAAGGCTGAAAAGCAAGCTAGCACACATTCATCTGGTACAGCTTAGGAGAGTCTACTTGGCACACTTTATTGCATCTGTTATCTTCTAAGCTGTTTGCTCTTGTTCAGATAGCTAATTGAATGCTGGAAGTAGAGAAATAATAGATGCAGGGTGTTGGCAGGGATTTTTCCCCAAGAAAATATCAATGCTGTTATTGGGACACTGAATTATGCAGTGGACTCTTATGTCCAGGCTGCAGAATTAAAAGCAACTTTAGAGGAACCATGGCTGTGGGGAAAATATCTTCATGCTGACTAAGAGATTTAGCCTCCTTAGTTTAATACAGAGAAATAACCAAGATCTATGCCTTGATTACAGTTGTAGTGGGTTGACCCTGGCTGGATGCCGGGCAGCCACCAAAGCTGCTCCATCACAAGCGGACAGGGGAGAGAAAACGTAACGAAAGGTTCATGAGTTGAGATTAGAAGTGGGAGATATCACTCACCAAATACTCTCATTGGCAAAACAGACTCAACTTGGGGATATTAATTGTATTTATTACTAACAAAAGCAGAACAGGGTAATGATAAGTAAAATAAGTGCTGAAAAACAACTTTCTCCCTATCCCTCCCTACTTGCCAGCTCTACCTCCTCCGCAGCAGTGGCACAGGGAGACAGGGAATGGGGATTACAGTCAGTTCATCACATATTTTTCCTGCCACTGCTCAGGGAGACGAGTCCGTGTCCTGCTCCAGTGTGGGATTCCTCCCATGAGAGACAGTTCTCCATTCACCTCTCCAACTTGAGTCCATCCCACGGGCAACGATTCTTCACAGACTGCTCCAGCCTGGGTCACTCTTCCACAGGGTGCAGTCCTTCAGGCACAGCCTGCTCCAGCCTGGGTCCTCCACAGGGTCACAAGTCCTACAAGGAAACCTGCTCCAGTGTGGTCTCCTCTCTCCCCAGGTCTGCAGGTCCCTGCCAGGAGACTGCTCCAGCACAGGCTTCCCACAGGTTCAGAGCCTTCTTCTGGGCATCCACCTGTTCCAGTGTGGGTCCCCTCCGTGGGCTGCAGGTGGATCTCTGCACTCCCATTGACCTCCAAGGGCTGCAGGCACACAGCTGCTTCACCATGGTCTGCACCACGGGTTGCAGGGGAATCTCAGCACCAGTGCCTGGAGCACCTCCTGCTCTTCCTTTTCCACTCACCTTGGTGTGTGCAGAATTGTTCCTCTCACATGTTCTCACTCCTCTCTTCTCTGGCCGCAATTAAATCTGTGCAATGCCTTTTTTTCTCCTTTTAAAATATGTCATCACAGAGGCTTTATTCCCTTCTCTGATTGTAGTGGCTTTGGCCAGCACCAGGTCCTTCTTGGAGCCAGGTCCTATTGACTCTGACAGAAGCTTCCCCCTTATCCAACAGTTTCTCACAAAAGTCACTCCTGTTGCCCCCTGGTACCAAAACCTGGTCTCACAAACCCATCTTATGTCTCTAAATTCAGAAAGTAGTATCATTGAAGAACTAAACTTGACATAATTTTATATGTTGATATGAATATATCAATATCTGTAAGGGGTGCAATGACTTAAACTATGCATGTGCATAGAAGATATCACAGTTCCCAGCTCTAAGCTGTCCTATGAACTTCTCAGAATTTTTCTCCCAGTCATTTTTGGGTTTTGTATTAGTGTTATAAGTTGGTGCCAGGAAAATATAGTGATTAATTCTTTCTGCTCTTAACAGTCTCTAATTGTAAGAGTATTACTAGCAAAAAATTTAGCACTAGCCAAATCATGTTTAGAAACAATCCTGGCACTAATTCCTTATCAATATTCCTATTTCCTCATTCTACAATAAAAAATGGTATTCCTTTTCTTATTGCCAAATCATAAAATTTCTAGTTTTCAGTCATCCTTTCAGTATTTACCAACTTTCTATCACTTTTCTAATGAACTTCACTAACATACATATCGGTGTGCCAGATCTCTGTCTTGGATGGTTTCAGAAAATAGAGCCTTAAGTATTGCTTTGAATTGAGTTCTTTTTTAAGTTCAATGTTATATAATATTTTATTTATAAGTACTGTTTGCACTCCAAAGCCACCTACTTATATCCATCTCACACTGCTTACAGGAATATATTAGCCTTTCTTATTTTATCCCAACATTCATCTGTTTCTTCCAGTGTTTCTTGCTACATCTTGTACAACTGAAATAACTTCAGCAGATGAAAATGTTGACATATTCAGGTGCTCATTATACTTTGAGATAAATGGATTTCACATACCCTTTCATAGTTATCCTTTTAATATCTTTGGTTGGTTGGGGTGGGGTCATTTTTTGTTTGGTTTGGTTTTTCAGGGTTGTTTTGGTTTTTGGTTGGTTGTTTAGTTGGGTTTTGGGGTTTTTTTTCAGATTTTGCTTTTTTTCTAAGTCATTAAAGCCACTGCCTGTTTTAGAGGAATACTGAAGGTTGCTAAAACATTACATATGTAGTCAGGTTAGATTAAATATGCATTCTTTCCTCACATTCTTCAGCAGTTTGCTTCCTACCTTCTCACTCTTGAGAGGAAGATTTTATTTGAAGAAATTTTCAAACTCCTTTTAAATAAATGGTGAGCAGTTCTATTCACAGAGAAAATTTTTAGCCAAAGTTGAAAGGATTAAACAATAAGAAATTCTCCTTCTAAGCAAAAAGACCAAGTGTCTCACAGGGAAGCAAAAAAAATATTTCAATTTTAGAAAAGATAGTTCTCAAAGGAACCTGAATTTTTCTGCTGAATTTGAGCAGTTCATATCTACAGGTTCCTATAAAGAGCCTCAAATTCTCACTATTTGACTAACATAAATGATCCCAGTTATGCCTCTGGATTCAGCTCCCATAGATTTGATTTGTACAAATCACATGACTAGAAGCAGGACTGCACCCAGAGTCAGTAAATATCAGATGGCAAAATAGCCAAACCCATTTGAAAACCGTTCCCTAGGCTTAAATCTCTGCCTCAACAGCTGGAAGAGGGTATTCAATATGGTTCGTGCCTTTTTCTGTGTGGGTACCAACTGTTACTGGACATTTGCTGTGTTTACTGAATACTGTGAAGAACCTTGACCCATATGATACTTTATATATATATATTTAGCTTTTCATACATGGCAGATGTTGGCTGAAAACAATTAGGCAAAAAGGAAGTAGATTAAAATCTTCTTCAATAAATTATAATATAATTCAAATGAGAAAATTTACATTAGACATGTTCTCAGAATAATTATGAAACAATTGCCTAATAATGAAGCTTCCAAGCTCTTTGTAACAGATGGTCAGAAGCCAAATTTTATTGGATCATAGATAATCAGTAAATTTAATATGCAGGATAAATGCTGCAATCTAACATCCTGCTTTAACCCTCTGTACTATTTGTTATAACTCCAAGATCAGAGGAACATTCCAAGGTCTCTAACCTGAAACAGAGGTGATACAGGGGTTCAGAGACAGCATTCTAAAAAGCTGTCAAAACTTGAAGCTTTGTAGCGGCTACACATTTGACTTATCACATAGTTATATCACCTTAAAAACAGTCTTAAGACAGCTTCTGGATTCATCATGTCTCACACCCAAATTCTATAGGAGTACAAATTGCTTGCTGTATGTTGTCATTCTAGGCAGCGATAGCTACTTCTTGTTATATGTGAATCTGATATTAACTCCTTTATAAAATACTGAATAAAAATGAATGTGTATTATGTGTTAGCAGAATAGAATATGTAAAGTCATGGAGGTGTAAGGAGTGGGTTGACCCTGGCTGGATGACAGGTATCCACCAAAGCTGATCTGTCACTCCTGTGTTCTCTGGACAGGGGAGAGAGAATATATAACACAAAGTTTCTGGGTTGAGATAAGGACAGAAAGAGATCACTCACTGGTTACTGTCATAGGCAAAAGAGGTTTGACTTAAGGAAATTTGTTGAATTTATTACCAGAGCAGGATAATAAGAGATATATCCAAATCCTTGAAAAACATTCACGCCTAACACCTCCCTTCTTCCTGGGCTCAGCTTTACCCCTGAATTTCTCTACCTGCTCCTCTTGAGTAGTACAGGGGGTGAGGGAAGGGGGATTGTGGTCAGTTGTGCATTGTCTCTGCTACTCCTGCCTTCTCAGAGGGATGGCTCACACTCTCCTCCTGCTCCATCATGGGGTCCCTCCCAGTGGACACAGCTCTGCGTTAACTTCTTCACTGTGAGTCTTCCCCAGAGGCCGGAGTTCTTCCTGAACTGCTCCAGTGTGTGTCCCTTCTGCAGGGTCACAAGTCCTGCCAGCAAACGTGTTCCAGTGTGTGCTCCTCTCTTCACTGGGAGAGATCCTGCCAAGAGCAGGTCCTGCCAGAAGCCTACTTGAGAGCACTCTCCCCACAGGGTCACAGGTTCTTTTAGGCATCTACCTGCCCTGGTGTGGGGTCATTCAGGGGCTGCAGGTGGACCTCTGCTCCACCATTGACCTGCACGGAATGGCACAGCTGCTTTACCACGGTCTTCACCACGAAATGCAGGGGAATCTCAGTTCCTGGCCTCTGGAGCACCTCCTTACCCTCCTTATTCACTGATCTTGGTGTCTACAAGGCTTTTTCTCTCACATAGTCGCACTCCTCTCTCTGGGTGAAATTATTCCTGTGCAGTAACTTTTCCCCGTTTCAAAAACGTTATCCCACTGCTGCTGAAAATCTTGGCCGTAGCCAGCAGTGGGTCCACCTTGGTCCACCTCACAGAAATCACCCTGTAGCCCCATCACTACCCACACCTTACAATGCAAACCAAATTCAGTGCATACAAAAGTCACTTTCAGAGTCATCTACTGACCACCTTATAGAAATGAAGAGTTCTTATGCCTCCAAGTATGTCTCATAAATAAACAGGACATTGAAGTAATGTTTATCTAGAATAGTTCCAAATAGTAACTACCTATCAATGAGGATACTTGAGCCAACCTCTGTTTCATTTTTAAGTCTAGTCTGTACCAAGTTGGAGGTGTGAGGAGCCAATTCAGTTTTGATTTGCCTCAACAACAGTTGCCAGAGGAATGTGGGGGAGGGGTTGCACATGTGCCACGTCCAGGAGGCAGCCAGGAGAAGATGGGTGAAAGCCTTGTCTATGGGGAGATTTTGCCTGGCAACCAGTTCATGTCTCACATGGGACAGGCAGTCAGCAGGGGAACACTGAAGACCCTGTATCCCAGAGATACTTCTCCAATCAGATGGCAAAAGGCCAACACCAATGGACTTCCGTGGAAGGTTGGACTGGGCCAACGATCTCCTGCCAGCAGGCAGACTTTGGGAGGGGGCAGGGGGCATATAAAGTAACTGCACCCCAACCTCCAGGGGCTTTTGGGGTCTTGTGCCATTTAGTGTTTGACTCTGGGGCTTTTCGAAACTTGCTTTTTGAGTGTGGGCTTTTGACTTGGGGCTTTTTTGAGACTGCACGTTTGCCTTTGAGGCTTGGTGATTTGATGGGCTTTGGAGACTATGCTTTTTGAAACTTGCTTTTGCGTCGGGGCTTTTTGAGTCTTATGCTTCTTGCCCTGGCCCCAGCCTGCCTTTTGGCTCTCCCACCCCTGCTGGCTCTTGCTTGCCGTAGCACCTGTCCTGCTGATGCCTAGGCAACAAGATAATTCTTGAGCTATGCAAAAAACTGTAGCTATGCAGAAAGAAGTAGTTACTTTGTAACAGGGTATGTGAATGAACCACTTAGAAATCAGCAAATTTAGCAAAACAAGCTAACTGCAAAAAGCTAACCACTGGCTAGTTGAGCAGACAATCTTATAGAGTATGAACAGAAAACAGAGGTGAAAAGTTCAAGCCCGAGGAAGACTTATGAGCCTTCATCAGAAACGACCACCAGGAGGCTGACGACCACCTCGTGCAGAAACCGTACATATGCTACAAGGACTTACATAACCATGTGATTAGAAAATATGTTGCAATATGAAGGTTAGCAAAGTACAATGCACACATTGAGTAAAAAAATTATAAAAGCTAGTACTGTGCAAAGAATGGACGAGTGAGTTTGTGGTGGAGTTATCCTCCTCATTCCCGGCGTCAAATAAACAAATATCTTCTCTGTAGGCCTTATACTGTGGAGTACTGTTTTCTTTCCTGGTTTTCGGGTGTTGCTGCCTCCCTCTGTCCCTGACCAACGCCCTGCCTGCTGCGTCCCTGTGTCCCTGCCTGAGCCACCTGCGTCCAACCCTGCCCGCCTTCGAACCAGCCCAGCGCCATGATCCTCGCTGTGACCCTGTCCAGGCTTTCGGACCTCCTGCCCAAGTGCCCCCTCACCTCGTGTCCAGTTGCCCGGTTGCCGCAGGAGCTCTCCACAGGCAGTCAGGGTGCACGCCGCCCACGCTGTGGACATCAACCACACTCCCCGACCTCTGTTGGTAATGCTCTCCTTTTCTTTCTCTCACTGCTCTCTCCCTCTTTCTCTCTCTCCCCCCCGCCCCCACCCATTCCTTTCCCATTTTTCTCCTTCTTGCTCTGTCTCTTCTAGCTCTCTTTAGTAGGGTAACTCCTTTCCTTTTCATTTTTCGTTACCAAAAAATGGTTCTAGATACAATGTTTGTCTCGTTTTACTTAATTTCGTTCCTGACCATCTATTTTTAAAAGAACTCCTTGCAGTTACCCATAGTGGAACACGACAGAAGGTAATGTGGCAGTGTGCTTATTTTACCTTCTCTATGCTAGGATCTTGATTTGATATAATTTATACTAGTTATGACTGAGAAGCAGTTTGAAATTCCAAGTCTCATTCTGCACTTCAAAGCTGATAGCAGTAGAGTGCGAGCAAAGACAGCAACGCCTTGCAAATTAATGACCAAGTGTTCTTAATCTGAATCATGTGAAGAACCACAGAAGGCAGAAACTTGTATGAAGAAAGAAAAAAAATTAAACTAAAGGGCTTTTGAATCAGTTTCAATAACATTTCTGGCAGAAGGTTAAAAGTACCTTTTGTGTTAATTTGATTTTTATCTTCATGTTTTTTCCATTTAAAAGATAGATTAGGTTTCCCCAACTCAGCTACACAGTTTAAGAGTAACTACACTAGAGTGTCATCCAGAAAATCTCTTAGCTAAGAGAGATGGATTGATGTTGCTGGAAGGTATGCCATGACAGTTCCTGGCACAGAACTAAAACAATCACAAACTTTACGAAATTTAAAAACAATTTTTAGAAATTAAATGAACACTTAAAACCAAACTTAGAAATTCAGTTTAGGTTGTAGTTTCAGCACTAAGCTATTAAATATTACAAAAGATCCAATCAAATCAGCTTAATTACAAGGCAAAAAAGCAGTCTATGTAAATCAAGCCCACATAAAGAAGCTCTATCATTTACTGTAGCTTACTTTCATGTACTTTAAGCATAGTCAGAAAATTCAGCATGATCCTTGATGTACCTCCTGCATATACTGACAAGCCTTCAAGCTTACGCTTGAGGATCCTCTCAATTAGAAGTCAGAATAATCCATTACTTGGAGGAAGGAGTAGCGTCAATTTAGCGGGGTGAACATTCAGTAGCCTCTCTCTGTTGTCAGATAATACAGGGGTTTGATCTTCTTGAACAGGTAGGATAGTAAATAAGCAAACTAACAGAAGTATAGCTGGATAGCAGTGCTAGCAACTAAAATCTTTTGGTTAAGACCTGCACATAGGAAGTAAAAATAGATCAGGACTAAAATCCAACGTGCAGTCCTGGTATGACAAAAGATAAATTGCACAGATGATTACATTGATTTATTATAAATAAAAATATGCTAAAAGTTTCTCAATTGTGATTTATTAATATCTATTCTAATAATACATTATTTATGTAATATAAAATTACACACATCAAAATCTGTCATTACTGATGGTAGTATAAACATTTTTATTTATTCTGCAACATGCAAGGTGCTACTCTGTTCTCATTACAGAGTCAGTCACATAGTAAAGCCAAATGGACAATCTTGAATTTAATTTCCATATTTATTTAAAAGGTGGCTCTTAGTAAATCTTTCATTTTATTTTCTTGGTAAACTACACTTATTTCCTATATGGTATTGCAATCACTTCTAGCAGGCATTATGCCAAAGTACTTGTAGGCTTTCTTTATAGTATGAAAAACAGATTCAAAAGTCACACATCCTAAATGCATTTTTCCAATGGAAAATCAGTGAATAAGAATGCACAGAATTATAGATGGCTTCAGAAAGAAGAAGACTCAGTCAAAATAGTTATGTGCATTTCTTAAACAGAATATAGGTAGGCTTTAAGCATGTACATCCAAAGAGCCATCTAAAAAACATTTCTTTCCATATAGCCCTCCAAGCACCCAAAACTTGTAGGCATCTAATTTTCATCTTCTGTGTATTGTCTGGAAGAAAACAACTTTCATTCCTTTCCCTGAGCTGCTTTGATATGAGCAATGAGATGTCTTCTCTGATGATGAAATCCACGAACCACATGGAATGAAGCCTAAGTCTACTAAGAGCGTCTAGTGAGAACATTTAAAGCATACCCATAGGAAGCTGTTTAGGTAGAACTCCTTGAAAATGCCATTGAAGGGACTGTATTTTTTCAAGTGAAGACTGTATTTAGCTTCTGTAGTTGAGAAATCCTGTGGTTCAGAATGGTCTACCTTGTGGTTTAGTAACTAGGACACTGAGTAGGTGAGTCTTGCTTTCTCAGGACTATTGTTGCTTTAGCCTTGGAAAGCTTTCAGAGAAAATGATCATTTATATATATATATATGAGTATCCCCACCACAAGGATGCAGAATTATTTTTCTCTATAGATTTCTGGTAGCATGAAAGTTACCTTTCTTTCTAGAAAGGAAACAATGAATAACACACTTGTACTGCATCAGCTTCATGAGCTTTCTTTCACCTCTTCAGAAGGCAAAGATGTATAGAGTGCTGCTTTCCTACCTAAATCCTCAGGCATAAAAGCAAATATTCTTAATTCTGAGATGTATCACTGCTTCTGCACAAGATCACTGCGGTCTACACAGCTACAGGGTTGTTTCACATTACTTTCTCACTTAACTGAGACCATAAAAAAATACAGTTCAAGTTTTTCGTACACTTTCTGACAGTATTAAGCATGCTGAAAAAGCCCTGCTGAAGGACCTCTATTGTATGTTCTGAGGAACGTCACCACTTTAAACTAATCTGAGCCATGGTGCTCTTCTTTTCTGGCTCAGCGCCTCACAAGGCAGCTAGCTTTTGGCACTCCTTGCAGCCTACAACCTTACAACACCTCTGACAGCTCCTTTCTTAAGTGCTCTGCACTGGATCACATTCAGCTGCCAGTCACTTCTCTCCTGTCAGCATGAAGCAATCCCAATCACAGTTTACCAATGACCAGTCCTGGGGCTGATCACTTTCTTCACAGTCGGAAATCCATTTGAGTCGTGTAGGCATCTTGGGCAGAGATGTCCGAAAGATGTAGAGATGGCCATGCTGGGACAAAATCTTTCTACTGGTCATGTAAAATTTTGAATTTAACTCCTTTACAGACATTTAACTCCTTTACAGACATTTAACTCCTTTACATATAGACTTTCCATGTGCCAAGGAAAAATCCCACTTACGACTGGTTTGGCACAGTTGAGTAGGATCCAGGTTAATATTTCTGTGCATTTTCATCCCCAAGGTGAGAGATTTCACGAGTTTGAAAACCGCAAAGACAGAAGGAGACACAGATGAGAAGATTTCAGGACATGTAATGTTGTGCCCTCATTTGCACTGCAAGCACTCAACACCCAGAGGTGCTGCAGTGCGTGCAGAGAAGCTGCCCATGGAGCCAAAAGTCAAGCAACAACCCTGCTGGAACAGGGAGGGACAGAGGGAATGCCTGAGGAGAAGTCACACAAATGCCCCAGCAGAGTGTATAAGCCCCCCTGCCAAACCCTTTCCAGGTGCCCGTGCTCACATCAAGGCCCATGTTCCTGCAGGCCCCTCACAGCCAGGATCCCCTGGTCCCTGCCACCGGAGACCAGCCCCTTGTCTGTGGTGCCCAAAGGGAGGGTGTCAGGGCAGCTCCAAGGGTGGTTTCATGCAGGGCCTCTGTGAGGGTTTGCTGGCCATGGATGCCCAGCACAGCAGTAGTGTCTGGGGAGCACCTAGCCCTGCACAGACTGCTGGATCCCTGGTGCCCTCCTCACCCTGTGGCCCCCAGACCCCATACCAACACTGGATCCCCACTGCCCCTGTATTAACTTTCTAATCACTCTCCATGAAGAGGCAGAGAAATACCCAAGTCCCATGTACCACTTTCAGTCCCCCTTCCCAGCATCCAGAGCAGAGAACCAGGCAAATTTCTGGTAGGGGTTGGGTGCTGAGAGAGGTGTCTCTGCCCTCTGTGCAGCAGCAGCAGCAGCAGCATGTTAGGAGTCCTTCTGTCCTGGGAGTAAGACCTGCCCAAAGGAATGGGTGGACTCACCCAGGATTGAAGTGCCTTCAGTGAGAGAAACCATCAATAAGAATGGTAGACTGGCTAGGAAGTTTTTACATAAACAGAGGCATCCTCTGCTGAGGTCATCTAGCCTAACTTCTGGCTAGTTAATGGAAAGAGATATCCTGTCTTTTGTCATATATAGATGATTAATTGGATCTTGCTTCAAAATACCACATAACTTATAAGGCCAGTGTAGTTTATAGTTGAACAGGTCCCTCAGAAGACAGAGTGTTTAGTTAATATCAGCTTATCTAAATGAAATCCAGCTGCTTGATGGTCCTCCCCATCACTGGATTTCTGAGCAGCCCTGACATTGCCATGACCACTGAAAGTCTGCAGTTGGCCTTGTCTTTAGAGCCCTAGGAGTGAGCATCATGATTGCTCAGATCCTTCACTAGTAAGTTTACTTCCTCTCTTGATTTATATGTATTCTTCTGGGGCATTGTGATGGAAATGAAAAGATGCAGGGGTAAAACCTGGAGTTTCCAGTTTTCAGTTGTCATTGAATGGGTCTGTTCAAATCTGTCAAATCACAAAATGAGACCTCTAGGATTAATTACTAAATGACAGCAGTGACAAAAAATTGTAATGATGGTTTCTGGGTTTTGCATAGATTATGGACAGCTGTTCAGAGGCTTTCCACGGCCTTTGTGTTTTGGCTCCTCTTCCATGTACATCATGACTCCCATAAGAATGATGAAATTGTTCCGGTGACTTAATGCTTTTACTTAATTCTTAACTGAGTGAAAAAAAAAAAGAAAAGAAATTTCATAGACAATGAAGTTCAATTATTCAAACAAAACTAGGTATAACAGCAGACGCAAACATATCAAGTGGTAGAAACTGGTGCTGCAGGAGAGGATATCTGCAGGAATGAGGATGAGCATGTTGGGTTGAAGAAGCAAGCTTGGTATACCTAATTTAGGCAGGGTTTGACAACAGGAGGTAATATAGATGTCTCTATATAGCAAAGGTTGACTTGACTGTATGAACAGGTAGAATACGATCTGAGAGATGTCCATGAAAGTATAGGATTTAAACTAGACAATAAATTGCATGTTCAGGTCCATATTTATGCATGGAAAAGCAAGAGGTAGTGTTCAGTTAACACTGGAGCAAGTACTTAAGCTACTTACTGCAAGGCTTGTGAAAACAGGCCTTTTATTACTGAAGCATATATAGCTTCTCCAGCTCAAGTGCTTTGTGAGATTATTGCAAAATGTGTGTGTATGGAGAGACAAAGTATATGTAGCTGCATGCAGCTGTGCTTCATCTGATAATCTAAATAATGTAAGACATCAATTCCCATTATTCCAAGTGCTGATTTTGCTTGTAAATGCCAATTCTAAGTTTTGTACTGAACATTTATTTGTATTAGAATTCGAAGATATTCCAGTTTAGGATAGTTTAAATGCTTCAGATTGCCTTTTGTACCAAATTGCCGAAAATATGTCTAGGTAGCTCAAAGATCAAGTCAGTACTTTAATAATTGCATATTTCATGTTAATGAAATGATTATATTTAACAAAAATATAGGTAAGCCAAAAAAAGAAAATTTAGATACTTTTAAAAAAAAGGTCTTTTTATCCCTATCTTCCACAACACTCTTCTTACTGTGGAAATCAAAATATTTCCACAAAAAAGTTCCTTGCAGACATTTCTTTGTTCTTACAGCTTCTGATTCTTCATTGTTCGAGAGTAGTTACTTATAATTCCTTTTTGTAATCTACAACATAAAATTGTCTAAAAGTCTTAAACTTCTTATAAGAATGATCTCAAGGATCAGAATTCATTAATAAACACTATTTCATGATGTACCATATATCGGCATTGAATGCAGAAAAATCAAGACAATCTCAGTTTCTCTCAGTCGAAACATCTCCGTGAACTGCTGGGGATACTAATATCTTTCAACAGAAACCATATGTCAAACCATAGTGCATAGTAAATCTCTTCCTGATATTTTTTAATAAAAAAATAATGTGTTCAGGTGTTTATTTTGTTTGATATAAAGCTTTAAAAGCAGTGATACTAAAATCTTAATGTTTCCGTTACATTATTTAAATCCCATTAAGTTCAGAAGGAGATTTGCAAAACACATCAAAACTGCAGTTAAAAAACCTAAAAATACCTCCTCAGAAACCAAATTAATTCCACTGCTTCATAACATCATTTTATTTCTTATTTTGTGTTTTGTCTTTTTTATGGATCTTTGCTTGAAGCAAGTAGGAACTGCAATTAGCTAATTAAGACTCTGAGGCTTGAATATTATTGACCTTTTATGTTTTGCAGTGTTGGTTGGCAAGCAGAAAAAAGTTGCGTTCTCCTCATCTACTCAGGGCTCTCCAGGACACAACTTCTAATTGCTTTCTCAGAAATCTTTGCCCCTAGTTATTTAAATATAGGGCACACACTATTATTTCCTCCTTGCATGGCGTTTGCTGAGCAAGCAAGCAGAAAGACACAGAACTGGAAAGGCTTGTGAATGAATAGTGATTGCATAGGGTCACGTCTTTGTACTTTTTCCACTGGTGTATGCAGCAGAGGAAAACTGCATTTGATATTCCTGATTTTTTTGAGGCGTGCAACCTTTTCTTAAACAAAGCAGCCACCTCCCACTCTGTAAAAAAATCCCTCAATCTATGTGTTGAAAACAAAGCAGAGACACAGACTGATGTTTTTCTTCCTTTACCGAGCACAATTGAAGACCCACTTTAATTCTGACTGCTGCATTCGCATTTTTATAAAAAAAAAGGTTAAAATCAAAGGTTATATTACTGATGAAAACTCAATAGCAGACAATTCAGTTCATTCTTTAGAATCTGCATTACCTTTGAGGCAAACAGGCTGTTCCTACTTAAGAGATTGTCTAGCTTGTTGCAGAAACACCTGTAAATGTGTACTAAGCCCGTGGAGCTTCAATCATTTTCTTATCTGTTCTATTGCCCGCAGGAGAGTCATTACTGCGGTATTTACAGCTGTCACAATAGTTAATATGATCTAGGCATAGCTACTTGTTTACTCATTGATGTGATGTGACAGTTTAATAATAACCATCATAATCATGGGTATATAAAACCAGAAATATTTTTTACTCCTATGGAGATGCTATTTTCAACTTCTTCCAAAAGCATTGTATCCAGTCCTTTAAATTATTGCACTTTGCTGTGATATTTTTAGCTTTATCAACAGCTTAAAAACCGTTGCTTTTTATTTTTCCCTAAAGTAGAAGAAAAAAATTGACAAAGATTTTATTTTTCCACATGAAATGGGTTATTCAATTGTAAAAAAAATAAAAATGAAAGTTCTCCCAAAAGGTAGAAAACAAATAAAATTAGGTATAAGAGTGTTAAATTCTAGACCAAGAACCAACATAAATTATGATGCACGAATTTACTCTGACAAAAAAAGCAGAATAGTTTCTAGTTTTCATTTACTATTACATTTACCTAGCATTTTGTCTGTTTGCTATCAGGTTCAGATTAAACAGATGATTTTAAGCCACAGTCCGAAAGGAAGATGCTTTGGTGGCCAAAAGACAAGGTTCCTATGGCTACAGATTCGTATATTTTGTATCACTGATCCCAAACCTCCTCATCCCGCCTTCCTTTTAATCACATGCAACCCTCTAGAGATGAGGAAAAGTTAACGGTCAGACAGACCTTCATTTCTCTTTCATAGCACGGTGAAGCAAGAAACTCTCAAATGGTAACAGAGCAGACCATTGCTTTTGCTAAGCCTTTAATCTTAGTGTCAACCAAAGCCTCACCAGATGAAATGAAGCTTTTCTCTTGCAGTTGTGTGAACATTTCTACTGTAGAAGCTCACTTGAGATACTGCAGTTGGATATTATGTCTCTCCGTGACTGGCACATTAAAAAGCCAGAAATAAAGCCCTTGTGTGGCTACTTAGAGTGAATGAATTGACAGATCCATCCAGGAAAGAATTAAACTGAAGGCTTTAAATGAAAAGCAATGAATTTATAACAGCATTATATAGCACTTTGAAACAACTTTGTACAATGCTGAGCTGAGAATTCAAGAAAAAACAAGAGAAAGCACAAAATATTGTCATTTATAATTGGCTAATGAGACCAGCAACACAGGAATTTTGCAGCTGCAGCAGATTCCCGTGTAGTTAGAAAGACTGAAGAGGATTTTAGTTCCTGTGCTTCACCAGTTAGTTTTACTAAAAGATAATTCCTGAAGAGGCAGGTTGCATCTAGCTTTTCTCTGCTCCTCAAAATTTGCAGATATTTTTATGTTGTTTTTTTTTTTTTGCCTTTTTTATGGTTGTTCAGGTGTGTCAAGTCTAAATTTTGTAACACTTTTAGACCAGTAGGATAGAAGCTATTATCAACTAATCAACAGGCTATAGTTGAAGCATTCAGAACTTTCCTAAATTAGGGGATTTCCATGCCCAAAATGTTTGCCTCCTCATGCTTAGTTTGTTTTAAAGGTGAGCTTGGGGCTTCTTTCATAATTCTACAGCTATATTAAATTCAGTTTTCTACACATAATTTTGTATATAAACCAAACCCCAGATGATACATTTACCAAATTCAGTGGGAAAACATACCAAAGGGAGAATGAAATTGAGAAATACAAGTTAGAAAGTTAAAAAGCTCTTAAGTCAGGATATGAAATGAGATGTCTTCTATAAGGTACAGATTTCTCCAATTAGCAGAAATAAAAAAAAAAAGTCATGTTTTTTTGCACAAGATTTCAACTGAAACTGTTTTCCCTTTAGCTGTCATCTCACCTTGATGCCTTAGGTTTTAACTTTTCTATTTTCAAATTCTGTACTGCTTAGAGTGTAACTCTGAAGTTCCTTGTAGCCTGTAATTCCTGCTCTCTCGTACTGGGTAGACATAACAAAGCCTCTCCAGGCTTTGCCTTCAAGGACAACCAGGCTGTTTTTAGGCCCAAAATGTGTAAACTAAAGATTCTAAGGGGGGCAAGCTGAGGGGCGTTACATCGCTAAAACTGGGGCTTTAATTGGAGAATTAACCCTGATATGCAAATGGTCCAAACCTATAAAAGTGTGAAGAACTCGTGACCTGTCGTCCATCTTGGGGTCCAATTTTGGAAGCAGNATATATAGTTATTGAGTGCCTCTGCTTTTGGAAATATTACACAAGTCAGAAGAGTGGTCTGAAAAATAGTAGTAGCTGCATCCCTAGAGAGTAATCCTTGCAAAAAAAAAAAAAAAAGAATTACATTTGGTAGTAGCATTTAATCATTAGATTGCATTTAACCATAACCATCCCAAAGAATATCCATCTTTTACTACTTTTGAGTATCTCTCACATTTTTGACATGTAATTTTCCACAATCTGTCCTGTGTCATAGGGCTCTTGTCAAACTTAATGTTGCCTATGGGCAATTGCATTTGCTCAGGTTGTTTGAAAAGTGTGTAGAAGAAGGAGGATGGATTAAACATCTTGGATTTTGTAGATCAGTCTCCTGTGTCCCAGTAGTATCTGCTGCCCCAGAGATAAACCTGTCCTTTCTCCTTTGACAGTCTGGACCACAGGCAAAATCAGAACTCCAGTGATACCATCACGCTCTCCAAACCGACCTCCGTCTTCATGAATGTTGCCTAAACCACCCTGCCCTTCTCTGACAGATCACAGTTGTTTCATACAGAAGAGCAGATATCCCGTGTTTTCCTCTACCATGGGTCTGTGTTGATCTTTTTTACCATTTTACCTTCATTTGCTTCCTCTCTCCAAGTAACTCATCACCCTTTCTTAGATTAGCAGCTTTTTTCACAAGATGCTTTTTGTCTTCAGTGAGATTACAGTCTGTGCGGCAGCTGCAGATCTAACTCTCTCATTACATTAAAGTTGGAAGCAATCAAACCTGGTAAATGGAAACACGCTATTACATTCTGGAAATGCATGTCATTCAAAACTCTAGAGTAACCTCATCACTAAGCATTTTTTGAAAGTTGAGATTACAGGTACTACTGTAAATAACTTTAGGCTGGGGGGGGCTAATTTTTTTTTTTTAACTTTTATCTCTGTCTTCTCTTATCCTCCCAATTTTTCGGAGAATTTGTGACGATTTGGCTGCTTGAAAAAAGATCATCTTGAAACCTGGGCATAAGGAGTGCATAAATGTTCTGTTCAGTTCTGAGAGGAATATTTAGCCAAGGAAGCTAAAGCCGTGTTTAGAAACAAATCTGTCACTTTCAACTGTACCTACCCTCAGTTTGACACTGATGAGGAAACTCCTGCTGTGTAGGTGCGTAAGTGTTTTAAAGGAAATTATTCTCTTGAGGTATGTTAGACCCACAGCTTTAAATATTGCTTCCCACTGCAGTATTAATGAAAAGTGTGTTTGTCAGGTTTATTAAAAAGAAAAGTCCATGTAATTCCTTTTTCTTTGTACATACTTGAAATCTACCTCTATTTGTAGTTAGCATATCAATAAGTGATGCTTTTCTTTCACTAATGACTGCATCAAACTTGTATCTGGTGCCATACCAGCAAATAAGCCTCAGTGAAACCAGTGGCATGTTTCTGATGATCCAGCAACATGAGACTGAGCTTTAATAATCTTATTCTGTGTCAGATTTTATTGTTTGATCATTTTCACAGCACTCAATCAAGCCTCTTTCCTTTTAGTTTGTTCTTTCTTTGTCTCTCTCTGGAGTAAATTGGGAACAATCTTCTCTGAAATTAGTGGAGTTGTAATTGTGTTAGAAGAGAACAAGACCACTTTTGTGCTAGCTTTGCCTTCAAATAAGCAAGTAGAGAATAAAAAAAACCCACCCAACAACTCTCAACAATACTGACAGAGGATGATAGAAGCAGCCAAACTACTGAGAGTCAGAAACCCTGCCAGTCAGTGTGATGACAACTATGACTATTTTTTTTTCCTTTGACCTGATACATGGCAATTTTATAATGAACTCACATTACTTGTTTCTGTGTAGTAGAGATGAATTTTAACCGGCTTCATTCTTCCTCCTCAAAAGCAGATATATGGGATATTTGGCTAAATCTTTCACATTTTCTAATTTCTTTCATAATTTGACACTGCCAGTCCTTTGATTCTTTATTTAAAATATATTTTAGATTACATTTTACTGGCCTGTAAGACATTTTTCATTGGTAAGCTTAGTTAAACGGATTTATTAAATGCTTCTTTGGAGATTATGCATCCTCTCCAGGTACTGCTCTTCCTCAGTGCATTAGAAGTTGTGTCAGGTATTCAAATTACCTTCTATACTGAAAGCACGAACTTTTCCAGAGAACTGTGGACTGAATAAGCCACTTGCCTATGAAGTATAGCTTAGTCTTCTTTTTGTTACAACAGTGTCAAATTTTGTACTATAAAAAGATAATACAGTAAAAATGTCATGTCTATCTGATTGTGATACACTGCTTAGGTATATCAACTGGAATTTGATCCCCTTTTAACTGAAGGCTGCTCTATTCTGTAATCTGCATACAGAGGAAGGAACATAAAGATAACCCCTTCATGCCATTTTTTAAAACCCTGACTTTTCTCCAGGGTTTAAACTTCAGTGTGAAATTTGCTGCACAACACCTTTTCAGAAAAATACATCAATGTCAGTGACCTCAGAAATCCTCAGAAACATTTTTGGCACAATGACCTTTAATTAAGTCCAGGTAGTCATTCCAAAGAAGCTAACTTAGATTCATGGCCATTCATTTGTTCTCCAGGGCCCAGGTTTTTTCTTGAGGGCTGACCATCTCTTCACTTTCATGTGCTTCACCATTTTTGGTGTCCGCAGAAAATCTGAAAGGAAATAACTTCCTTTGAGCAGCTGACATTATCAAGAAGTTTCACGTTTGGTGAAAATCATAGCTTGAAAAATCAGATCTATCCCATGTCTGGTCTCTTCTGCTACGTTTTTAATAGCCATTATTACCAGAAGCTTCCACATAGGTGTGTAGTTGCTTTTACAGATCTTAGTCATAGCACCATCATAGGTGGTGAGAGCCTTGCTACATCTCTGGAAGGCTCAGATCCATGTTCTGAATCACAGGCAGGGATTTCTTGGTTCTTCATAAACTTCTGAAGCCTATTTTGTTCTCCTAGCCCTGTGAAAGAAAAGCTTCTGGATTTTTTTTTTTTAAGAAATGGGAAAAGAGATGATCATTTACCATATCCTTCAGATCCAAGAAATCCTGTTCCATGGGCTGCTGTGGGCCAGGAGATAAGGATTTCAGGGACTGTGCTGCAAAAACAGCATACTAGAAATACTTGAGTTGCTTTAATCTTCAGTTTATAGTTTAAATTATAAAACAAGGTAAGGCAAATTTTATTCACATTCCATTGAATGAGATATACCATAGCCAATATTCTGTCTTTGCATTTTGTTATTAAATAGTTAGCAGTTTTTGATAAAAGTTTAGTTTTTAATAACTATTTACTTATTCCATAGTATATTAAAATACACTCCCATAGTACCCACTTTGTAGAGATATTTAAAATAAACCAACCAAATATATATCAGTTATAAATTTTAAGGTTAGAATGAAATGAAAGAAAGCTCACCATGAAGAGTAAATAAAAGCATAATTTTCAAGTGAAGAAAAATGCAAGCTTTTATTATTTTGAGGGTTAAAAGTCTAGTATTGTGAGTTAAGAATGGATGGTGTTATAATATTAAAGAATTAAAAATAACTTTTATATCGAAATCCATAAATGGATTTTTAAAACCATTTTTAAATGGATTTTTGAAACTATTTTTAATCTTTAGGCCTTATAGTTTCCAATTGTTCTCAGTAATCTTGAAAGAGAGATTTTTAAGTAAAGTCTCTTTCATTCGTAAGGATCCCAGATTTAAAAATACCCTACATTCAAAAGCTTGAGAATGAAATATCCAGTGGGGGCAACAATGATGTTTTAATTTTTTATTGACATCTTTTATGGTTTTAAAACTGTTTTATGGCCTAGGGCTTTTCATGCCACAAACAAAGATTGTTAATGAGCTTTGGATTTTAAAACTTGCATCTTTAAGGTAAAAAGCAATTAAAAGGTGTTTTTAGCACGGTATTCAAATGAAGATTCACTCTTCAACATGCAATTCACCAAGAAAAGGGTTTCATTGACCTTTTGGGATCTGTAATATGTCATGAAATATGAACTTCCGTGAACTTCCAGAAGACAGCAAAGAAGCCTGAGGAACCCAGAGCACTGCAACATCTGAGTCTCTTCATATCTCAGTTGGAAGGCTACGTAAAAGGTTTCCATGGCAGCAGGATATGAAGACCTTGCAAGGCTTCTGTGATCCTTCAACTGGAGAAGTGTATTTACTTGTAAGGTACCAGTGAAGCAGGATTTACAGGTTCAAGGAGACATACTCCTGGTTTGGAGGTTGGTCTTCAAGGGCTGTAGTTCTGCTTCGATGCCTCAATTCTGCGGTCTCTCATATCTTATTTTTCTCCATTCCTGAAAAATTCTGAAAGATATCAGAACTGTCATAAATCTTTTTATCAATATTACTTCAATTATTGTTTAGAATATTTTTCTTTTCCTCTAGTGACTGCTGTTTCTACACAAAATAAAGAACTGAGGCAAATTTTCCTGTGACTCTTGAGCTCACTGCCCTTAGAATAATCCTGAAATTAGAAGCCCAGGAGATAAATATTAGGCGACAGGATACAGAATCAGTATACATGTTTGTGGTCCAAAACTATGCAAAATGGGCATAATTGTTTGAGTTAGTACAAGTTTGGAAGATTATGCTTCATTTTACTGAATATTTCAGTCTCTCTAGTCGAGTAATCAAATTTTAAGTCTATGAATACTCACAAAATGTTAAAAATTTGAAAATAATATCTTAATAGCAGAATTTGCTTATAAACCCTTATTGAATTTTACAGAAACATGTTATATCCTGGATTTATGTGAAAGGATTATAACTAAAGATACAAATAACTCTAATTAAGTCTTGAAATCAATACATCATATTAGGTTTGTAATCAATTTCATAAAAAGTGCCATATGATGTCATTTCTTGACCTGTAATATAACCCTGCTTGGTTATCTATTCAGATATCTCCCATCATTTCCCATCAGTGGGGGGAAGTATTCCAATACTCCTTAACATAGACAGAATTGCATCGCGCATATTAGCACAGAACAAAATTTTATTTCCAGTTTACTCACTCTCTGTCCTACCTTTAGGCTGTTTTGTTTTAGATCTGAGTTTGCTTTAGCTGCTGGACTTCCTTCCAGATTCCATATTGCCAAAGGCAATGTGTACCTGAACCTGAAAACAGGGATAGAAATAAATAACACATTCACATGAAACCAAATTAAATTAAATAAATTTTATGCAGATTAATCTTGTTAGGTAAAAAACCCTCAGACTGACAGATTTTGGAGGGTTTGGTGGTGGTGGAGAGAAGGGGGAGTTCACAAGTATTTCAGTCATTCTGGGGTGAAACTGCTTAGCAACTTCTTGTTCACTTCTAAAATCTCTAGAATTAAATAACTTTTAGTTTTATATTAGCATTTTTATGTTTAACATTAATTTGTCTGTTCTACATAAAAAGAAAAATATAATACAGATACATATTTTAAAAATGTTTTCATCCTGTTTACAAGTAATCAGTTTATCACTGCTCTGAACAGTGATGGTCATACCAGATCATCAGTGTGCAAATGAGTTTAAAAGAGATTATTTTAAAACTGTCAGGCTGGATATTTAATTAAAAAAAAGACAATGGGAGCTGCAGAAAACAGTAACAGCCCTATCATACAGTGATCAATTGTAAAGCTGCCCTAACATTTCAAAGTAATAGAAAATTATGGGACTAATTTAAAATCACAGACAAAATTTATGGAAGTTTACAGAAGCTTACATCAGATCAGGGAAATAGATTTAATTTACTTTTTTATTTATAATATATATAGATGTAAATTCTCTATATAAAGTATTCTATCTATCCCAGAGAAATGAGTGTACTGGAGTATAGCTATATACATCTATTCATGAGTGTAATATATTATGTGTGTGCAAAGAATTCCAATTGCAGATGTACGAGTCAACACTGCTAATACAACATCCTGTCACATCAGTAAGATGGAGCAGAACTCCATTTCAAAGAATGAAAAAAATGCTTCCACGACACATAGGATTTGTGCTTATTTATTTTAGTAAACAAATGAAGTTAGTCTGAAGTTAGCAGTCGAATTCCTCTAGAATTTTTCTATACTTCAGGGCACGACCTCCATTTTGGAAATGGAAAGACCACCAGAAGCTTATGTTGGATGAATTTCCAGCTAGAGTTCTGTATTCCTGGAACGACTTCTTACTTAGGCATCTTACTTCAAATTACCTAGAGTTCAGCAAGCAGAGCACAGCCACAATGTAATAGTCTGCACAGCATTTTGTATAAAATGGTGTGCAGAGAAGGTCAGGATCTCCACTGGAATCAGCACTGCTGGGCTCCACAATGGGGTGATGCACCATGGCACAACCCCCAGCACCAAGTGGAGCATTACATTCCTTGTAACGTCGGAGGCCTTGACTCAAACTGGACTCCTGAATGAACTCTGGAGGCCTAGGGCTGCAGTGGTGCCTGGGGCAGTAGGAGATGGTCTCGTATGCAGGAGATGCGTCTTGTGCAGGATATGCATCCCCAGGTAATAGAGCTGAAGTTGAAAGTCAGACTCTGCAGGAAGAAGGCAAGTGACACAAGTGGGAAACTGCTGCAGGGGGTGGAGGCTCCCATCTGTTGACATGACTGACTTGTCAGTCATGACTGACTCTGACATGTCGGGACTTGCTACTTCCCAGGGCCTTTAATCTGGGATGTTGTGGAATGACTGCTAAGGCTTCTCTGACCCTCAGACTACTATGCCTTGCTGCTCTTGCATGTTGGTACCAATGAAACTGCCATGGACCTAGAATACATCAAACATGACTACAGAGCACTGGGGATGAGAATAAAGGGGGGACCTTCTCGATTTTGATTTTCTTCTTGATCATGGCAATGATCAGGAAGGGTTTGGGGGAAAATGGTGGATGCTGAGGGTCAGCAACTCTTTATGCAGCTGCTCTTAGCAACTATTATATGGAAATCTCTTTGAAGACCAAGGACTGCTAGAAAGACAGTGTCCACCTCTCTAGGTGGGGAAGAAGCATTTCTGCCGACTGGCAGGCCAAACTGGTGAGAAGAACTTTAAATAAGGAACAGTCGAGGAGTGAGAGGATGACCGGCAGTCAGGTGAGACAGGGCTAACTAGGTTGGCAAGCAAAGTGTGCAGTGTGATGTGAAGACAAAATAATCAATGGCCAATCAAATAATAAAGTTGAAGGGGCCCCAGGTCAAGTGTTTTAGGCTTTCACAGCAAAGAAAGCCAAGAGCATCCTGAGATGCATTAGAAAGAGCATTGCTGCCATCGGAGGTGCATTATCTTCCTCATCTGCTTAACCTGGTGAGACGTATCTGGAATCCTGAGTCCAAGCCTGGACTCTTAAATGTGAGACAGATACGAACTTCTAAAGTGAGTCCAGCAAAGAGCTACAAAGATGATTAAGGGTCTGGAACCTCTGGCAAGTGATGGAATGATGAGAGAGCTGGCACTGTTCGAAGTGAAGAAGTCTCCAGGGGTATGTTGCCTATCAGTAAAACAGGAGCCAGATTCTTCTCAATGGTACCCTGGTACCCTCAACGGTTCTTCTCAGTGACAGGAGATGAACCAATGGAAACAAACTTTAAAAAGTGTTATTTCTGTTTCAATGGAATTTTTTAATTTTTTTTTTTAATTGGTTATGGTAAGTGTGTTTAAAAAAAGCTAGTATGCCTAGAGAGGCTGTGAAGTTTCTGTCATCAGAGGTGTTCAAACCTGACTGGACATGGTCCTAAACAACCTTTTCTAGCTGACTTGACTTTGCTTATAGAGGTTGGGCTTCAGTGTCTGGATCTTCAGTAGTGCCTTCCAACCTCAAAAGTGATTTTGTGAGTGCCCCAAGTTTAACAACATAGATCTGAGCCTCTGACAAAAAGATATTAAGAGCGAAAGGGGGTAGGAGATCACAGTATATATACCTTTTCACAAATTTACCATGCCACTGAATGGTCTTCTCTTTTCACAGACTTTAAAAAAACCCCAGAAATTGATCTGACGATATCTGACGATATCGAAATCATGGATTTCTATCAGAAATTTGCCTAGTTTCTCCCTATCTTATGGTGGGATTTACAATTTTCACAATTCTAAATCCCATAGTTACACTGCATTTCATAGACGAGAGAGATACAAGTCCTGAAACACAGAGCCTTGGAACTCAAGTTCTGAACTGGGGATTCCTATGACTCCAGTGAGGCCTCCTTCTCAGGGGAACACCTGCATTTCTTGTGTACCTGCTCCCCTCAGAGTATGGGAAACTGAAATGTCCTTGATTTACTGTGGACACTACTTACACACAGTCAAAACATCAGTGTTTCATCAAGATTATTCTCATATTGAATCCAAAACACAGCACTGTACCAGCTACCAGGAAAAAATTAACTCTATCCTAGCCAAAACCAAGACAGAAATCTGTTAAAGATTCTCTAATCAACAGAAAACCTCATCAGCTTTAAACTACCATGTTTCATTCACATAGAGAATGTAATTTACTGGTACTGTTGCCAAAGGTACCCTTTCAGCTTTCTCATCTTTGAATCACTTTGTTCAGATAGCTGGAGCCCAGCCCTGGGGAGAGGTAAGGCTGCAGTTTGGGTGTGGAGCAGAGCATGCTGATGATCCATGCAGAAGTGGTGCAGACACAACTTGCACCACGGACTGAGCAGCAGCTTGAAACCTAGCCTTGCTGCTAGAGAACATTGAAAATTCCTGTTCGGTGAGGCATAGCTAAAGTGAAGCACCTGCCTGGCTAACAAATTGCCTTGCGTATAAAAACCAGAACTGTGCAATAATTAAAGTTATATTTTAAGAATTAGGAATTGGATGGTATTGTTTTTCAACTTAGTTGTCTATCTTATTTTCTCTGTTAGCAAAATGCTGTTAGGTAAGCTAGTTGATTAGTATTTATGAATAGAGAAAATTAGCTCACCAAATGCTAGCAGGTTCAGCTTAAGTTTTCCTCAGCTTCTGGGTGAAGATTCAGGCCACTGTTTTGTCAGCAGATGTTAAAAGTTCATCCAAGTTGCCGTCCATCCGCCTCAGAGAGGTGAGTAAGATAGCTGAATCTTCTGTAAATCATTAAGATCCTTAGTTTATGCTAAAAATGCTGATGAATCCTGCTCCCTTTAGAGATTTTGGAACAATGGACAGACTTGGAAAGAAATCATAGAATCACAGAGTAATTTGAGTTGGAAGGAACATTAAAAGTCACCTAGTTTCACCCTGCTGCCATGGGCAGAAACACCTTCTACTAAATCAAGTTGCCCAAAGCCCCATTCAACCTGGTCTTGGACATTTTCAGGGATGGGGCATCCACAATTTTTCAGGGCAACCTGTTCCAGCGTCTCACCACCCTCACAGTAAATAATTTTTTCCAATAAGCTAATCTACACCTGCCCTCTTTCAGTTTAATGTCATTACCTCTTATGCTATCCCTACATGTCCTTGTAAAAAAACCCTCTCCATCTGTCTTGTAGGCCTCTTTCATGTACTGGAAGCCTGTATCCCAGAATCTTCTCCAGTCAGAACAACCCCTGTCTTCAAAGGAGAGATGCTACAGCCCTCTGATAATAGGATCAAATCCTATGAATATGACCTTGTTACTTAATTTCTACCAAAATGAATGGGAAGTAGAGTTCTGGTTTGTTTTGGTTTTTTTAAATCTACCTGATATTTATTTGTGTTTTTAGGTATTTTAATTCCTAGTAAAATTTGTCTTACAGAATCTTAAAAAAAATCATCAAAAAACTCCAAAGATGTACTTTTCTTTTGATATACAACCAGACAGGGTCTTTGAAATAAGGTAAGGAAATCTCCCCAAGAACTGCAAGAATATGTATACCCCTAATAAGATGGAAATATAAATTTTTCCAAGATTACGAAAAGTAAAAAAGATGGGAAAAAGAAGCCAGGGGCGAGAGGTGGGGGAAGAAGTGTTAATTGCAAAATTAGTATTTTTCTTTGAGAGGGTGTACCTGTGGTCTTACCTGGATTACTGTCGAATTAAAAACTCAGAACAGGAAAATTTTGGACACCTTAGTATGCAAATACTCTCTTGGGACAATTGCACTTGTTCATGTTATGTCTTTTCAATGCAATGGGTAACTGGTTTAATTTAGTCACCAGACTGATGCTTTAGAATACTGCTCCACTGGTTTGCACAGCTTTAATACTTTCCTAAAGTTTAAATTAGAATTTTGACTGCTGCTGAACTTCTGAAATTACTTTATCTGATATATAATTCCAGTATCTCAATGCTAGTAAAAATGCTAATTATTACTGAAGTCTAAATATAAGTTGAGTTTGTAAAATGCAATATAGTCAGATTTTCTAAGTATTTTTATAATGTCCTTTTGCAAATGTCATAAAATTTTAAGATACCAATAATTCCACTACTTGACAGCATTATGAATTATGAACAAGTCATATTCTCCTTCCACTCCCTTTTGAAGGATGTTTTTAATGCAAGTAATAAGCAAAAGTTTCAAGTTCTTAAAATACAGCTTCCTTGGTTAAACTAGCTTTAATAAAATCAAGACAAAACCGCTGAGCTGCCACAGTCGTACATTGGACATAAATGAGAAAAAATAAAATGATGGAGAGAGAGGGGTTGAAAGCAAAAAGAGTAGATATTTTTAATTATCGAAAATTCTACATTGCTATAATTTACAAGAAAAAAGCAAGTAAGGGAGTTAAAAAGAAGATGATCTGACTGCGATTCATAGTGGCTTTGTTTTTAGCTTTTTATAAAATTTTGTACCAAAAGAATTTAACAAACACCTGAACCATAACAGTGATGGTATTAATTCCTTCTGATGTCTCTATTCACCTATTTATTTCAATTAGATCTGTTCTGAGCTCGATAGGAGTCCATGTTGATGTATTTCTGTGTGCTCTTTTCCTCTTCTCTCAAAAAGTAAACTAACATTCAAAGAACTGAACAAGCTTTATGCTTCTCAGAAAATTCTCAGGAGCAGTAGTGAAGAAGTTGGTGTTTTATGTCTGGTCCTGGAATATTGTGAACATCTATTTCAGATCTCAAGCCAGTATTGGTTAGATTTTAAAATAAATTTATATTCCTTTTATTTTTGTCTGAAAACCTAGTTGAGTTTAAACTGTGCATCTGACCAATCTTATTCAAGCATTCCTCATCTTGCTCCACACTAAAAGAAAACATTGTCATTTCAAGCATTTCTGAATCACCTGCCTGTCTCCTTCCAGGACTTAGGCTATACTGTCAGATTCAGTGTAAAGCAACGCCTTTTCTTGGGATGAGACATTCAGCAATCTCAACTCCCAGAACGTAAAAGCCTCTGGCCTTCCTTCCTCTCTCCAGTAATCCACCACCATTTTCCCCACCATCCCACCAACAACTTCTGAGTACTCCAGACTTCTCCTTTAACCCTGAGGTAACATGGCAGAAAACAAGGATACAATTTAACAAAAGAAACATCTTATCACTTACCCATTTCATTTAATTAATGTCAATGTATCAGCAATATGAAAATGTCCGTGGAGCTCTGTGACTGGATATGTAGTCAAAAAAACATTACTGAAGCAATAGATGAGTTGGCATTTTCCCAGTGAATAGTGCAGAAGGGGTTATCAACAATAAGCATGCAACACAAATCTGTGTCCTTCACATGTCAATATGTTATCAGCATGAAGTCCAAAATGGACGGTTTAGGATAAAACAAAGTTCCTAGCGTGTTACAGGCTGATCACAATCTATCAAAACAATTAATGCAGTCAGGTGCAAAGACAGCCTCAATTAGTCAACTTCCATGATAATTCCTGGAAGGGTTAAAATTAAATCAGTCATAGAAATGTAGAATGGTTTGAATTGGAAGGAACCTTAAAGATCACCTAGTTCCAAATCCCCTGCTGTGTGCAAGGACATCTTCCACTAGACCAGTTTGCTCAGTCCTCCAACCTGGCCTTGAACACTCACAGGGATAGGGCATACGCAACTTGGGCAGCCTGTTCCAGTGTCTCACCACCCTCACAGTAAAGAATTTCTTCCTAACATCTAATCTAAACTTATTCTCTTTCAGTTTGAAACCATTCCCCCTTGTCCTGTCATGGTTTTGTAAGAAGTCTCTCTCAATCCTTCTTGTAGGCTCCCTTCAGGTACTGGAAGGCCACAATGAGGTCACCCTGAAGCCTTCTCTTTTCTAGGCTGAATACATGGCAATACTCAGAATAGACTGTAACAGTGAAGAGTAAATTATCTTGACACCAGTAATGTGAAACTTAGAGGGAGATGAATTAGCAGTAAATTAGTAATTAAAATATTTCTTTCCACATTTAAAGTGTTATTAAAGTTGTTTGTTGTTTTGACATTAAATGAGGTTGTTGACATATCTCTTATGAAAAATTAGCCATAAATATTATAGCTTTCAGTTCAAGAGTGGTATGAATTTGATTGTTAACCTTCCTTTCACATATGCTCTTTAAAATTAGCATATCCATAAATGCTCTTTAATATCTTTATTTCCATTAAAATCTTTCAGGGTCACTAAGTTTAAACTTAGGTCAAGCAAGAGATTCGAGTTTTTGATTTGGTTATCATGAGAGCATCTTAGTTTCTGACAAGCTGTAGTAGATCTAACACAATTTCATAATCTCTCATCCTGTG
Source organism: Falcunculus frontatus (assembly GCA_013398115.1). Lineage (NCBI taxonomy): Eukaryota > Metazoa > Chordata > Aves > Passeriformes > Falcunculus > Falcunculus frontatus. Next base: position 682,685 of record VZRV01005805.1, read on the forward strand.
ACAACGTAAATTGAAAGCTATAATTTTATGACCTGATAGATACATTATAATATCAGTTTCTACTTTCATGCCTGGAAGAACAAACAAGTATTTTTCTACTTTATTTTTGAATACCTAAGATGTTTATGAACTGCAGCAGACTATGTATGCCCCAGCTACTATTGTTTTAATATCATAAAGCTGCCCTGGAGTGAAAATATCAATTTCTGTGGAAGATTACTGGAAAATTCTAGTCAAAACCAATTATCTATGGTTATTTTCAGGCTTGTAGATCATTCATTATTAATGGATGAGTTAATTAAATTAATTTCGGTGAAAATGTTGAGACAGAGCAGTTCCTGTTGAGGTAATATGCCAAGATATACCAGGAGATGTCTTCTTCTTCATTAATTTTGTCTTGATTGAGGTTAGGTGAATCCCTCTGAGAGGCTCTTAGCAAGCCTTAGTCCTTTAGGTGAGAATCAATTTCTACGAAAGGCAGTCTTGTATATAGCAGTGATATGTTTTTCTCTTAGCTCAAACAAGAAATGGAGAGTTACATTACGATTTTCTATATTACAACTGCTTTTAATTTGTTAAGCATGAAGCTGCCTTCTTGTGCAAAATGTGGCAGGAGCTGCTGCCTTTGTGTTCTGTGGTGAGCAGAACAGATTTTGTGACCTTGAATAAAGTTTGACCACTGGGTGCACAGTTTAGGTTTTCAGTAGCTTCTATTTCTAGAACAGATGAGTGGAGACAATTATTAACAGGAGACCAATTCCCTTGAGCTCCAGCTGCTCCAAGCCATCAGGAATGTCTGAGCAGTGCAGTGCTCATGATACCTACCAGAGAGCTTTCAGCATTTAAATTTCTCAGCTTGCCTCTTGTACAGCTAGGAAACATGGCCTAATTAGTTTTTTCATCTTTTTCTCTGTTCATGAGGAAAGACATACTGACAGCAATTTAATTAGATGTTGATGTAACTTTTGGTAGTGACAAGAACTGGAGATGTTCACAACGGCAGAGATTTCCTGCCCTTGTCAGTGGGCTCAGCCTGTGTATGGATTATGTGGGGTTATGGGGAGGGAAAGGTGCTATTTTTTGGTGTTGTTTGTTTGGGTCTTTGTTTTGTGGTGTTTTGTTGTTTGTTTAGGGGGTGTTTTGTTGTTGTTGTTGTTCTGGTTTTGTGGTTTTTGTTCTTTTTTTGTGTGTTTTGGTGGTTTTTTTAAGTGAGTAAGGCATGCTGAAAGTTTGATTCTCCGCCAAGACAGAACCCAAAACTTTGTAGTCTTGTTCTATTGTCCTGACAGTCAATACAAGGAGCTTTAACTCTTGCTTGTCAATAGAGGGGATGAAAGAAGTTCCTTTATTTTTTGATCTTTCTCCAGTACACAGTCTGCTGGAGAAATATGGCCAAATAGGCCACACACTAAGATTAGTTTCAGCAGCATAATTCCTTTGTGTCACAGAATACAGCACAGTTGAGGTTAGAAGGGACCACTTAAAGCTGGTTGCCCAGGACCACATCCAGATGACTTTTCAATACCTCCAGGAAGGGACACTCCAAAACCACTCTGGGCAGCCTCGACAGTACTCAGTCACGCTCTCAGTAAAAAACTGTTTTCTGATGTTCAGGTGGAACCTTCTCTGTTCCAGTTTGTACCCATTGCCTCTGGTCTGTCACTGGTCACAGCTGAGAAGAGTCTGACTCTGTCCTCTTTGCACCCTTCTGTGAGATATTTGTGCATATTGGTGATATCCCCTCCAAGCCTTCTCTGTTCCAGGCTGACCAGCCCCATCTCTGTCAGCCTTTCCTCATTGGTGAGATGCTCCAATCCCTTAATCTTCTTCATGGCCTGTCACTTATACTCTTTCCGGTAAATGTCTCTCTTGTATTGGAAAGTCCAGACCTGGGCACTGGATTCCAGGTGTGGCCTCACTAGAGTTGGTAATGAAAAATATTTTTGCTTAAACAACAGCAAAATGTAAATGACTGTGATTTAATTTTCATGTGGCCACACACTAAAATCCTGCCAAGGCAGCCGAGGGATCAGTTGCTCCCCGTGGCCCTGAGTGAGTGCCAAGGATTCCACCACAGGAGTCAGGGCAAATCCTGCAGCCAGACCCTAGCCCATTGCCCCATCCAGGAGCAGGGCAGCCGAGGGTACAGGAGCAGCCCCAAGCCCTGGCATCTGACCACTCACTGGAGATGAAAATGGCTTGAGGCTGGGCCAGGATGTGGGCTCACAGATGAGTCCAGCTCAGCAGGACCCATGGCCAGGCAGGGCAAGGCTGTGGGGAGCTGGAAGTGGGCCCTGCTGTAGCATCACTTGGAAGGGGTCTGATGGCCCATGCGGCTGAAATGGGGTCCTGGGCCACGGGCAGAGTAGGAGGAGCCTTGGGGTACTGGGCAAAGATGGTGGGGTCTAACAGTGCTCTCAGGGACATCAAAAATTCTTAGCATTGATTGTGTCTTTATACAGAGTGTGGGGTCTATATGGGACTTTGAGATCGGCACTTCTATCTAAAACAATTATTGTGTTGACCTAAAGTGTTACATTCCACCGCTCTGTGTTTATTATGTAAATATATTTCAAAAAAAAAAAAAAAAAGATAATAGCTGACAGTAATGTCTACAATCAGCCAAAGTAGCACTGTGAATCTTCTTTTCTTCTTATCTAACTGTCTGGTATGGAGCTGTTTGGATAAGATGACCTCTTCATGGTGACTTTTGATTTCTCATAAAGAGAAAAGTGAAAAGTAGGAGAGGCTCTGTCCAGAAATTAATCTTGCACATACATTGCAAGACTTTTACATCCAGAAACAAAGACATAAAATATATTCATCTCAGTGTCAACTTTGATTTTTTCCTTTTTCTCTCTTTTTCAAATGAAAACGCAATAAAATTTATATAATATGTAAGCATATGAAAATCTGCTGCACACAAGCAGTTAAAGCTGATAATGAAGTAGTTTGAGGTTTCAGTCTGTGTTGGCCAGAAACTTGGACTGAAGATGACAGAAGTGAAGGAGGCAAGATGTTGTGATAGGTATTAGGGCAGAGGTAGCATTTTTTTCTCCCCAGTGTCCTTCTCAAAAACCTCTGTAAAGAGAAGAAAAAGAAACAGAGTAACTACAGCCAAGAGAGGAAAGGCACTTTAGGCAACAGAAGAGATTCTGGAGCCAGGAAGTGAGATATTTCAGGAAAATGAATCTGACATAGAGGTCCGCACTGATGGGAGATATACTACGACTTTGTGAAGTCAAGAAATAATTTCAAAATGGGCAATAAATTGCTGCTGTTCCTAAAAAATCATTCACTCTACTTCCATCATCATCTGCTAGTCTTCACATGCCCTTCCTGCTCTCAGTCCATTACCTTGCCAAAACCATGTTCCATTTTAAACCAGCACAAGACACAGTGGGGGTGAAAATGAGAGCCAGGGAAAAGGGAGGTTTTAAGATGGCTGCTTTTGATGCTGCATGACTTCCATCTCCTTATTGTGGTCCTGTAAGTACAGCCTGGGAGGAGCTGGGAGGAGAGAATAAGTGGAATAATAATGGGTATGAGATGCTGGAATGGGAGAAAATGAGATGCAAAATGAGAGGTAACAGCCAGAATGAGACAGGCTGGAGCAAAGGGCTACCGAAGAAGGCATAAGAAGTGCTTACTCCAGTGCCTCAGCATTTCCTTGATATCGGAAACAGTTTAATAGTTAATGGAAAATGTTCACGTGCTGTGTAGTTCTCTTAAACTGTGAGACTCCTTGCTTTTCACCCACCCTATTTGCTCAGAGGAATAAGTTCTGAGTATCTAAAATTTCCTAGCTTCCTGATAATCAATTCTTTCTGAGAGTCAGTATAACAGGAAAAAATTGTCAGAAACACATATGCCAAGAATTTTAAAAATAAATATCTTATTAAAAAATGCTTAAAAGGTATCAAAATTGGGAAGTGATTTTTCAAGATTAATAATCTAATTAAAATCTGCATGTGAAGCACACACATAATGTCAAATTAAGAGCTTCTGTTATTCCTGACTGACTGCAGGATAAACAACATATGTAAACATACTCTGTTTTCTCCTTGCTCAGGTTTTACGCTTACATTAATACATATTGTTCTGACTTAGCTTCAGTAATGAAGTATTAATTTCCTCATGCAGTTCTGTGATGTATTCAACAGTTGAATATCAAGTGTTTTGGATGGACTTATTTGGTTTTGCTTTACAGAGGGTAAGAATCAGTCAGATTAAATTCAGAAGCTGATTTGGGAGTCTTCATTGTATACACACAAAGAAGATGAATTAAAGGATTACCGGTGACAATCTTTTTATGGCTCTTGCTACCTTTTCCATTCTTTGGAAAACAACCTTCTGTAAATGTTTTTATTTTGCACAAGATCTCCTTGGGCTTTTAATGCTTTTTCTATGTCATTGTCTTCTAAAAACATAGGAGAAATATAAAATAATTTTCCACTCCTGTAGAAGTCTAGCCAGGGTTTGTGGGAGCTATTTATCTGTTTAAAAGCATACTACAGCAGAAGTGGGCATTGAAGTAGGTGAATTCTTCTAATTGTATTGAGGAATTTCAGTGTTGTTTCAAATGGTGTGATGTAGCTCTGTGATCACTTTGAATTACATCTAGATGAGCTCTTTGCACATAACTGTGAAATCAGGAAGTAGCACATAATGCCATAGTAATAATTCACTGAAAACTTGGACTTCACATCTGCTTTTGAATACTGTCACCACATATTCAATTATTATTAAAAGGTTAAAAACATGGAAGCTAACCATTAAATGAAAGGCATATAAATGTGTCAGGTTTTGAGATCTTCATTCTGAAAACATGTGCTGCTGTTTTAAATTGCAGTCAAAATCTCTGCAATTAAGGTATGACATGCCCTTCTGGTAATGAAGTTTTCCAAATTATATTAGAAGCATATGATTCTCTTACAGAATCACATGAGCCCACAGCTTAGATCCTGAAGTATCATATTTGAATTACAGGCTGTTAATTTAACTTTAATTAGAAAATTACCTTAATGTTCATGTCCAGTTTTAATGACAAGAAGCCTTCAAAGCTTCCATTCATTTGGTTTTACTTATTCAGTAGTCAGATGCATTTAGATTTAAAGCTTATAAATCCATTATCACTTAGGGACAGCAATATTAATCAGTTAAAAATCTGCTGTATATATTAAAAGCCTTTGCTCATTCAGATTGTAAAGTGTTTTCATTAAAATCTATTTTAAACTGATTAATAGGAATTTATGTATGAATTTGCTTATGTGAATGTAGATAACATTTAATGAAAGTAAAGCTCCCAAACATTTGACTTAGATAAGGAGTCAGCTTCTTGTAAAACCCAAGCTACTTAACACAATAATCACATTATAATTTACTACACTTTTGCATAGTTAAGGAATAAAATCAAGAAGTGATTCATTTATGTCCTTAACTTTAATTTCTTTGCAAAGTAAATATTTTCACATTAAAAAAAAGAAAAAAAAAAGCCAAAAACCTCTACTTTAATAGTCAAAATATTTCAAATAAATCCACGTCCTCTAGAAACTATGCTTGTGGTAGCTGAAGGTATTACTCAATTGTATCCTCCTATCCACATGAACCTCACATTTCAGAGGCATCTTATGTAAAGAATAAAGCTTACTAGAAATTCTTCCTTAGAGACTTCAAAGAATGGTTGCTAAATTGGGAAGGCACCTTTGGAGAAAATCCAATCCAACCTTCCAATTCAAAGTAGGGCCAACTAGGAAGCAGATTGCTTAGGACTGTGCTCTACCATGTTTCTAGCATCTCCCTGATACAGCCTCCAAACCTCTCTGGTCAACTTGTTTTTGACCACTTTCATGGTAAGAATGATTACTTGTGTTTAGAGAGTTTTCTGTATTTCAGTATGTGCCCCTTGGTCTTTCACTACACATCACTGAGAAGAGTCTGTCTCTGTTTTGTTTTCTTCCCCCCCTCCTGATATAAAAGAATTGGTAAGATGCCCTCAAACCTTTTCTTCTTGACTTTAAACAGTCGCAGCTCTCTTTAGCATTTCATCATGTATCAGATGCTCAGATCATTTTAACATCTTCATGGTTCTTCACTGGATCTGCTTTGGTATGTCAACACCCAAAAGATGCATCTGGAGGGCTTTTCTATGCCTTCTACCAAAATCAATCAATCAATATTGTAAAGGCATTTTGTGTTTCTTCTAAATTTTCAGTCGTTTAATTCTGAAGTGGCCTATTATTATTACTGAATTATTTACAATTTAGGTTTTGTTGTATGTGGTGCTTTCAGAAAGCACAAGTTACAAAACGGATTTTAAATCTTCATCAGCAACTTTCTTTTGGTATTATTATTTTTTAAAAGATTATTAGTGGTTTAAAAGACTAGCCCAAAATCAATCTATATCAGTGAAGCATTTAGTTTATATAGTGTAATTTATAACTGTTATTATCAATTCATATCTTTGTAGGTACTGGCTTGACCTGGAAAACATGCAAGTCCCACCACTTCCAAATCACCTGTCTTCTACTAGAGGCAGTGCAGGAGTGAAACAGACTGACACAGGGGGAAATAACAAACGTGTTAAAATCTGTGATAACAACAATTCCACACTGTCAAAGACCTGTAATTGACCTTTGATGCCTCCTCTTTCATTAAGTGTGCTTGCTATGTCCAGTGTTACTTTTACTTAAATTATTCAGTAGTTGAAGGCATACCTCTAGTGAATTAAATTTCAAATCTCCAAATATTAATTTATGACAAGGATCACCAACTTTAGCTCAATTTAATTTCAAATCCCAAAGTGTGCATTGAAATTCCAATGAATATTTCTAACATTAATTACTCAATTTCTATATTTATAAGGGAACTGGCACCTCATAAATATCACATTGTGCTATTATCTCCATATGTTCCTGTTCCCTCTAAATATAGCAAATCAGCAATTAGCACTAGAAATATTCATTAAAGTTTGAAGGTAGATAAATAACAAGTAGGAATGCCATTTATTTATTATAATTTACAAAGCAAAGGACATCTAAATGCTTCTCATTTGATTAATGTGCCCCATACCACCAGTTACACTAAATGCTTCAACTGAACTAGCTCTAGATAGAATTCGTACTGCCTCATAAGACAATGTGCTTTATGGCTTGTCTGTTTTAGCATAGCACAACACCCTGGTACATTTTGATTAGCCTTACCTCTAACACTAGGATTGCAAAAGAATCTTAGAGGTAGTCTTTTTTTTTTTTATCCCCGTGTCTAGGGCTGTTTTTTGTTTTGTTTTCTTTTCAAATAGAAAACAAAACCATGAAATACACTAGGGCTATCCTCAATGTGAGGAATGCTCATTTTTTTGAGAAGTTTTCTGTCAAATCATGAAATCTGTGAGCCACCTGTACTGAGAACTTAGTCAGACTGGAAGGTGCAAAACTAGGAAATTGGCTTAATTATTCAACATAATCTCTCCAAAACACATTCTTCTCATAATCTGTGTACCATGAATACTCTAGCTCATTTCCCTTTGCAAATACTAAGTGTTGCACAATCAGTGCTGCACTGCTTGCCATGGAGAGCAGATGACACGAAAAGTTTTCAAAGCCTGCCCGGATACCAGTCTTAAGTATAAAGACAATAGGGTATTCATGTCTCCCTTTGCACCAAAACTCAGGGCAGGTGAAAAGTCAAAACAGCATGTGTAAAAAACCCTATAAACAAGGGAATCTTAAAGCTATTAAGCTGCCTTTCCTGCTCTGCACTCTTTCCTTGACTGTGCTTTGATTATGACTTGGACATCTTTCCACATAGCCTCAATATTAGTGATATATTAGAAATACGAAATTACTCTTTCCTAAGCAATTCTTTAAACATAAACTCAGCAGAAATATTAAAAAGAAATACTGATTTTATAGGTTGTGGGGAAAAAAATTATTTTTAATCACAATAAGGATAAAGAAACATTTAGAAAATCCATTGTAATCTCAGAATGTATTTTTATACTCTCTTTAGGTTTGTTTTCTCTTTTGCCAGTGTTAAGGCTTAATATACAGATATGTTTCTGAGGAAATCATTCCAATTTAGATTAGTTTCACATCTCTATAAATCAGCATCTTTAAGAGGTATATAGCTTTTTCACTAGACCTGACTTTTTTCTATCTCTGTGTGTGTGTGTGTGTGTGTGTGTGTGTGTGCTGTAAGAGACTTAAAAATCACAATTGCCTCAAACAGTGTTGAGATCACCAAAGGACTTTGCCCACTATGGCAAACCTCAAAGAAGCAACTGCTCATCTGCAACCACCTTCCCTCCCCTCAGAATGTGCCTCTGCAAATACCCAGACTGGGAGTTAAGCCACCTGAAAGGAACTTGAGATAAGATAAAGGTGGTACTATTGCCCAGTTATCTCAGGTCTAAGGAGAGGTTAACAAGGCGGGGAGAAGAATGTGCCCACAAGGAAAGCCAACTCAGCAGCTGTGCTGCAAGTCAGCTCTGGCCAGGTCCAGGTGGGGGAGGCCACAGCCCATTCCTGAGGTCCTTCTACCAGAGGACTGCACAGGATCCACAGGGTTGCAAAAGACAGTGAAAAACTCCCCCCACCCACAGGGGAGGTGTTTGGGCATTCCCAGTACACCTGAAGGTATGACTGTCACTTATTACACAGGTAGGAAGGGAAGATTTGCCAGTAGCAAAGAAGAACACAACATCTGGGACCAGAGACCAGAATAGAGATCACAATGGTTTGACTAAGCCACAGCAGCAGCTCAAGTTTAACTCTTGTATGTTGCTTAATAATACCAGCTTTGCTATAGATGTCTCTCTTAAATTTATCTTCATTTTATGTGCAATTTACTCTTAGTTTCTGGAGTGATACCTTATGGCACATATCTGATAAAGAGTGATACTTGCATAAAGCAAACATTTCCATACAACGATTTTATTTCTATGACTTATCAATCTTGTACAAGCATGCTTTATATTCGCAACAGATATTCTCACCTCAGCTACCGAGATTGTGTGATGAGCTTAGCATTTTAAAGTAGGATAAGGAGAAAAACTTATGAAATGGAGGAAGTTTAAGCACTTAGTACCAGACTGTGACGCTAATCATATTTAAAGCAGGTTGTGACAACAGTTTTTCTGGCTGAACTGAGAGTCAAGTCTACTCCAAAGGAATGCTGGGTATGCAGCATTACAGCTTTGGAGCATGTAAGGATGCCTGGACTTGTAATGTACTGCAACTTTCCTTAAAGATAAGAATAAATCTTGGTAGAATTAAACATTACAGTTTCAAAAGGAGTAAATACTTGGAAGCACTGTATAACTTTCACCTTTACATGTACTTCATGTGGTTGGATTTAGAGAGAGTATTTTATTGAGCATCAGATAAGACCGCCCCTTGACTTTGCTTTATATTTATTGTCTTTTTTAATGCACTGCTGAAGGTGAATAGATGTCAAGAATGATACATTAGCTAATGTCTAAATGTATTCATATCGAGACTTTGAGGGACAGTTCTTTAAATGCAGCTGGACAGCAGGAAAATAAATGACAGAGTTCTCAGAGTGTCACTTAGAATTTCATGGTTGTCAGTCACCAGAATAAATTCCAGTATGCCTATAATGAGTACTCTAATTGTATATATGTATAACAGGAAAACTGGTTTTCTATTTTGGCTCATAAATTAAAACAAAAATAAAAAATCTTTCAGTAACAGCTCTCCATATAGCATTTATATATATAGGAGTCATCTGCACAATGCTCCTATATGAGGACTTTAAGTATGAACGCTCATGTTTAAAGTACTGTCTCAAGTCCATTACATAGTTTAATTATTATTAATTGGTGTATTCTCTCATAACACATGATGAATTAGACTTGTTTAGTCATGATTCTGTAAGAAGATTAAATTAAATCTTTTAATTTTCAAGCACTTATATGATTACTGGCAGTTACCAGACATTACTTTTACTCTAGGTGCAATATTAATTACATTAGATCTCACAGATGGTTGGGGTCCTACAGACTGGCTGTGCTGAAGCTCCTGAGACAAAGTCGGAAGATTCAGCCACAATTAACCTAAAGGTCTCTGGCAGCCCCATGCCAGACACGGCCAGTTCCAGCCCCAGCGCAGGGCACGGCTGAGCCCCTCAGCCACGGGCGGGCGGGCGAGAGCCCCGGGGAAAGCCTGGGCAAGGGAGGGCAAAACGCTGCCCGGCAGCCAGGGCTGAGCGAGGGAACCGTGCGAGAAACAGCCCTGCGAGCCCCGAGGGGACAGCGGGAGCGGGGACGGTCGGAGAGAGATCCGGCACCTGCAACCCTGGCAAAGAGCCTGGTGGGGCAGACGGACATGCCCCAAAGGAACTACGGCTACCGAAAAGCCCCTGCAGGTGCACATTTACCTTGAAGGACTGTAGTCTGTGTGAAGGCCCCAGGCTGGAGCAAGGAGAAGAGTGAGGTGTAGGGAGAGAAAGAGAGAAGAGCTTCTATGGACTAGCAGTCCCAATTCCCCATTCCCCTGCACAGCTAGGGCAGAGGAGGTAGAGGAGTTAGGGATGAGGGAGTGAAGATGAGCCCAGGGAAGAAGAGGAGGGGAAGAAGAAGAATATGTTTTAGTTCTTTTTTTTTCACAATATCTATCTCTAATTCAAATGGCAATACATTAATATTTCCCCAACTCATTTTACCCAAGACTGTAACAGATAAGCGATATCCCTTTGTTTATCTTGGCTGTTGATGAACTTTTCCATCCTGATTTACTCTCTGATCACATAAACCAAACCATTTTCAGGGCTGGGGTCCCTGAACATTTTCTCCAATGCAAAAGCTTGACTGCGCTGCCTATTTCAGAGCTGTGAGAACCTGCTTTTTCTGCTGCCAGTGCTTTACTCTGCAACAATATGCACAGGGGTGCTGTTGGTGAAGCGCGATATGGTGAAGTACCAAGTTATTGATCTGCTCTTGTGACCGCTGGTCAAACTATTGTTGCCATGTCAGGATGTCCAGGTATTTCTTGTGCCACTGTTTTTCTATGCACGCTAATTTTAGTAGATGTTTACAACCTTGTGGTGGTACGAAATTTTTAAGAGTTTGAGAAGTTACATTCCACTTTCTCGAGTCCTAGGGTTGGGGGGTAATTTGAGGCCTATCCCTGACTGGCAGGTACCATAAATGAGGAGGTGCTGTAACATTCTGTGGCATAGGGTTTTCCTAGAAAGGTTTTATGTGCAAATGCGAAGGAAGAGAAAAATGTGTGAGGGAATGGTGAAAAATATATCAGAAGGCCAGTAGAGTTTCAGGAAAACATCTGTACTTATTTCAGCTGTCAGAAGGGGGTGATGTGGAGAGATAGAGTCTTGACAAGTCCCAAGACCTTAAGCTGTCAGGTTAGTAGAATGCCCTGTAACCTTACACTACTGGGGAAAAATCAAATGTACTGTGCTACATCCCTTAACACACACAACAGCCTCTTTGTACCCAACAGTTTCTGACTTAGCTACCTTTTTTTTTTCAGTGCTCTTGATGGTTGTGACTGTGTAAACACACACAATTGAGTTAATGTTCCTAGAGGTCAATGTTGATAAAGATATTTAAGCTTATACAAAAATTGTATAATAATTCTAATTTGAATTCTACAGCTTCTTTCTAGCACAACACATTTATAACAGGAAGTTCTTTAGCAATGTTAATGTAGAACTCTTGAAAAAATATTTTAAGCCTTAATTAGAGCTTTGAAAAATTACAGCTTTAAGTGAAATATGCTTAGCTTTCATCTTTCTGCAGAAATGTTCAGCTCTGAAGTAATTCAGTTGATTTTCAGTGCACATTTTAATAGCAAACCTATTATCATGTCAATCGGGACTTTCATGTTTTCTTTTCTTTTAAGCAAAGAAAACACTCCAAATTAGTTCTACTTAAAATATCGGCAATAAAAGGTGTGTTAAAAACTTGAAAAACTGCAGTTAGTACTGAAAGGTTTATCTTAAAATTTTCCAAAGTTATTCATCAGAAAAACAATACTACTTCATCTGTGCACTTCTGAGGTTGTATGGAATAAAATGTTAAACTATTTCCTCCCTGTAAAATTAAAAAACACAACAAAACACGGGTATTTTTAACTTCATTTTCATTAGAGTCAATATTAATGCCCAGTTGTATTGGGTTTTTATATTATCCCATCAAAGTAAGTGCAAAATAGTATTGCTGATTTTATCAGTCAGTCTGATAAAAGGCATAAAACTGCACTACTATACTATAGTAGTATCTTTCTTTCAGGATTATCTCCCTATTTTGTACAATTAACTTTGTGTGGTACACACACGGTAAATTTATTTCTCCTTTTCTGGTCTATGAGAAGGCACGGAGGTGTGTGCCTTAGCACAATTCATCAGAGACTCATGTCCCAACCCTGAGCTGAACTCTGGTTTGAATGACAGTAGACAGTCTAACCTGTGTCTAAACAAGTGTTTAGGCAGATATTAAGACCATAGATTTGCTCATTTTTCAAGCATATGCTTACATTCTGTGTTGCTTTGACTACCAGCAACTGGAAAATTCTCAAAACTAAAGAGTAACAAACCCTTTAATACTCGCTCTTTAAGGAAGCATTTTGTTGCCAAGAAATTTGATTTCATTTTTAAATACAATATTAACCATGTGCTTTCGAAACACTGCTTTTAGATTCAAGTGAGGAAAAAGATATATGTTAAAAGTTAATGGGCATATTTGGTATGCTTTTAAATCTTAATTTTCATCATCTGTTCCTCATGGGCTCCCTATGACTCTGGCAAACATTCTGGTTTGCATTTTGCTCTTGTTTGCTGCAGTGAACTTTTCAGATAATATATGGCTGACTGAAGAATACAGTCTGATAGATGCCAGTTCATGGCAGGTACAAAATGTTTTACAAAATATCAGGTATTTTGATCTGATCCTGTTTTCTGAAGGAAAAATTTTAGCAGAAGAAAACTGTGTTCCATCTGGCTCAAAGAAAAAATATAATAGGTAGTAAGGTTTACTATAACATGTTTAATTCTGCTCACACAGATGATCATTCTATCATTTTTATCACTGACACTGGTCAGTGGTAGATACCAAGGAAAAGAGGAGACAGGGCAATTGCATAGTAATAGTTTCCGAGGTCCCAGTTGTGCAGATGCAAGCACTTTCTGACTTAAAAACCTCCTGAGGTCACATCCCTATTGCTGTTTTAATATCATTAGTAATTTTTTTCCCTCACTGAATGTATCTAATTGTTTGGGTTGAAATTCCCAATGGTTTCAAAAGGTTATGGCTCAAAGGCATGGTCAGATAATTTACATAATAACTACATGCACTTTCTTTGTCTGAGTATGTTCTGGATTATTAGCAACAAAGAATTAAAACAAAAAAAGGTGTCTTAACAAAACAAAACCCTCTTATTTGCTCAAAACTATAATCTAGAGCTAAGAATCAAATAGCTGATGCATAATGTGTTATCATTTGAATTTCTTTTACCTGACAAGACTTTTCTGGGGAGGAGAACCTTAGTTGTTCTTTCCTACATAGTCTCAGTGGAATCCAGAGCAAAATGGAAATGGGGACATTTAGCTGAAAGATTTTTGCATACAAAATAAATGGCAAAGTTTTAAGGGCACAGGCATTTGAATACTATAATCAAAATGTCATTTAACGCAAATTCCAAAAGTAGTATCAACAGAGAATTATAAATTTGACAGTGAAGTGCCTTTCATGAATAAATAGTTAAAGAAATGTTAGGATATTGCTGTGTCTATCATGCTTCTGTTTGCTCTTCAGAGTTCCTGCTATTCCAATTTGATATAAAGTAGGCAGTGTTGTAAACCACTTTTTTTTTTTAGCTACAGGCATCAGTTTTCAGTTCTCTACAGATATTCAGATATGTCATTATCCTCTTAAAACAGAGAAATAGCCATCCATGTAAAAATATACACTCAAGAAATTACACTTAGCCATTAAAAGAATGTTCAGTCAAATCACTTTAAGTGGGAAGTGAAAGAGATTTTCTTTTTAAGCTTGATAAAGTGTGTATTTTAAGATTGGAAAAGTAAAGTAGACCTGTCTTAATTTTCTGACAATATATTCACTAAGAAAGGGCAACATTAACTTTCATCTGTCTTGAATTTTCCTCATTGGACAAAAGATAAAAATAAATGAATCACAGAATAATAGAATAATCTAAGTTGGAAAAGACCATTAAGATCACTGAATTCAACCATCAGCCTAACACTGCCAAGTCCACCACTAAACCATGTCCCCAAGTGCCACATCTTCACATATTTCAAATGTCTCCAGGGATGGTGACTCCACCGCTTTCCTGGGCAATGTGTTCCATGCATGGCAATCTTTCCGGTGAAGAAATTTTTCTTGGTATCCAATCTATACCCTCCCTGACATAACATGAGGCCATTTCTTCTTCTCCTGCCGGTTGTTCCTCGGAAGAAGAGATCAATAATCATGTTGTTACAATTGCTTTTCAGGTGGTTATAAGAGAGAGATACAGTCTCCCCTCAGCCTCCTTTTCTCCAGGCTGAACAACCCCAGCTCTCTCAGCCACTTCTCATCAGACTTGTGCTCCAGACCCTTCACCAGCTCTGTTACCCTTTTCTGGACAGACTCCAGCACCTCAATGTCCTTCTCGTAGAGATGAACCCAGAACTGAACACAAGGTTCGAGTTGTGACCTCACCAGTGCCAACTACAGGGGGACAATCACTGCCCTGGTCCTGCTGGCCACACTATTTCTGGTTGAAACCAGGATGCCCTCGGCTTTCTTGGCCACCTGGGCACACACACTGGATCATGTTTAGCTGGCTGTTATCAACAGCCCTTCTCTGCTGGGCAGCTTTCCCGTCAGTCTTCTCCCAGCCTGTAGCACTACATGGGGTCGTTGTGACCCAAGTGCAGGGCCTGGCACTTGGCCCTGTTGAATCTCACACAACTGGCCTTGGCCCATTGATCCGACCTGTCCAGAGTTTCAGCGCCCTTTCTGTGTGCTCTTCCACACGAACTACCTTGCCACACACTTTCTGACTTGCCACACCCTGGTTGCTAGCACTTTCCAGGGGCTTCTTTTATGTGCAGGTGCCGGTCATGAGTTGACAGAATGAAAAAATATGAACTGCATCGTTTTTTCAAAATAGTTGGCATATTTCTAAGAAATTCCCAGAGCTTTTCTCTTTACAAAACCAAAACTGTGAAAAATATTCTTTCCAAAAGTTATTTTGATAAATTTCAAGTTGGAAAAAAAAGCACAAACATACAGTTTGCTATTTGGTGCTGTTTCAAGGGGTTTCAAGCTTCATGAAGTGATTGAAGCAGTTTGAATAAATCTGAATAGCTTAAAAATAATTAAATTTTAATCTTTACATATATCTACAGCTTTTCATTATATTAAAAAAGCAAATAAAAAACCTGAAAAGTGAGATATTTGTTGTCCATCCTTGCATAAGTGTAGCCTGTTCATGGCTCCTCTGCTTAAATATTACAAACCATGCTTCTGTTTGAAGATGAATGTGGTATCTGTAGTTACTCAATGACTTTACATTAATCAGAAGATAGAAAGCAGTGTTTTTCCACCAATGGCATATATTACCCTGGAGACAAGATACAGGAAATATGTTTTGACAGTGATGAGACTATGGAATTCACCTTTATCATAACACATTCAGCTCGGACACTCAGTTCTCATCTTGCCATGCTCTTATCTTGTTTTGCTTTTGTTGAACACTTTCAAGTCCTCCAGCATGCAGGTGAATGTGATTTTACTTTCATGCAGCTAGACAGAGCACAGAGGTGTAATGCAAACAGGAAAATGCAGTTTAGATATTCACAGAGCATGTGAGATAAATGAATAAGAGAACCTTGAAGTTCTTGATATATGTTTTACGAACTGATGCTCATTAAAACTTGGTATGACACGAAAATGTTGATCTTTCCTTATGCTTTCAAAATACATCCATATCATAATGCCCTGTTAAAGATTTGTCATGAGATTTCTTTATTATTTTTTCTTCTCTAGTTGCATGATTCGGCTTCTTTAAAAAGTAGTAGTTGCCCATGCAGCTTATATCAATATCTTCAGTCTTTAAAAAACTAAGTATAATTGGTGTTAGAGAAACGGATAATTCTCACAAAGATTGTCTTTGATACTGCTTATTTAATACAAACAATTTTCAACATAAAGTCACCATGGAATGACAGTTGCAGAATCTTAGAATCGTACAATAACTTAGGTTCGAAAAGACCATTAGGATTACTGAGTGTAACCATTAACCTAATACTGTCATGTCAATCACTAAACCATGTCCCTAAGTGTCACATCTACACACTTTTAAAATGTTTCCAGTGATGGTGACTCAGACACTTCCCTGAAAAACTTCTTCCAAGGCTTGACAGTCCTTAAAGTGCAGAATTTAGTTCTAACAGCCAACCTAAACCTCCCTTTGATGAAACTTTTGGTCACTTCCTCTTGTCCTATTACTTGTTCCTTGGGAGAAGAGACAGACTCCCACCTTCCTCTAGCCTCCTTTCTTGTAGTTGTAGAGAGTGATAAGATCTCCCCTCAGCCTCCTTTTTTGCCAGGTTAAATACTTCCAGTTTCCTCAGCCACTCCTCATCAGACTTGTGCTCCAGCCCCTTCACAAAGTTTTTTGCCCTTCTCTGGACATGCTCTGTGGTGGCCAGTGAGCCCATGGCACCAGGGATTGCAAAAACCCCCTGGAGAACAGGTGCCCTAAGCACAGAAATGCTCCCCAGGTTAAAGTACCTAAAAAGGCCTCTCTCACAATACCCTCCTCTGTTATGGAACTGTACCCAGTTCTGCTTCCCTATTGGCCCCTCGGCCTCCCCTACCCCTTTCTACCCTACATGGCCCTAATCCAGAATGTTCTTCCCTCCCTGTTTCCCCATTCACCCTTGTTCCTTAGTCCCTCCCTCACCGGTTCCTTATTAGTTCCCACACCCTAGTCCCGCCTATGTGCTGCCTTGTGCTCTCAGACCATTGGTCCCTGATGCTTTCATCACCCCTGTATTTAACTCGGGACTCTCCTTTGTCCTGGGTCTTTTGTCGCTGGTACCTTCACATGTGGGGCTGAAAAAATCTTTGTGGAATTCCACACAGGGACCCTTCCTGCCTCTTTGCCGTCGACCTGTCGGAGAAGCAATCCAGAGCATGTGTGCGTGTGTGTGCGTGTGTGTGCGCGTGTGTGCAGTGGCTGCTGAGCGACTTTCTGTCGGAGTCGGTTTCAGAAGACCATAGCACCCCACCCAGAACACCCCCGGAACTGACAATGCTCCAGTAACTCAGAGTCGTATAGTGAGGGGCCTAAACCCGGACACAGTGCTCAAGTTGAGGCCTCACCAGTGCTGAGTACAGAAGGATAGTAATTTCCCTGGTCCTGCTGGCTGCATTATTTTTGATACAAACTGGGATGCCATTAGTCTTCTTGAGCCACCTAGTCACATGCTGGCATCGGGGAGCTTTCCAGCCACTCTTCCCCAAGCCTGCAGTATTGCATGGAATTGTTGTAGCCCAAATGCAGGACACTGCACTTTGCCTTGTTCAGCTTTATACAACTGGCCTCAGCCCGTAACTCCATCCTGACATCTCTTAGAGCCTTCCTACCTTCCAGCAGATTAACACTCTGACTCAACCTGGCATCAGACTGACTGAGGGTGCACTCAACCCCCTCATCCAGATCATAAAGACATTGAATAGGACTGGCCCAAGTACTGAGCCCTGGGGAGCACCACTTGGGATCAGTTGCCAACTGGATTTAACTCTATTCACCACAGCTTCCTGGACACAACCATCCAGCCAGATTTTCACCCAGTGAAGAATATGCCTGTCCAAGACCTGAGCAGCCAGTTTCTCTGAAAGAAGGCTATGGGAAGTGGTGTCAAAGGCTTTATTAAATCCTAGGCAGACAACATCTCAGTCTTTCCTTCCTCCCCTAAGTGGGTCATCCTGTAATAGGAGACCAGTTTAGTCAAGCAGGACCTGCCTTTGATAAACCTGTGATGGCTGGGCCTGATCCCCTGATGTCTTGTACATTTCGTGTAATGACACTCAAGATGATCAGACCTATGACTTTCCCTAGCACCAAAGTCAGGCTGACAAGCCTGTAGTCCCCTGGATCCTCCTTCTGACTCTTCTTGTAGGTGGGCATCACATTTGCTAACCTGCAGATATCTGGGACCTCTCCAGTTAGCCAGGGCTGCTGGCAAATGACTGAAGGTGACTCAGAGAGCACTTTTATTAGCTCCTGCAGTGATGCCCCTCCAACCTGGCCTGTGGCATGAACTGAAAGTTTAATGACTTTAAATTAACAAAAAGGTGGGTTGAGATTGGAAGAAATTCTTTACTGTGAGGGTGGTGAGGCTCTGTAACAGGATGCCCTGATTAGATGTGAATGCCCCATGCCTGGAAGTGTTCAAGGCTTTGAGCAGCCTGGGTTAGTGGAAGGGGCAGGGATGGGGAGGAGGTTGAACTATATTATCTTTAAGTTCTATTCCAACACGAACCATTCTATGATTCCATGAAATTCCTCCTAAGTATGCCTTTGTAATTTTTCTTTTACTGGTAGAGTATTTTAAAGTAATCTAAACTATTTAAATACTTAGCTACAACTGACACATAATAAAACATGCGAATCTTGTTTACCAAGTTTACTTAAAAATATCTTCCCTAATAATTTTAGTTGGTAGCACTTCATGGTCTTTTCTTGATGTTTTTACTTTACTAGCATGTTTTAAAGATGGTATTTTTATATCTTGTATTTTTTATTTATTATTTAGAACAGAGTCTTTTGTATGTAGAGTTTATAGAGTATATAGAGTTTATAGCAATAATAGCCCATCTTGAAGCCTATTTGGAGATGTTGGAGCCCCCAGTCAAATTATAGAGGAATATATCCTGTGCCTTCTTTCTAGCTAACTCACAGCCTAGATATTGCTGACAGCATTTGCCCGAGGATATCATACTGATGGTCAAGAGCTTATATAATTAATATATCTAGTTTTATTCCACTTTTCAAAATACAGGGGGTAGTAGTGTGTTTTGTTAGATTCTGCTGGATAGCTAAAAGTAGTACATCTTGGCTTTTGAAAATAATGATTTTGTAATTACTGACAAAATAGGAGGGATTACTAATAAACAATTGCCAGTATTTCACCTGAGGACACGATGTAGAAACTTTTGATAAATGCAGTGGAATACGAGAAAATGTGGTGTCTATATTGTTTGTTCATATATGCATTTCACAAAAAAACCAAAAAAAGGCTGAAAGGAAGTCATTAATTACAATATATGTGCTAAGAGTGAATCAGTATCGATCTATCACTGACTAAGCAAGACTGCTGAACACAAAGTTCTATAATTCCACAAAATCAAAGGAATCAAAAAGTGTCTTTGCTTTATCACATTATGATACATTAACTTGTAAAACCATCACTGAATAATTCAGTATTTCTATGTTCAAAAGAAAAAAATAATAATTGCGCTTACATTTCTTGGCTCTGATACCTGATATATAACAACTCTTCATCACAGGTTTCATTTCTATTTCTATTTTGCTCAGAGAGAAGTGGATGCTCAGTGAATTGTCAGAAGCCATATATAAAGACCATGGCAGCACCAGGAATAGGATGCATTTTCAAGCTCACAATATGGTTCAAGCTGCATTCAATCGAATGTATTGACCTAAAACTAAGTCAGACAATAAATACAACACAAACCTAAACCACATTCCAGCTAAAAGCCAAGGAGTGTTTAAAATAAATCTGACTGCAATTGTAAACTTCAAGTCTGTTTCAATAATTAATATTAATTAATGGATTAACTATGCCTTAATTCCAAATGGACCATGCCAAGCCTATCTAGGACATTTATTCAAATGGGTGTATCTAATTGAATGAGTATATCAGTGTTGGCACAGATCCAGGCTCCAAGTACAGAATTCAGAGGTGAAGAACTGAGTAGGAGTGCTTTGTGTATTCAGACAAAACTTAATGGCAGGATTTGAGAATTTGTTCAAAGCTATGGGTGTTTTCATGCTCAACATCCACAACTTAGAGTTGTTAGATCATGGTTCCATTCTTCCAGAGGCATCTGAACAATTGCATCATACGTTCCCATTGACCCACGTGATTGATATGTGAAGAAGAGTCATTGAGTGCTTCTAAACCTTCCCTGAGGGGCAGGAAATATTTTTGCATAAAACATTTAAAAACTCTCCAGGATGATGGATATGGCATTCACATGAAGTGGGAATGCCTGGATTTAGTGGAAGATTAAGAAAACCAAAGCAAACCCAAAGGATATCTGCCCCATCTTCACAAGCACATATATTAGAGTACAGCATGGTTGATGGTTGGGAAGCTGCCCTACAGGGGATGTATGTTTTCAGACTTCCTCAGATGGAAACCATTGTCCCCATGTTCTTGACAAACACAGCAAATAGCAGTGATAAAAGGAAACAAAGCCATTTTAGAATACTTGGAAGGAATCTTGATAAGAAATAAAGTATTTTATCCATAGTTCATAAACCTGCATAATTTCAGTTCAGTTTTATGAACTTGATTGGTTTATGCAGAGAATGTAAAAGAAATTACTTTCACAAAGTCTATTTTGCAAGAGCAATGACAATATAGTTCAAGCTGATAGAGGCATCTCAAAATCATTGAACTGTCAGCCCTCCCCGAAATAAAAATTTCCAAGTGGGTTATTATTACTTTTCATGTGCTTGTCACTGAAATCAAACTTGGATTTGGTTACAGACAGTGCATTTATTGTGAGGGTTTTTGGTTGGTTTTCTTTTTCATTTTCATCTGGAGGTATTTTTACGGGAGTCCTGGTCTTTACTTCCTGACTTAGTGTAAGGTCATTAAATGGAATGACATAACCGTAGCCTTTTGAGATTTCAGAGGAGTGGAGTCAGGAACCTTTTCTTTTTGTTTAGAAATCCTGTTATGGAAAGCACCACTGCCATCATGGCTAGACATGTTTAGATACCAATGACATATGTCATATGACGTATGACATATCATATAATGGTATCTCAGGAATGTTCATGTAGCCAGTTAATGAAATTTACAATTTGGTAAAGGCAGTATGCTTATGACTAAGTTATTTCAGGAGATTCCCATAGTATTAAAGCTTGAGCCTTAAATCACCACTGCTCTTCAAAATATGCAGTGACATAGACTAAAGCATCAAATTAATAATTGGTAACCATTTTGATCTGAGAGCATTACATGCTTTACCTTACATGTGTGTAAAACATTGTAGGCAAAGTGTCCATAACAGGAATGATAAAAAAAGGCTTTGCTTATATTTATATTTTCATGTATCCAGAGTTGTGGGCTTACATAGTATTTGCAAAGGGTTTCTTGCCGACCACACACAGACTAAGAAGTGGTTGATATTTTCTCAAGAATTCTGAATTACTTAGGGCTTAGAAATTTCATATTCAATTGCCATGGATAATTTAAAATAATTTAAAAATTGACATATTTATAGAAAAATTATGAAGTAGGAATTCTTTTCCAAGCCGTAGCTTTTTAAATCACTAATATGAAAATATGCAACGGCTGGAGAGATTACTGTGCTTAGACTGTAATTTTCTAACAAAACCTGTGTTTTGTCTGAATAATCAGTTTGTTCGATCATTAGTTCCTGGAATGCTTGAATGGCAGGTTTTTTACACAAGAAAAGGAAAAAGAAAAGAATGAACGGTGAAGCTCTTTTAGATTTGATGTTAACTACTAGGAGGGAAGTCATAGAGTTCACAATCCTTAGGAAGAAAAGAAACCAGAATAAAAATAATAGACTTAAAAAAGGTGGACTTTAATAAACTCAAGACACTTAGAAACAAATTTAGTGAAAAATTAGTTAAGGAGAGACAGTTGATGCCTAAAGAGGTAATATTAAGGGCAGAAGTGCAGACTATCCAATTACAGAGGAAGAACAGGAAGTCTATTGAAAGATCAAATGACAGAACCATGAAAGAGATCATGCAGACCATGGAAACTAGGTCAGATAGAAACTTGGAAAGAAAAGACAAGTAGCTCACATAGATAAGAACAACACCAGAACATTTATAGATTAAAAAAATTCAGTGAGAAAGTAACAAGCAAGAGTGTTGAGAAACAATTCTGCAAGTATATTTAAGGAAAAAGAAAGCCAGGGGTGGAAATGGTCTATCCACAGGGGAAAATTACCTTGTCTTTCCATCAACATTCCCTGAAATACTTAAGTACAGGCATAGCTGATGTCACCGACAAGTTCTTACTGCCAAACAGAGAAATAATAAGCTGGAGCATACTTGAAAAACATGAATCTGTTAAAATATTTTGGCCCTGATGATATGTACTTTAAACGGCTTTAAGAACCAATAAAAGTAATGTCAGAATTTTTTGTCCTTATTTCTGAGAGTGCATGAAAAGTGAATGAGGTTTCAGAACACTGGAAAATGAAGAATATAACAATGTTTTTAAGAGTGCTGTGGTTTAACCCCCAATGGCAAATAAGCACCACACACTGCTTGCTCACTCCCACCTCCCTCCCTACAGCGTGATGGAGGAGACAATCCAAAGAACAAAAGTGAGAAAACTTGTAGGTTGAGTTAAAGGCAGCTTAACAGGACAGAAAATAAGTAATATAATGATTATAATAATGATGATAAAATAATTAGAATATACAAAACAAGTGATGCACAGTGCAATTGCACACCACTGCCCAGGCGATGCCAGCCAGTTCCCAAACAGTGGCCTCCAGACAGCTTTCCCCTGAGTTTATATACTGAGCACGACACCATACAGTATGGAATATCCCTTTGGCCAGTTTGGGTCAGCCGTCCTGGGTGCATCCTCTCCCAAGTTCTTGTGGCCCTCTTACCTTCTAGCTAGCAGACCATGAGAAGCTAAAAAGTCTTTAACTTAGTACAAATGCTACTGAGCAGCAACAAATCATCACTGTGTTACCAGCACTATTCTCCTATTGAAGCCGAAACACAAGAAATTTGTTATAAGTATTCATTGGATTAGTTTGAGAGTTTCTTTCTTCTTGTTGGTCCAGTTGTCTGGGTGAGTTATAACATCTTCCTTAATGCAGGTCACTCAGGAATAAAGATTAGGTAGTTTTGTCTCGTTTTTGGGTTCTGCCTGTTTCTGCTCCTCTTCTTGTGATGGCCCTGCTTCTTCACCCCTTACTAAATGAGCTGCAGTACCTGTCATCTCGGTTAAAGTATCTGTAGCATTTGTCATTTTGCTGTCACATCCAGAGACCATTTCTTACCCTTGAGGGTGCTGAGAAGTGTTGGACATGGCTTGGTAGGCCCGGGCCAGGCCCCAGCATCTTGCAGTGATTTGTGTTTCTCTGGAATTGCCAGGGTGATAGCATACTTTTCCCAAATATTTTACGGATTTTTCCAGATTCTGCACTTTTTCAGGGGTGAGGTTCCAAAACACTGGAAGTGCCCACTCTTCTAGGTACTTGCCTATAGTAACCCACATACCCTGCTGCTCATAATTATCCAGCCTCAGGGCAGATGACTGGGTGTTTTCTTAAATAGTTGCTTAACATTAAACAAGACCTGGAACACATTCAGAACAGGTAGCAATAGGAACATTCTGGTTTGAACATCCCAAGGAGAATCAAAATTCTCAAGAGCTATTGTAATTAGCCTGGAGGAGAAGGAGGGGAAGATGGAAGTGTCTCCTGCATGGATTGCATCTCCAAGGAGGAAAGGAAAAGCTGAAAGATATAATTATAAATAGTTTCCAATAGATGGCTCCCAAAGTACGGGGATGATGGCTATGCTGAGTACAACTACCGGATCAGTTTCACGACCAGCAATTCTATCATATCATAAGCCAGTGCTGCAAAGTAGAACAACATGATAACCTCAGCCCAGCTCTCATGGGTGATAAACAGCACGATGGGGAACATATACTGCAAGGAAGGTGTTACATAAGGCAAGTGAAAGTACAAGCACACCAAATTTGTGAGCAAATAAATCAACACTGTGACCAGCAATTTTTAAACTAATGCACTGAGTGCTTGTCTTGGGATGAAGTCCCCCCAAGACAGCACTTAAAACAAATTTATTCTAATGCCTTCTAGTCAGATTTCTTATTGTCTCAACCCGTCATACCCCACATTGGGCAACAAAATGTTTGTCCTGGTTTAACTCCAGCTGACAACAAAGCACTACAGAGCTGCTTGCTCACTCCCCACCTTCACAGTAGGTTGGGGAAGAAAATTGGAAGAGTAGAAGTGAGCAGACTTGTGGATTGAGATGAAGACAGTTTAATGGGACAGAAAAAGAGGATAATAATAATAACGGTAATTAGAATATACAAAATAAGTGATTAACAATCTAATTGTTCACCACTCGTTGACTGATGATCAAATTATTTGTAAGATTTTAAAAGATAATGAAGTAACAGCTGGATAAGTAGATAAGACTACCAATGTTACAGTGAAACGGTCATAAGATGGTATTGTTAGAGAAACTGTCAATGGAAGGAGGTTTACTTAAAGCTTTCCCATGGATCCTACTTGAATTCTAGTTTATTCTTTATTCTTATCCTGGGTGATGGAAGAGAAAGTATGCTTATTGCATTGTCCTGGTATAAAGTGCAAGAATACTGGGAGTCTGTATTATAATTCAAAATAATTTTAACGGCAGGGGAAAAAAAAATATTTTTAAATGAATGATTCAATTCAATAAAGGCAATTACAGTCTTCTACTTTTGGATTGTAATTTCAGGTACATGAATACAGAGATAGCAGTTCTACATGAGTTGATTAAATAGCAACTTGATACCAAAGGATCTGAGGATAATCCTCAGCAAATCATAAGCCACACATCAATCAGTGGTGTCATGCTGCTGTTAAGGAGAGCATTGCACATCATGGTGGGATATGTAAATGAAATACAGCTCACAAGAGACGAGAGGTAATTCTTCTGCTTTGTCCATCATACACGAAACCTTAGCTGGAGTATAGTAACCTGTTCTGAGGAGCCTCTAGAGCCATCAAGAAAGCTACACACCAGCATTGCAAATAGTTCAGAGGAGAAAAATGGGTATAATTAGAGATATGGATAGTTTTTATAGAGACGGGAAATGCTGCAATTTGGCATTGGTTGTCTGAAAGAATACTAAACATTTAAGAATAATTAAATATGTAAAATACTGATTGAAAGTGAAAAATAGTTGCCAATTTTCTGTGTTAGCAATAATAGGACAATAAGTAATTAATAGATTTAAATAACATTTTAATTTGCACACTGAAATAATAAATATAATGATATATTAAAACAGGCCAGTTTCAGAGTCGTGAAGTCTTTCAGAGTCCACTTTAGAAAATCTTTCAGAACTGGAAAACATCTTGCACCTAACTATACTTTATATATTGAAGCAAAGAAGTGGAACAAGGACTTCTGAGATCCCTTCCAGCTCAGTTCTATAATTCTGTTCTGACTAATTTAAAAACTGAGAGTTTATAATATTTTTTATATATTTTTATTATGCAAATTACCATAAGGAAAGAAGTGTTAGAGCAAATTTCTGGTGTAATTATGACACTCAAAGAAAAAGAGAAACTGACAGTTATTTCCCCAAAGAGCAGGTTTTTAAGTTGCCTAATTGATCTAGGTTTGCAAAGACATATAATTAAATCTTAGGGCAAATATATGCATTCAAATCCTGTTAGAAAATAATGGGATTCAGATGTATAATTTCTCAGCTCCTACACACAGCTTTGAAAATACCCTGAAGTCTAAACAAAAAGGTACTCACAGTGACAAAAGCAGAGCTTAAAAACAAACATTAAACAGTTTTATATCTGTTCACAAAACAAAATGCCACTTTTCATAAAGACTTGCTTTAGATGTAGAAAGAAGGGGGGCTACTTTCATGTCTGAGACTGTTTCTCAAGAACGAGAGAAACTCAATAAGCTGAATCTGCCCTGAAGCATATGACACAAAACTTAGCAGTCACTCTTCAGTTCAGTGGGAGACCTAGCCCACCTCTGGTTGTTAATTAAAATGATTGATTAGCTCTGTTTAGCATAAAATAAATTCCAGTACAGTAGAAAAAATTGAAATATCAAAAAATGTCACTACTCTTGTAGTATCATGGTTCTCTGACTGAACTGATCCAGCGTATACTGTTGAATGGCATAAAGCCATAGAAATTATTCTTAAGTGTTTAAGCAATATGGTATTTACATTAATTAAATCAGCTAATTAAACAAGCAATTAAAAGCTTGCAATATTAACAAGTAATTGTATAGTAGACAATTATTGAAGTTTGTCCATAAGTTTACATTATAGGCATTTTAATGAATTTCCTAAATGTACTGAGACATGACATAAATTAGAATCAAACTGAAAATATGGAAGAAGCCCTGGAAAACACTAATACAAGCTTCTTAAGCATTTATGAACAGCTTAAAATAATTCTTATTAATTTACCTGACTATATCTGCTACTTAATCTGAAGGGAATACTTCACTGCAGCCTGAATTGCAGGTTTTATTGGCAGTTTTAATACAAAATTTTATGTAGATAATTGGTAGTTATAGAACTGTTGATACAATAAAGATTAAAAATTATTATATACAGCTTTTATGAAGCTCTGAGGTTTGAAAACTATTTTATTTGGGTCACAATATTGAATATTACAGCACAATTATCAATCTTTTATCATAGAGTTTAAAGCTTTCATCTTAGTCCTTTGATCTATTTAAATCAACAAGGGATTCATTACATCATGTAAAAAAATCTGTTTGTGCATTTTTATGTCATGGGAAAGGGATCATATTTCTGTGTGCTAATGAAGAAGTTATAAGGTATTGATCTGAGGAAAAAAACACTGCCTAATCTTTCTTCCTCTGCTAACTCACTTTCCTCTTACTCTTGCACTGCCTGCTATGTATTCAAGAATAAATAGAACCTATTTGTATTCTTTTTTTTTTTTTTTTGGAAATTGAGCAAGTGGCCTGTTGTAGGCATGATGTACTTCCCTTTTTATAAGAAATTAAAGAAAAAGAAAGTAGCTGCATATAAACCAAATCTTTTTAAAATGCATTATATGGAATCTGCTTGATCCTCAAAGAGTCCTGTCTAGTAGTAAGCAATTTTCAATGTTAGATTTTTTCCAATATCTTGCATTTTCCTGTTCTCTGAATAGTTCAAGATATAAATGTGTCATTATACTGATATTACTCTATTGACACAAAATGCTAGTCTATTTGAGGGGATGATGAATATCAAAACAAATAATAAAATAATTTAGTTACTGAATTTTATTTTTAAATAAAAAACATAGGATTGTTTGTTGCAATGCAAATAAAATGTTAGGTACTAAAGACTGAGCAAGCAGGCAGTAGCCTTTTGGGAGGAAAGATACTGCAGAACTGTTTGCCTACAAACAATAAAGAGCACTATACTGTAAGATGTACCATGCCAACGAGAACACTGGAACAGTGATTGGAATATGTTGGAAAGAAACTCATGGCTTCCCCATGTCATTTGAGAGGCCTGCTCTTTAGAACTAACAAATTAAGCAAATAACGTCTGGAAAGGACAAGCTCTTGGTTCCCCCAGATAAGAATATCTATGGCTAGTATCAGGCATACTTCCCTGAGATAAGTGACATGGGTTTAAATTCTCTCCCAGATTACTCCATGTCTGTCCTGCTTTCCCTTAATTTGTGCTCAGGGATTTTTTTATCCATCAATTGGTTATGCAAAAGGAGGTTTTTGTAACTGGGTTTGTATATGCAGGGAGAAGACTTGAAAGGCTGAAGCTCAGCTGAGGTTGAAGCTGGCCAGTGTTGTTTCAAATAACAAGAAGAGCCTTTTAAACTATGTTACTAGCAAGAAGAGGTCTGGAAAAAACCATTAGATCGACAGTGGTTGAAGATGGTCATCTAACTAATATGGATGAATAAAAAACAGAGGCATTCAATGTATTTTTTTACCTCCATCTTTATTAATTTAGATAGACCTTGGGCTTCCTGGACCCCAGAGTCAGAGGACCAGGACTTTGGGAACGGTGATTCTCCATTTGTGGACACTGAAATTGTAATGGACCAGCAGTATCAGCTGAAAGTTCAAAAGTCTTTGGTGCTGGATGGCATTCATCCCAGAGTTCTGAAGGAGCTAGTAAATGTCCTGGCAGGACTGCTCTCAATCATCTATGAAAGTCTTGGGAGTCTGGGGAGATCCCTGCCGACTGGAAGCTGGCAAATACTGTTACAGTCTACAAAAAGGGCATGAGGGAAGAGCTAGAGAACTACAGTCTAACCTCACCTCCTGGAAAAATTATGGATAAGAATATGAGTTCATAAAGGGAAAGTCCTCTTTATATGTCTATAATAGAGTCACCCTCTTCATGCATGAAGGAAAGGCAATGTTTGTAGGTTTTTTGCATGCTAGGAAGGTGTTTGATACTGTCCCTCACAGCATCCTGAGGATTCACGATGCTCTGGGTGAAGAACTGGATGAAGGGCAGAGCTCAGGAGGGCTGTGGTGAATGAAGCTACATCTGTCTGGTGACCGGTCACTAGAGATGTTTCTCACGGTGCGGTTCCAGGGCCAGTCCTGTTCAATCTGTTTATGAGTGATCTGGATGCAGGAGTTGAATGTACCTCTATCAAGTTTCCTTATGATCACAAACTGGGAGGTGCTGTTGATTTTGTTGAGGGACAGGAGGCTTGCAGAGTCCAAATGCCAGATTCTGCACCTAGTATGGAATAATTCTGGAGACAAATATGAATGATGAGACCAGTGAATGGAGAGCAGCCTGTAGAAAGGGACCTGGGGATGCTGGTCAGCAGAAGCTCAGTGTGAGTTAGCAGTGTGTGCTCTATTGGACCAGAGAGCAAAGAGTGTGTGCCCTGTCAGTCCTGGAGTGTCTGTTTATCAAACATGGCATCACCAGCCAGGCAAAGGAAGTGATTATCCTGCTGTATTCAGAGTTGGTGTGGCCCCCACTTTGAGTACTGTGTGCTGTTCTGGGCCCCCCCCAGTTTAAAAAGGTTGTGTAGATCCTTGAATACATCCAGAGGAGGATAAAAATGCTAGTAAAAGGGCTGGAAGTACTGTCTTATGAGGAGCTGATGGGGACTTCAAGCTCTTCTATTTTGGACCAGAGGAGGCTGAGAGGTGATCTCATTGCTCTCTGCAGCTTCCTGAGGAGATGAAAAGGAGAGGAAGGTGCTGAGCCATTCTCCCTGGTATCCAGAGGTAGGGCCTGTGGGAATGGTTCAAATTATTTTTAATGACAAGAGGAGGCTTAGTATGGACATCAGGAAGCATTTATTTATTGAGAGGATTGTCAAAAACTGGAACAGGCTTCCTAGCATAATGGTCAATGCCCCAAGCCTGTCAGCATTTAAAATGCATTTAGACAATACCTTAACAACATGGCCTGAAGTGGTCAGGCACTTGGACTAGATGATCATGGTAGGTTTCTTCCAACTGAGATATTCTATTCTATTCTATTCTATTCTATTCTATTCTATTCTATTCTATTCTATTCTATTCTATTCTATTCTATTCTATTCTATTCTATTCTATTCTATTCTATTCTATTCTATTCTATTCTATTCTATTCTATTCTATTCTGTTATTCCATTTAATTCCATTCTATTCGGATCTTGAGATGAAAGCATGCCCTCCTGCCATTTTCTTTAAAACGTAGTCAGATGAACCCCTTACAGAAAAGACCATAGGCACAAAATCCTGTGTGGTTTCAGAGAGTAAAGTATTTAAACAGAGCTGTAGTAAGAGAAATGATAGTCTTGTGTCCTTATTTTACTACTTATTAAACTGTCCTTATTAAACTACTGTGTAGTTTACATGGGACCTTACTGAATAAAACTGTCTCTGTGAACTGTAATCTGAAGTAGTCATTACGTATTGTGAATGGAAGAAAAATTTAGGTTTATGGATCGTGCATATGGCAGGCAAGTGTGTAAAGTTGCAGGAGCTAAAAGCCTGCCTGCTGAGGCTCATTTGCCCTTTCTTCATGTGAATCTTGCTTTGGCTGGTGCCTCTCTTCTCCATCTGTAAAATGGAAATCAGAAATAAACAAGATATGATGGAGGATGAGAGGGGGGTAGCAGGACCAATGTGTGACTGCCTAGGAAAGACAGTTGCCTTATGCATTTCTTGAGTTCTTGTCTAGGAAAGATTAAATATGAATTTTATGAACTCTTCCACTATGAAGTGAAACTTCATAGGAAGTTTTCCATTCTCCTCTTCTGCTTTTTTTCCCCCTACTTCTTTTCCTGAGAGAAACCGTGCATTAAACAGCACTGACTAGTTCTTTAAAAAGAAAGAACTGTGCGTCACAACTCACAGAACATAAAAAATTCTGTCTCACTGAAGAAAGTATTTTTGTAATTAAATCATATAAATAAATAGACTTTCTAAGCTAAAGATTGATATCATATTTTCATTTTTAAGGAGGAGGCTGATCTTTTAGCTATAATGTCTTCGATATAAAAGAATTGCAATAAAATACTGCAGAAAACAGCTTCTTTGAAAAGGATTTGTTATTGATTTATTCAAACTGTTAACTTTCTAAAAGCAAGGAGTTTGTATCAAAACATTTTGAAGGATGCCATATTTTAGAATAAGACTTCTAAAGGGCTACATATATTATAGTTAGTCATGGTTGTGGATAACTGTCAGTACTGTACCTTTCAATGAATTTCAATCTGTATCACTCATACTGCAGATAACTGCTTTGCTATTGGTTTTTATAGGCATTTGTTCTGTGCTTTTCTCCTGAAATTTTATTTTGGCTTTGAGAAACATTTCAGAATGAGAATTTAATGGAAGAAAAATAAGTACTTGCAAAGTAGTTCATTTTTCAGGTACATAAATACCATGAAAAAACAATCTGACAATTTTTAGGCCAGGTTGGATGGAGGCCTAAGCAACCTTGTCTAGAGGAAGGTGTCTCTGTCCACAGCAAGGGGTTGGAACTAGATGATACTTAAGGTCTCTTCCAGCCCAAGCCATTCTGTGATTCTATGGAATAAAATCCTTGCTCAAACTTAGTGCATACACCTGGTAATGTTGACAAGCAAGCAGATTCTGGAAGAGGTACATTTTTTTAAAACTTTATCTCCTTTTTCCTGGTCAGACAGTCTCCATGCACCTTTAACAATAACAGGTATTCTTACAGGACAGAGGAAGCTCCATAGCTTCCAGGGATGTGAAAGCTCCCCTTGGAAATGCCTGGCACCCTAAACCAGATAACCAGGCTTCTGTGCCATTCTGCATTAAAGAGAATGTTACTTATACTTCTGGCAGTAGAAATAAATCAAACCCCTGCAACTGTTTCATATAAGTTTGAAAAACTTAAATCTACTTATTAAATCTCTGAATCATACTGCCTGTTTCATGCTAATCACATCAGGTAGAAAGAGATCATTTCAGTGTTGAGAAAGCTAAAAAAAACCCCTCACCTCATAAAGTGGTAATAATTAAATATTTAAAAGGTGACTGTCAGTATGAACCAAGAGAGCTAGAGCTTAAAGTTCAAAAACTATGCAACATTTTGTTTTATAGAACTGTGAATTAATGCCTTTGGAGTAGTACTTAGGAATAGATGATGAGAAAGAGAAATTGAAAAGATATTACTTAACATGAAATTTGCTATATTGTTAATATTGTCAGAGGTGAAGAATAGGTTTTTCATTTGACATTAGCCAAAAATATTTTAAACTTGAGAACAATTTAACTTAGGCTACATGGGGTGTGTAACCTGCTTTGTCAACAGAAGGCAATTGGATCCATTTTATTGACTGGTAAATATTTTCACTTGTGCATCTGCCCTCATAGGGATTTATCGTACTGTTTCAGACCTTTTTGTACAGGGTAAAGCTTTTATAACTCTCTCTGCTCAGAGGAGAGGTATTGATTATGCAAACTTGCTAAATGTTGCTCACAGTTACAGGGATTCGATAATAACAGCAAATATTGGTTGTTTAGTTGGGTTGATCTTTCAGTAAAGGTCTGATGAAACTTTAAATGTTGGGGGTATTTTAAAGTGATTTTTTTCAAAACCAGAGAAAGAAATGGAGTTCTGACTACAGACTGAACTTTATAAATTGACATCATATCCCATTTATATACCTTATAAATTGAAAACAGTTATTTTATTTCTTGAATTATTTCTAAACGCTGTCTGGCATTTCTTTTTAAATATGAATCTTTCTACTTGACTGAGACTCTTATCATTGGATATAATTTTTCTACTCTAGTTGACACACAGTGACATTTAGAGGAGATAAATATCAGGATTCTTAATAATTTAATAGAAAAATTTTGGTGTCTCCGAGTTGTCAGTGTTTGAGAGCTACATGCTGCCAGCTAGGGGGAATTTTGTCTGCACATTTTGATGGTGCACAGAAAATAATGTTAAGTATTGAGATTTCTCCAGTTAAAAAAAAAAAAAAAAAAGAAAGAAAAAAAAGAGAAAGGGAACCTTCCAGAATGGCTGCCTGTAAAAGTATAAATCAGGTTTCTTTGTTTAAGGAGACTGTCCTAACACTGGATCTGAAATTTTAAACTTTATTAAGTGGCACTGTTGCCCATTTTTATTATGATTTCACATTTTATCAATTTAATGATAGTATCAAATTAGTTAAAAATTATTTCTTTATTAAATTATTTGGGTTTTTAAATCTGCAGACCAAATAGGAGGGATGGAGCTTGAAATATCATTCCATTTAAAAAACATTATAAACCAGAACAAAATAGTCAAGACTGTCCTGAAAATGTTTGTTTTGGGTTGTTTTTTTTTTATTCTTTGCCAAAATACAGGGCAACACAATTTTTCACCTGTGATCCCTAAAGCTGACTGTTTCAAAAATTGAACAACCCTTTTGAAATTCAGAAGCTTTGGAAGCTATACATATTTTCAAACAATAGACAGGCATCCATTTCAGTAGTTATTTCTCCCCAGTAGTGATGAGGTATAAATCCTTTATAGCCTCATTGTTCTACATCCAAAAGTTCTCTATCACTGATTTTGTTATCCTGCTGACATTTGTACTTATTGTCTGGAAGTAGGGATTGTCTAAGAAGTCTTAAGGTGTGTAGGTTTTCTGATTACAGATATACAACTGTGTACAATTCTTTTTAGTGCATTTTTTTCTGCCTGTATTTACATATTAAAATTATTAACACAGATGAAGTGAGTTTATTTAAATTGGCCCCAGCTGGATTATAGCTAAGACTAACAAAGTAAAACCAAATCTAGGATATATATTAAATAATCACAAAATATCTCATATCATATCTCATACTCTCCCCAGTGGAAGAAATAGAAGTCCTTCACGTGAACAAATTGTAGTGTCTGGAAGGTTTTCTTTAAAGGGAAGTCTTACAACAAGTCAACATTATTTCTTCACTAATAATTTACAATGCAGCACTGTATTGTAACAGCGTGCACATCTTTTGACTCTAGTTTGAGACATCAATTCCACCTATCAAATGTATAGTTGTGATTTTATAATATATACCAGCAAGTGTGACGTGAAGCGGTGAAGCTTGTTGTAAAGATAAACATAGGAATCCACAAAGATTCATAAAGGGTAGAACATGGACACTTATCTGCATATACATTACCATGGCTGATGTGTTAGCAGTACCACTGATTTTCAAAAAAGTGCATCATTAAGAATTTAATTCATATATTGTGAGAAGTAGAAACAAATGCCACTGTTTGTGAGCATCTACAATGCTTGAAATTAAGTTCTCCATTATGGCATTCCTGATTTTTTCGGGTACAAGAAGTTGACTGTGATTCCAGGAGGATGTAGAAGATAATTATATAGACCACCTTTATACTTCAACATTCTTTTAAATTTATTTCTATTGTTGTGATATTTTCTATTGCAGTATTTGAGGAAGGCCATATCATGTAAATATGTTACAAAAAATACTCTGTGCAAATGAAGGGTAAAATAGTATGAGATTTTATTTTTATTATTATATTCCAAATAAAAATAGGGTTGATTTGCAACTATTTTGAATGCACAGATTTTCAAGTGAAGTCTTAAAGTAATTATAGTCTGTCTGGCATTGTATGAACAGCCAAGATAGGCCCTCACACTGTACAGGAGAAAAATGACAAAGCTAATTAATCACCTGTTGCATGTGGAGAAGACATCACAGATATAACTAAAGCATTCAGATTACATAGCTACCAGCTAAACACAATTCTAGTAATTAAAATAACTGTCTAAAGTAGTATCCAAAAGACCAATAAACAAGACTGTGTCCTGATATATTGCAGCATCCATGGTAGTGTCTTTCTGACAGCAAGGAGTCTTAGTCATTTGAAGAACAGCAAGAGTGGGTATGTAGAATAAATCCCCCACTTTGCAAAATAAATAAAATTACATGATTTTTGATATTTATTTTCTGTTAAATAGCTCATGCCTCTACTTGAATGTAAACCAATGGAAAACCCTTGGAGAAGCAATTCTTCTAAGATGCAGTTCCTCTTTGTAGAGAATTTACATCACTAAAATTTCAGACACAGGTGAAAACAGTACCAGAAAAAGCACTGGTAGATTTACCATATTTATGACAGGAATTAACTCTTAGCTTTGCCAATTCTTCTCCTACTGTGTTAGCTATCAACAGTGTCCTAAAGATTTTTTTTTTCTTTTTTTTCTGAAGTGACTGCCCAGACTTTTATTGTGAAGGGAAATATAAAGAGGTTCACTGCTCTTGGGGAGTACATTCAGGCAGGTAGCTCCAGGTGCAGCTGCAGGCTGAGCTCTGGGTGGGAGCCCCAGGCAAGGGGCCATGAAGTGCCCACCCTCTGCAGAACAAAGGGCACAGGGGCCTGTGGCCCAGACAGGGGTTTGGACACTCGGAGACACAGCAGGAGATGGGGACTCCAGACCTTCCTGTACTTAGACTGGGAGGGTATAAAAGCCCAGGGTTTCCTTTGTTTGGGGTCCTCCTCCAAGGCACCAGCTTGAGCTGGTATTTTCTTATTGTTATTGCACCAAGATAAAATTATTTTAAGGACCGAGACATCTGAGACTCTGCTGTGGGAAATCTAGGGTCTAAGGAAACCTGGTCTGCCTGTGAGTGTGGGGTGTGTAGGGAGCAAAGCAGGGCACTTGGCAGCTCACTGAAGGCACCCACTCTGAAAGGGCTGCGGTCCCAGCCCAGCTGGTGAAGGTGTGACTGCCAGTTTGGCTCCTGGATGGTCGGACAGGGAAGTTTTCCTAAAAACACTTGTAGAAGTGAACACATTCCTGCCTTAGTTTAGGCACAGCAAAGGTTAAAAGAATCACTTTATATGTACTGGAGACCAGTATATCTAGCTGATAATATATTAACATTTAGTGTACTAGAGGAAGCACTTCGGAGGGCACAGCCACAGTTAATTTAGGGTTTGCTGTATATTCTGCAGTGCTCTTCATTTACACAAAAGACTACTGTGCTTGAAAATCCTTGTATTTGTCATGTTTATTTAGGATTTAATTCTGAACTATTTACATGTATAACTTTAAGCTTCTTTCTATTCTAGCATATGGACGATGTAGTATCTCATAGCTCTGTGCAGCACAGCTCAGTACTTGGCTTAGTAATTCACATTCCACTTTTTAAACTTCCCATAAACTTGACTGAAATATACCAAAGAAACACAAAGTAGGCCGTTGCTTACTACTGTGGTTAATCCCCTCATCTTCAGTGAAACTATTTATACAGGTAAAAGTAGCATTTCCTGGGCTGGTCTCATGACGAATCATAAAATCTTAAATTTGGCAAGCCTTAAAGATGAAAAGGGCAACATAAGTGAGAACGGTTAATGCTGCTTTATCATCACCACATTCTCAGGGTCAGGGGTTTATGTCTGTGTGTATTACACGCAGTTACGTACATGTGTATGCCCCTTTTATCTTTAAGAAATGCTCAATTGTATTAAGAATTAGAGAAAGAAGACATGCCAAGTTTTCCTACAAATAGGCAAGATGAGAAATACTAGATTTCCTAGTTCCTAAAGTAGCAATTGCTGTTGAAAGGAAACAACTGCTTTAGCTTCGAAAACAACTCAGAAGCCAAAGTGATCAAGACAATTTATTGTCTCTTCCAATCTTCCTACTCACTCTGGCAAAGTGGATTTGACAGAGGAACTTCTATGCTAACCACATAAATACTGGGAATGGAACTACACTCACAGTTGTACCAGTCACTGAAAATCAATGGGGAAAAATGCTTTGTGTAAACACAGTAAATCTCAACATGGTGTCCTCCATTTCCACCCTTCTTTTGCTTTATTAGAAGTGGAGAACATGAAAGATGTCCGGTGAATTGGAGTTTGAGTGCGTTCTGTAAGCAGGAATGGTGAACTGGCAACAGAAGCCAAAGCACTAGGTGCTATTTTTTCTGAAGACTTTGTCATGTGCTTCACAGATCTTTCTGGAACAAAATACTATAAATTATTAATATACAATGTGATCTGTAGGATAAAAATATGAAATTTAAAGATAAAGATTAAGAATAAAATGAAAAAAAAGAGAAACATTTCAAAGGGCTCAAACCATGAAAATTACAATTTATTTTCAGAGCAAATTCTTAGAATTTAACTGAGTTTAGTTTTAGGGATACAAAAGTTGGCTTTATGCATGTTGCATTAATTCCAAGCCTCAAAATAATTTTTTTTCTCAACGAAGTTGTTGCATATCCCTTTTATTTTACTTTATCTCTCTACTGATTTAAATTTCCTTTAGTTTGACTTTTCCATATTTTACTAATACATAAAGAGAGATCACTACTAGGCAAAGTAGCAATCATATGAACAATATTTCATGTAGTACCTTACTTTCTTATATCAAGGTTTTGGTGAGGTGATGTATTAACTACTCTACCATGTTAATAAAGATAAAAGAGTAATGGAGACCTCACCAGTTGTCATTACAATATCAAATTTTGAAGATGTGACATGATTGCTCTTGGAGAAGAAAAGGAGTGATGTGTTCCTTCCAAAATACAATACTCTTTTAGCGACAGTCACATCCAAAATCACAGCAAGATATGCCTTGAATTTCTGGACTGTGCTACCTGACTTACCACACCTAAATGCCTGAGTATTTGGATAGGAGAAAATATTGCTAAGCTCATTTTTTCTGCTGTGCTCTGGAAAACCTGTGGAAGCCTGTAATGAAGTCTCCTTCGCCTCCTGGTTAGGAAAAGGGGGAGGAGGCAGCTCTCCTTCCTGCAGAAGAGCCAGTCCCACTGATAGTTTCTCTTTCCTTCTGAGAAGGTAGAGGGTGGGTCTCTTCTCTTTTCTCTCCTGGTCTTTTTGTGTCCCCAGATGAGAAAAAAAAAATAAAGCCAAATAGTGGCAGTATATTTTGGACACTTTTCATTCTATTCAGAGGATAACGTTAACCCAAGGACAGGGAAGAAAAATTTGGAGAACTATACATTTCCTAGTCACACTTTTCCAGCTGTTGTTTTTCTTGCTTGAGTTGTATTTTTCATCACTCAGTGGAAAAGCAGAGAGTTGGGAAGCTGGAAGAAAAAAGGAAGGCTACATCTGCTGTTAACCAGGAGGAGACAAAAAAAAAGTCCTATTCCGGTCACGCAGAAAGTGATATACATTGCTACAGGAGTGACTGTTTGTTCAAGACTGCTAATTCCTGCTCCCTTTCAGCTGATAGGATTGATTTTTTTCAAAGCCAAATCACTGTTGTGTTGCCAGATCAGTAAGCAAGCCTTAGATGCTTTGTATTAGCTATTTGCATTTGTAGCAAAACAGGGCTGCTAAGCATGGGGATCTGTCAAGACTAATCCTGTAACGTGTAGGTCACTTTTATTGTTTTCCAATCATTTTTACTTTTATGTGTATAGAGAAAATGAAGTTGAAAATCTCTAATTAAAATACTAGGTACTATTCCAACCTCTCCTTATCAATAGTAACACGTTAATGTTTGTAGAAGTTGAGCAAGAAAGAAAAGTATCTTCACCTAATATAAGCTATTCTTTGATAAAAACTGCAATTTTTCATGTAGTCTGGTCACTATTGTCACAATTGCTGTATCTCCATTTCTTACCATCTTTCATGGGTTTTTTTACTCCCACATTATGGTGAATGTTGACCTATATCTGTGTTTGATACAATTTAAATACTTCGAACTCATTTCAGCATATGTTGCCCATGGAATGTGTGCTTATGGTTTGTTGCTGGAATAGGAAGTAATTTCCCTCAGGCCACTTTTACCTTTAAGGTTGATCTCCTCCATGGTCAAATAGCTTTGGTAGTAACAGGGGTTAATTAGCATTAACATCTTTTATGTTTTTTATTCTTTTGTAGTTCCAAAGCATCCCATACAGAACTTAATCAAGAGGTTTAGCACCACAAGAGAGTAACACCAGGTAATTGCCCAGCAGACTTACAAGATTTGAAAATGCTAAATGTCACAGATATTTTCAGAACATATACGCTCCTACAGCGCCCGTTGTGTGTTCTACACTGATGTTTCAACAGCATAAGGAGGGCTCTCCCATTGCAGTAGGCACTTGCTGATTTACTCGGAACTTCTCATGACACCCCTCATCGGTGAGGAATAGTGCTGGTCTCATTGCCACACTTGCTGTGTTGCCCATGAAACAGAGCACTCCACCTTGAAGGAAAAATGTCTGCCAGGTGAAAACTACACAGAAATCCTGGTAGCCAGGGATGACCATGTGGCGGTTTGATGCTGGTAAGGCACCAAACACCATGAAAACTATTTATTTATTTGCCTCTGCTATAGCTAAGCAGAGAAGGGGAAATTGAAACTTCATTTTTAGGAGGTGAAATAAGGATTATTGAGGAAAACGGAAAAACCTCAAGGCAAAACAGGCTCAAACTTAAACAGAATAAAGAAGATTTATTACTAACAGAATTAAAAGTAAAAAGAATAATGAGAAACTAAAGCAAACTTCCAGAACACCTTTCTCTTCCAGTACCTCCTTCTTTCCACCAACCTGCGCAAGGGAAACAAACATGGGGTTTTGGTCAGTGTTTCATTTCTTAAGAGTCTTTTTTTTATGTTTAAGGAAAGGAGTTTCTTCTGCTGTGCCGTGGGATTCTTCCCATGGGAGACAGTTCTCTGCAAACTTCTCTAGTGTGGTTTCAGAACTTCACAAACAACAGTCTGCCCGAAATCTGCTGCAGCGAAAAATATCCCTCCCATGAATCTTGCAGTCTTCCCACACTGCCATCATGGGTCATAATAGTAATGGGGTTTTAGTCTTTTAAGGATGAGCTATGCCAGCCGAAAGCAAACGCTATCTTCTTCAATCTCTAAAAGCTCAGTTGGGGGTGTTTTCCAGCCGGGTGGCTGCTCACGGCTCCGGGGTGGTTTTCTCCCAGCAGCCTGCCCTTGGCCACCACTGCGCCAGGGGGGCCCCAGCGGCCCGCTCTGGGAGGAGACCCGGAGGCCACCCCCTTCACCACGCCTCAGCAGGGGAGCAAGAAAAAGAAACTTCCCGCACTTTCTCCTTCTTCAAATATGTACATCGTGGAGGCGTTACCAGCTTGCTTAAGTGGTTTAGCAACCTGTGTATCAACTATAACCTCTGTGCCAGTCACAGAAGCCGAGCAGCTGATTTCCTTTCCTCTTTTTCTTTCCTCTCCCCTACAAACCAAGGCCTTAAGTTTTCTAAACCATCACAGACCACATCTGCTGGTCCAATGTCACAACTCTGTGGTATCTTCAGGATGGTAAAAGCCCCACTTTCGTGAGCAACTTGATGATAATTTCCAATACTACAGGCTTTTATTGCACATTAGTCCAGAGCAGTTTCAGCTGTCTGGAAAGAAGAGAGCAGATGTGGCATTTCAGAAACAATCTCTTAGCCACAGAGCACAAATAGAAGAAAGGAATGAGAAATTTGAAACAAGCAGAGTGACTTTCAGATACTTTTTTCCTGTCGGTGGAAGCAGTCTGTGTGCCTCCTTCTGAAACAGTTGCTAGAATTTTAGTTCAGTCTTGCAAATCTAAACAGAAATCTGCATCCAGCAAACACAGTATGACAAATTTTATAAACTCAACTGGAGAAAACACCCATTAGAGAAAGTACCTATTAATATCAGATTGGTGATTTGTCTACCTGTTTAGAGGGCATAGTGGCAGAATCTGAAAGCATTTCCTATGACTTCAGAGATATGATAACTGGGTGCAGGATGTGTACTGTTATACACAGGTATCTCATCACGTTGGCCTGTGAAAAATAGCCAGGTACAGTGATATATATTCCTTGTTCCCTTCCCCAGAAGCAAACTAAGTTATGAGGTTAACATAACCAACACAAAAGTGTACTGTGACCTTTCAAAACAACTGTTTCACAAGGAGCTATTTGTTAACTGCCACTGGGATTGAGTGCTCCAGAGCGTGTTAAGCCTTGCCAGCCCACTGGATTCACTTCCGTGGATCAGAGGCTGAACATGACAAATATGCCTATCAATGTATTCCTTGGAGCTACATGTGTTTCTGTATTTTCAGGATCAGCAACCTTGTTAAGAAAGAAGTTATGGGAACTATGTATACAGGGTGTTGTAACAAACTATTGTTGCAATATAAGGTTGAATGTTTCATTTATTTATTCATTTTGGGGAGAAGCGAGGACAATTTGTATTTTAAACAGCTTGGCTATAAATATACTGTTATGCCAAGATAAATGGTTAAAACAGTGGTTATAAATTTTATTTTGGCATTGCAGTAAATTGTGTATATTCCTTCCTGGATGTATGTGTGTATTAGCATTTTTATGTATTCATAATGTGACCTTTATGTTTTAAACTTTCTTTAGGAAATAGTCCTCCTGGAATCTGTTTAGATTTCACTAAGTCCTTACTGAGATGTGAATAAGTAATGTCTGTGCCATCTGTCCTCTAATATTTAATCCAGTAGTTTGTGCAATCCTAAAAATCCTTCAAAATTTTCTGTCAGTGCTCGACTTCAAATAAAAAAAACATCTTTGGGAGGGAGTAAGAGGTGAATCCAACAAGCATACTGACTTTTTTCCCCTTTTTTCCCATTCCAAGTCAATTTGGCAGTGAGCTGTTCAGATGTACAAATGGTTGAGTCCTCTTGTTTGTCTTCAATTGTTGTGTGTGTATGGAGCAAATCCAGGGCCTTTTACATGTTCCCACATGAAAACACTCAGAAAGTGCACTTTTCACAGAATATTTACTGAAGAAAACAAATAACTGTAGTGGACATTAATTTCCTTACTGGATGCCATAAATCTGTCACAAAAAGGTAATTGGGCTCATATTTATCTTTAGTAATCTTACATTAGACATCTTAATAAAAATAACAGAGTTTCAACTGAGCCTTATTTCAGCATCTGTCAAGATACCAAACAGGAAGCAAATGAATTTGTTGTGTCGTTGGTTTGTTTTTTTTTTTTTTCCTTTTAATTTACTTAAAATTCTTTGCTATACTAAAAAAAGGTGTGTTATGAATATTGTTATTTGTGTTAAAAGTAGAATGCATTTGAAAGGTCACGTGTTACTCATGAGCTCATTGTTTATAATTAAGAAATATTTGACAAACTGTGAACAAATACTTATTTATTTTCAGAATATTAGCTAAAACATTAATTATTTTCACCTATTAGAGCATCCTAATGAGGAACTAATATTAATTCATCTAACAAAGTTCACTCTTATTTGAGACACTCACCAAGTTAATTACTAGACTCCCTTCATT
Source organism: Falcunculus frontatus (assembly GCA_013398115.1). NCBI lineage: Eukaryota > Metazoa > Chordata > Aves > Passeriformes > Falcunculus > Falcunculus frontatus. The sequence continues at coordinate 724,461 of VZRV01005805.1, forward strand.
AACATTTCAAATCTCATTAAAATGTAAATGGGAATTTTTTTTTTGCATATTAGAGGGTATTTATTGGCATTCATCATAGTAAGTACTTTGGTCTTCATTAATTATAAAGAATATAATAAATAGTCATTTACTTTTGTGAAAACAGCTGGTTAAAGGTTGTTGTACTTATGCTTTTCGGCATTACAATCAAAATGGATGAGTCTTTGTACAGACACAACTAGTTCTCAGCAGTGCACTAGGTGGCGTGCGAAGTGGAGGAGACTGTAAAAAGGGTTCCTGCTCATCATGCAGTCATGTATTTGCAAGGGAAGTACCTGGAAGTAAAGGACTTTTTCTAACCAAAAAGATACTGTTCTACATATTTCCTCCCACAATTTAGATGGGCAAGCTTATCATAGGCCCTGATGTCACCAGGCTCTGACGTGCACATTCTACTTGTAAAAAGGCAGTTCAGAAAATAAAAACAAACAAAAAAAATATTTTAATAATCAGATCTATTGAGATGTTGTTTCATACAGATCCCTTTACACCATTCCTCTCCTCCCTCTTTGCCTCCATCTCCCCACCAAAGTTACTAAATAATGGTGAGCAACTCTTTAATCTCTACTATATATTTGTAGGTCTTTAGTATTTTTGAGACTTCCATGGTTGGGAGCATAGAGCCACAGAGTGGCCAGGACTAGGCAAGAGCCAAGTGTAGTTAAAGGCCATAGACACTGGAGATTATCTGGGTTCTGGTGGTAAACTGGGAAACAGAACACAGTCACCTGCTCCTATAGTTTGGACACACAGAGTCTCTTTTTGTGGGTTCTGGTCCTGGATGTAGGTGTTTTACTGGCCAGCTATTTGCCAAGCTATTAAAGGAATTCTAAATCAATTTTTCAGTCTTGATCAGGTCATTTGAGATTTGATTTGCATGTTGAAACTTATTGGGATTCTAAAAGAAACTGTTTTCTGCTATAATTTTAATACAACAAAGAAACAGGATTTATATATAATGTATAATCCTTGACCTTATCATATATTACCTTTTCCAGTTTTAGATGTGTCGGATAATTCTGTGTCAAAGCAAACCATATAAATATGGAGATGAAGGAAAAAGAAGATAAACAAAAACAATTAACTGAGACACATAAAAGTATATAAGAAAGGGGGTTGTGTACATAAGATACTGCAGCCAGTTTTATGCCTATGATAATTGCTGAGGTACCAACTTGAGAACCAAAGCACCTCTGGTAGGATTGGTTAAAATGATATTTCAATTAGTGGCTCAGAGTGTATGGCACTCAGTCACTGAGGGACCTATCACAATTTCAACAATATATTGAAGATTCCCTCCCCAAAGGAAGACTGTTGTTAGAGGAAAGGCATGAAGCTGATAATGAATTCCCACAAGTACCTGTAGTAAAGAGATTTCACATCTTTGAGAGAATCCCACTGGTGCTCTCTCACTTGTTCTTGTCAGGAAAAGTCACTAACTTCTCTAAGAGAGTTTGGGGGTTGACTTGGAGGGGGATGCTGTGTTTGCAACTGAAAGGAATGGAGCAGAGAAAAATTTATGTTTTTCCACTAAGGCTGAGTTTTCACCACTTATGCTTGTCCTGCAGTAATCCTTTCTTTTCTTATAACTTCGCCTAAGTACGAAATACTTTGGTTGCTTGTACCTGGATTTGGTGAAATATTTTTATTTGACATAATTTGAATGGCTATCCCAGCCAGCGAAAATAAGGAAACCGAGTACACAATCGAGAAGGTTATCAAAATCATGCCATTAGTTTTGATAATGAAGTTGAAGATCAGTTCACTTGTTCCTTAGTTTGATCTCTGTCTCCTTGTGCCAGACAGCTGCTCACAGTAAATGGAAATCATCTCTATAAAGTGACACAAATTTTGCAATGACTATACCATTTTCATGTGTGAGCCTTGCAAGCAGATCAAATCTGGTGTGACTAGATATGGATCTTGAAAAAGCATTGTGTGGACTTGCTTGAGGAAACATTAGCCCAGGAGATTCTGAGTTCCCCAGTCTGTCTGCAGAGCAGTGTCTTACAACATAGTATACATCTTCTTTGCATTATCCATGATGTACTCTCCAGATTCTTTGTTCCCTGTTTTACACTGAATAATGGAGACTTCTTTCTTGTCTTCAAGACAAATCTTCTCTATAATTTTAAAGGTAAGATATGCAAGTGGTTTTTTGCGTCTCCATTACTCAGTTTGGTATAAATCCCAAGAGTCTATATCTGTAAGTATATAAAGCAGTATGTTAGATTGAAGAAAACATTTCTTTACAGATTACTAGAAATTTTTTTTCAGTACACAGGAAATAGCGGTGATGATTTAATCTGCCTGAAACACACTAAAAATTCTTCATTAACAGAAATTTTGGAAAACAGATTGGCAACAAAATTCCTGCCTCCAGTTTATAGAAAACAACTATTGGGTTTTTGGGGATAGGATTGTGGTTGGTTGGTTGGTTTGGTTTTTTTTTTGGTTTTCTTAATTGATGTGAGGTGAATGGCTAATTAGGCTATCAAAACTTGCCTAGGAAATGCTGTTTGGAAGGATATGTAGAGTGATTCCCAGACCTTAAGCCTAGCACAAGCTTCTGAGGCTCAAGCTCCCAGCTTCTGTAGCAAAGAGCCTGAACACCTGATACCTTTGGTTCTTGTGGCTCTGTAGGTTCTTCCAACCTGTGACAAGGCTGAGAGACAATACTGCTGTAACTTTGTGCTCCTTGCCTGGTGCCATTGGGTTTTTATGGTGGATGCTCTAAGATAAATGGAAAGGTCTCTCCACCCAAAGGAAGCACAACAAGAGGGCTGCCCAGAAATGACTGATGTCCATGCTCCCAGGCACAATTTAAATTGGAGATATTTCAAATGCAACATCTTAGTCTTTTAATAAAGTGAAATATTTCATAGCAATTGTTTTCTCTGAAAGTTTCCAGCTAGTATTGCATCTGTGCAGACCGTCAGTAGTGCAGTGTTCAGACGGTACAGTGCAGTCAGTTAGTAGCTGATGGAGAAAGAGGAAATTGTGAAGAGCTGCTATAGAGAGGCTGTCAGAGGCTGTTTTCTATGACTGGGAGAAAGAGTAACATCTCCTATTTGTTCTGGTTTTAATTTTCTTTCTTTTCATCTTCAGTAAAATTCCTGAAAAATTGGTAGTTCTTTCTGATTTCTTTCTGAGTTTTTGGTGGAGATCCAAACTAGTTTTGTTTCACGTTTTGATGTGAAACCCTTATATGTAGAATTTGATTTTGGAATTTGGCTTGCTAATAGGAACTGAAAGCAGCCTTGTCCTTCCATGACTGCTTTTGTTAATTAGTAGAAAAACGAAGACTAAGCCACATTCTGCTGCATGTGTATGAGGGAAAGAGAGCATTTTTTTGTCCCCATGCAATCCCCATTCTACCATCTTCTGTAAAACAGGCAAAGAACAATAAGAAAGTCAATGTTGCATCACTCCTAAGGCTGAGAATCAAAATATCTGCCTTGAATTTCCAGCACTGTTACTGACCTGTAACGGGAATTGGTGATCCTTTCCATTAAGGGCATCCAGCGTGTTCGGAGTTTGAGTACCTTTGTGCATTTGTCAGCAGTTCCTGCTTCTGCCCAGCAATGGGCTGCTACATATAGCAGTGATATCTTTCTCCAAGGCTTAGGCAGAGTTTTCCTCTTTGCTTTTTGATTAGAGGGCTTTTATGGCTCCTGAGCTTCCTCTGGGACACAACTCCCAGTACAGGGCTGTACTTTAAAGGCCATGACAGAACTTTTGATTTTAAAATAAATGTAATTTCCCTCTAGTCAAACTTTTCAATATCCTGACAGAGCCCAGGGTTGTTAAAACATACCAGAAGGAAAATGAACTGCTTTTTTCAGACAGGCAGGCTCTTCTGTAAAGCAAAAACCAAAGTACTCAGCATTCAGCTGTCATAATAAGAATTGTATCACGTAATACAATAGAAATAACAACTGGAAAACTTTAAACCTATGTTTTGAATGCCTACTTCTAAAAAGTCCTTTGCTATAAAGCAAAGAAATGCTAGCAATTTTTAAAAGCAGCTGAAGCACATTTTCTGATCAGCTCATAAAAAAAGGAAGTCATGAGATGAAATTAGGTTATAGCTTTGGTTGTGTTGGTCTATATCACATACAGTATACACAACTTTTGTTGTTGTTCGTAAAAGTAGGTATGATTACTCTTCCATCTGTCTGTCCTCACTAATATGACAAGTGTTGACAGTCATCAGAAAATATAGAAAATAGTAGGTAGCATAGTTATAAACAGGAACAAAAGATGAACTTTTATTCCTTAAAGCATTCTGCATTTAATGGATCTAAGCGAGTTTCATTTTAAAGTACATTTTAGATGTTGACACCACTTATTATAGCAGCTGGTTCTTTGTCAAATTGGATGATATTCAAAACAGGATTTTGTTGTTCTTTTTCTTCTTGCCATCTGTTGCTGTTATAGACATTTTTCAAGAAATAGCTTCTAAATTAATTAGGTCATATTGTAAATGTGTTCTTTTTATGAAATGTTTAAAATTAAAAGCATAAGGAAAATTATGGTGTAACTTAATTTTATGGTATAATTTAATTCCTATAAAAATTTTCTGTCAAAAAAAAATGAACAACAAACATTTCTTTTCAGATACATGTTGAACTGATACAGCTTGTTTCTTAATCTCATAAGAAATCTGATTGCTTACAAACCTGTAATTCAGTTTGCTATTTGAACACCAAGCAAATTTTATAAAAGTTAAAATTAGATGCTGAAATATAATAAAAGAAAATCAAAGGAAAATATGATCCTGAAATCTGCTTTTGTTACACAACTTGAATCTTATTTCACGTGTGCTTCAGCCTCATTGAACAAAGTAGATAAATTGCTTTAGATCCTGAGCTCAGCAAATCTTACCAGCATATGTGTTTCTAAGCATGCAAGTGGCTTGTTTTACTGCACTCTACCTGACTTGAATTCCTACATAATTTAATTATTTTAAGGTTCAACTATTAAATTATACTGGAGAGGAGAATTACACGAGCAGAAAATTAGAGGTTTTCGTATCTTTCTCTATCACAGATAAGCATTTTTTTCGAAAGGAGAGATAGCATTAGTCTGGATATTTAGGGTCTGACCAAATATATTTATTTCATCTTCAGAGAGTACCCTGAGACTTAAATGAAGCACAGAGATGCAGAAAATGTATATGAACCTGTTGTTAAATACACTGTCATACTGCACAAATAAAGAAAGAGCCCAAACCAAATCTGTGCTTTCTAGTTTTTAAACACTTGTCATTGAACTTTAAACATACTTTTACAGTAACATTTGCAATATTTACCAAAGGAGACAATATGTCTGAGCTGGAACCAGCTTCTTGGAACAATGTTCACATTGCATGCATGACCTGGGTCAGTACCCAAGGCTGTGTTTGTAATGCTTTCTGCATACAAAGAAATAAGAGGCATGTGGCACAGCCTCTATGAGTTGTAACTCATTTGCAATACCTGATAAATCTGATAAATGCCATTAATGTACTCTCAAAAAGTTATGTATGTTCCAGATGTTGATCAGTGGTTGGCAACTAATTGTTTTTTTAGCGAACAGCTGACTGAGGGAAGAGATTCGCACAACGGGCACACCTACGTAGAAGATGGAATATGTTGCAAAGGCAAAAGGACCAGCCTGGCCAATTGCTCCTTTAGCCAGTCTTTCCAGCCATGCTCCGTTTAGTTAAACTACTGCTTCTGTAGCAGTAACTAACATTTCTTACCAATTAGTACATATTAATTATCATAGTCCTTATACAAGCATGGGCAGGCAACATCCTTCTAATTTCTGGCTAATAGCTAATTTAAAGATGGGGGTTGTTTTTCTCCTGCTTAAATAATTATTTGACAACTGATGAAGTGTCAGATGTGTAAATTTTTGAAGTAAGTCTGGCAGTATCTAAAAGTGAGGGAAGATGAGTGGCAAACTGCTGACTCCTAGCAGCATCAAGTCTGAGCAACACCAGAACACGAATACCTTAAACTCATTTGCAAAGCCTATGTTCATTAATTACAGCCTGGGCCCAGAAGGATTCATTGAAGTCTTGTTCTGCTAAGCAAAAAGTTTGGAAATGCAAAGTCAAGAGACCTGGATCCTACTATTCAGAGTTCAGGTAAAGACAGGTAAGCACTTAAGCCTTGAGATTTGAACTTCAAACAACCTAAAATGAAGAATGTGTCGGGTCAGGCTCAGTCTCTTGCTCCCCAAACATCCTCCTCACATAATTTCTGCCATACATTGGTGAAACTGCAACTTTAACGTGCTCTGTGGTTTTTAACTCCCCTTTCTCCTGATGGAACACTGTTACAGGAATTTATTACTCTTGTGGCTTTAAATCATGTTCCAATTATCAGCCTAAATTCCTCATGGCCAATTTATTCCCATTTGAGCTGTACCAATGCTGTTCTTTAGCTTAAATAGTTCTCTCTCCCTGGAGTTTTATTGCCCCAATCTATTTATTAGATTTAGTCTCTTTAGTCTTTGTGTTGCTTGCTAATTTTCATTACTATAGCTTCCTTATTCCCTGATGATCTTACTAGCTTTTCTCTGTATCCTTACAGAGGTTTAGTTTTTTTGTTTTTTTTTGCTAAGAAATGATCATCACTATATACAAAAACTATATCCACCTGAATTCAGAGGTCTGCAGGTGACACACAGAAAAGTCCTAATTAGCAGTCTTAATTTGAACAGTGACATGAGAACTCAGCTCTGTATGTGGTTATAATGATAATACAGCAAATATTTTAAGAGCTACAGATAGTGTGTCAGTCCACAACAATTTGGATTTTGGGTGCATGCACCAGTTCATATTAACTTTTAACACTATCTTAAACAATGGCATACTCTCCTGTTAGGCTTGAAACACAACAACTGATTCACTACTGTATATAGTTTTGCATATATGATATATATGTAAGTAAAATACAAATAAAGACACGTATATATATATTTTATATATATAATGACAATATATAATGACAATGCACTATTTCAGATTTATAATTATCCTAACGGTAAGAATTTTTTATGGGTTTTCCTTGTTCACTGACACTTGCAGTTGGTGAGCCTAACAATGTTTGTCCACATGTGCACAATTTTCCACATAATAATACTGAATTTTTCTGGATTTGGCAGTGCAGGGTTAATAGTTGGACTCAATGATCTTAAAGGTCTTTTCTAACCTAAAGGATTCTATTATTCCCTGAACCTCATCCCATCTATATTACTTCAGTCTTCAAGGTCATCTAGTTCTGTGTGGTTTTCTCTTCCCCTTTCCCACTGGAGAGGACATTACAGCCTTACGTTGTCAGCACATTTTATTAGTCTGATTCTTTTCCTGTGTCATGGCCAATAATAAAAATACTAAAAATGATAAATTTCAAGCCCCAAACTTAAGAAACTGTCCTGGTCACCTCCTGTCAGCCAGCCAGCTGTCCTTTCACCACAATCTGACTCCCTAGCTACTTCTGTATTTTAGAACTCTTTTTCTAACTAATTCATAAAATAATATCCTATGAGAAGCCATATTAGGTAATTTTCTGAAGTCCAGGTAGGTTAGTTATACTGCATTTCCCTCATTACTGTATTGTCTACTGGGCGTCAATAGCACATTGGCAGTGTAGTCCTTGCATGCACCTTCCTGCCGCTCATAGGAGTGAAGGCATTTTCATCATTCATATTAGATGTCCTTTTGCTTTCTTAATAGCTCATGCTGTTATAGGTGTCTGGTGATTTGGGAAGGATTTCTTGTGTTCCTGAAACATTTGATGAACTTTGTTATTTATATAAAATTACCTTACCAGTTCAAAGCAATCAGATAAACAATGATAACCAAGGGTAAAAAAAATACAGGTTTAAAATCTTAATTTGATTTTTCAAGGCTCAAGTATGAGTTTCAAGCTCAAGTATAGAGTTTCCAAGACTTCTGATCTTACTAAGGTGGGAAGTAAGCATTTTTCAGACAGAATTAATATTTTTCTTTTCAGAAACCAGTTCTCTTATTTTAAGCTTTTAGAGTCCATACTTCCAATTTTGTTTCTCTGGAACAGCTTTTTCATCTGCAGTGAAAATTCTGCCTAATATAATGTACCTAGATTGCTCAGGGTTTGTGGGGCCTTCAGTTTTTTGGGGGAGATGAGGGGATGAGGAAAGAGGTGGTTGTTTTTTTTGTTTTTTTTTTTCTTTGTTCATTTGTTTTGTGGCATTTTTGTTTGGTTGGTTTTCATTTGGTGATTTTTTAGTTTGTTGGGTTTTGGTTTTTTGGGTTGGGTTTTGGGGTTTTTTGGGGGGTGGGTTTTTTCTGGTGGTTTGTTTTGTTTTGTTTTGTTTTTTGCAGTTTTTTTGCTGCTGTTGTTTTTGGGGTTTTTTTCCCCCCTGAAATATAACTCCTGTTTATCGGCATATTGTTTCATTACAAAATGCTGTTCACCCAGCAGGCCTTTTCATCAGGTGAAAGCAAAATTATTATAGCTGTAAACTATTACGGATGCCATAAGGAGATATGAACTGCCTTCTACAAAAGATTTTCCTCTTACGGGGCATAACACTATTTTTAAGAGCAAGTGAAATCTATCATCTTTTTATTCTGTGGCTGAAGTGCACTAATAGCCACTGTGAACATTCAAGGCTGATGACTAAATGAAGCGGGGAAGATCCAGACCCACAGACAGAAGTGTGCAGAGAGAAGAAATATTTCAAGGCAACCAGGAGAAAAGGATGACTTACTTTCTGCATAGAATAAAAAAATATTTAAGTGAACAAAATAATATAAATATAGAACAAAATCAAATTAAAAAATGAACAGGTTCAATTATTTTGCTTGCTCTCAAACTCAAGTATGTCATTATTTTGATTTTTCATTCATGGAAGTCTATTTGCTAAACTGTAAGTGCAGTTATGAGCTGGATTTGCTTCTCTGGCTGTTTGAAGGACTCATGCACTGGTGCCTGTGATGTGTCTATTTACACATCTGGGCGAACATTCACATCTATGTGCTCTTGGTACATATGGTGGTAGGTACACTTCTGATGTTTCACGGCTGGCTTCATGTATTTGGTCCAATTAAAAAAATATGTTTTTCTCTTTTACCGCTTTTACTCTGAACTTCTAAGCACTGCCTATGGCCAGACACATGTTGAGACACGAGGATATGTTTAAAGGGGGTCATGCTGAATAATGTTCATTTATAATTTCTTACTCAACATTTCTCATCATAATCACCATTCCTTTTGATGGCCAGAAACAATGGTGATTGAGCTAGATCACAGATCACTTCTGATAGTGAATTTTCAGTGCTTGTGAAACAACAGATAGAAAGATGCTTGAAAGGATCTATCTTGTCTTAACCGACTGGTTGTTTGGCAAGTGCATGTACATGTTTTTGATGTGACATGCCACTTTTCTGACTTTCACTTCACATTTGTGATACACAGCACTATTATTAGTTGCTTCATAAGGAGCCTTGTCATAGTAAATCTTCTTAATATAAAATGCAATGCAATATGTCTAGACACAGAAATGCAGAATACAAAACCATAATATGCTACAACTTTGACATGATTAAGTACAACACTGATGGCAGCAGAGTACGTGAAATAGAATTAAAGATACTATTTATGAAAGACATTGTTCTTCAAGAAGTTTCATAGGTCCAATATATTACAATGTGAGCTCTTTGTTTCACAGAATTTTGGTACATACCACACTGGAATTGGAATCAGGAAATCTGACTTCCTGCCATGTCTTCCACGGCATAGCTGGATAACGGTAGCAATATTTAGGGAGTGTATTTACTCTCTTGACTCAAGTTTTAACTATAGCTATTGAGGAATGTCCTCCAGCAGCTTCACTTTTACATCTGCATGAAAAAGGTTTAACAAATATATGATTTTTGCATTTGTTACACTCCTAACTCTTGCAGACCTGAAGAATTGAAAGGGAATTCAATATTTTTCCTCAATTTCCTTGAACTTCTAATTTTTCAAAGTTCCAAGAGAACAGGATCAATGTCATAACAATATGTATCAGACCCTGATGTAAGTTAAAAACAAACCAAAGACGCATTATTTGGAAGAGAAGAGAACCAGAAGAGAGTAGAGATACTTTTGATGTGGCAGGCGCATGAGTGGACCACACTGTGGCTCTTTCTCCATAGGAAACAGGGTGGAGGTAGTTCAGAGAACTACTCTGGAAGCATCCCACAGTGACTGCCAACAGTTCCGAAACCAAAGTGAGTTCAGGGGCAAGTCCTCTACTTTTCATAATTGTAAGTGGGGACGAAGAAGTCAGAACTCCATTCAGGCTGCTGTTTGTAACCAGGTGGACTGGACAGATATTTTACTCCTCTCATGCCCAGGAACAGCCCCTAAGCATTGTTCCTGGTTGTGTCTGTGGGATGACTTCTCCCAGCTAGTGCAGGGAGCTTTGCCTCTGCCATGAGCTGGAAGAGAGCTCCTCCCACTGCTGCTGCTCCCATGGCAGGCTCTGTGTTCCCAGGCTGGATCTACGAGAACAAGGTGTCCTGAGGCAAGAGAGAAAAGTGAAAATTGTGCCAGTTCATCCTGCTTGTCTGTCTGCTTGGATACAGAAATGTATCTCACGTACAGTCTTTGAGTCCCTGTGGCAAAGTATATTGGATTGCTATGCTGCACAGGAAGCAGGACAAGGGGAAAGCTGTGATCCTGTCGCAAATGTTTCTCTGGCTCCAATTTTTAAGTTAAGATTTAAAATTTAAAAAATGTATAAAAAAAAAAAAACAAATAAATGCAACGCAAAGGTACAGATACACGCACATACTCCCCCCCTCCCAGAAAAATAAAAGTTCTATCACCTCTGTCAGGTGACAACCGACAATATCTCATTTCTTGTCAAATCTATCAGATTAGCCAGGCAGGTATGTTTCCCTTAGGCCTTGTCTCTGTTTATTTCCTACTCAGCTCCTAATCATATGGAAAGATTCAAAGATGGAAGAGGATATTTTGAGGAAAGGGAAGCAGCTTAAAATTAATTCCCAAGTATATTATGTTTAGGTATATACTGGCCCTAAATTGTACAATTGATTTATACATTTTAATTAAAAGTAATTGATGTTACCACAAATAAATGTTCCCAGAATATCTCATCAACAATAGGCAGACACTGAACTGAATTTACATTTCAAATGTAAATTAGTTTCACCCTAAGGACAGTAACACCTGTACAGCAAAATATACTGCTCTTGACATGCTTGAAAACTGCTTCACGATGAACATGGAGGGGAGAGGAGGAGGGGGAGGGTATGATCATCAAAACTAAAACAGGAATCAGTCCTTGACTTCTGTGAGAAACCATAATCCCACTCTTAATAAAGATACATCTTTATTTTTCAGGCCTTTTGCTACCATTCATTACACAGTTTTGTTGCGTTACTGCGTGCATGTCATGTGTGAAATAATTCATTAACATGAACTGGATTTAGCAAACTCTGAGTTATTATTTATCAGCATTGAGTATTGCACTGGTTACCTTTTAACTAGAGGAAGAAACATGCTGAACGATGTTTCGGCCATTTTCGCATTATTTGTGGTACATCTGCTGCATATGTTAATGCCAATCACAAATGATCAGCTCCCTTTTTCTGAGTATGAATTAACAGTTTTCCTTATACAAAGAGATATAAATGTAGATTTTATGAAATGAATAGAAAACACTTTATTGAAAATTAGTAAAAACTAAAAGAGAAAACATTTTAAAACATTTTCATAGCTCATGTTCAGCTAAGTCCTTTATTCAGGCATGGGATTTAACTGTATTGGTTATGCGTCAAGTAATTGCTCTTTCGTGTAATTTGACTTGACTACCTGTAGCTTTTTCTTGACCATTAAGAAATTTAGTTCTTCTCTTACACATTGCTTAAGAGTCTCCTTCTTCAAGTCAAGTACGTGGGCTGAGCCTGGCAAAATATCTTTTTTAGTGCACAGGATTTAAATTTAATTTAAATTTTATCATTTAGAGAAAGTCTAAGCTGTTCTTGAGAGAGGCAGAGATCAGAAAGTGTATTTGCTCTCTAAGCTTTAAAATATTGTCCTTTAAATGCCGTAATTCTGGAGACAAGAGTTAAAATAATGAAGACATATGTCAGTAAAAACTACTAAGGATTATTTCTTTCGGAGAACCTGGTTTATCAAATCAAGTAAAAGTCAATGTTTCTGAGGCAAAAATACTGGTATATTAATACAAACAGTTTTTGTGAACAAAACTCCATCAGTTTACAATTTTCTTCTGCATTAAAGCATAAATATCATTAGCTTATTTCTCTTAATATGTCTGGAAGGAAAATGTTCATTTAGTTTGTCCAGATGGATTTGAACAATTTTATTACACCAAATTAAGCTTGCTGTCTGCTTCAGACATCATGCACAAGGGATACATTATGATTCCATGTTCACAAAAACCCCATTTAAATGTAATTCCTCCCAAAATAGATCACAATAACTAAATATAAATGCTGCTTTAACATTAAAAATGTACAAAAAAGTACTCGATCATATTATGTGCAGTTTGTTCTTTCCTTTTTTTCTTTTAGATCTGTTAATCTTCTGTCCAAATAGTTGCAGGGGAAAGGATGGGCAATATAGCAATTATTTATGCCTTCTGCCAGGTAGGCGCATTCTGTAACTCGACATTCCTGAACTGCCACAGGATATTTCATTACAGTGTGTTCAGTAAACACTTAAACCAAATTTTATTTACATCAGCTCAGCTTGTTGTAGTTTTTATACTATAGTAGGAAAGTTTCCATGGATGTAGAACAGAAATCTGCCATAACTAATACTTGCACTCTCAAAGATACCAAGGGGTAAGCATCTGTGTGATTAAAAAAAATCCAAAACAACAAAAACAGGCAAATGGAAAAATGAAACATTACTCTACACAGAAAATAAAGGCAGAAAATGGTTCATTTACTCTTTTTCCATTTGCACAACAGTAATAAAAATGCCAAACAGACTGATTTTCAGGTAAACTCTACACTGCAGTAAAGTCAAGATTACAAGAAAAGATTTATTGATACAGCGTATATTTCTTGCAATACTGCATCTTTACCTCTCTTCAAGAATAGGCCTATGTCTTTGTTCAGTTTAGTTTTAACTGGATACTGCCATTTAGTTTTTAGTATTTATGAAATGATCTGCCTTTCTCTGAGATAGCAGCATAGAATTTGTATTTCACAATTTTATGTATTAAACATTTTTTCCAGAGTTGTTAAGACTTTATTGTTAGAAAAATTCCACACTGCTGAAGAGAGGGAAAAAATACCTGTTCCAGTGAATTAGTGACCTGATGCCTTGTTTCATTTATATGCTTTAAAGCTTTTAGAGATCATTTACATATTCTAAAGCTGTTACAGATTCAAGTCATCTTGAAGATAGAACATAGCAGAAAATGTAACTGGTTTTTGTTGTTGTTTTTTTCCTAGATAGATCTCAATTCCATCTCAACTAAAATTTGATTGGCAAATCTAAAAGGAAATAATTTCTTCTTAGACATGTCACAAAGTGAGACTTTTCCTTCAAAATGAAGTGAAAAGAAAAAAAGAATTATTCAACATGCTCAAACCAAACCCTCCAGAAACTCAGAAAGCTCCTATGAGATAATAAAAATTGAAGCACATAAGAATTATTAGGCCAAAGACAGAGGGTGAAAGATTGAGTAGCTCCTGAAAGTAGCCCTATGGAGGTATACAGTCAGTGAGAGAGGAGCTTAGTTAGGATCTCTGAATTGTTCCTCACAGGTGCTTCCGTCTCTATCGACCAATCCTACAAAGACCATAAGTCTACGCTCTGAGCCACTGTGTTTAAACCAAACATCTTCTTTCAGGCGTTGTGAGGCTTGGATCCTTGAGGTGGTCAGAACTTGCCACATATGAGCTTTTTTGAAGTGTGATGTGACAGAGTCTTCCATGAAAAATTATATTTTTTACAAAATTTTAATGCATATCACTGTGCCTAAGCTCAGACTGTGTCATTATTCACTTTGAGGAGTACCTCATTTCAATAGTCCAATTGAAATAAACAAAATCGTGTAGCTATATTCAGAAGCTAGACTGCAGACAACTTCTAATTGTTATTACTGAGAAGCTGGAATAAATATTTTTAAATGGAAGCCCCTCATTATGTTAGTACATTTATTCTTTCACACTCTCCTTCATTCTAGCAACTGCTCATAATGTCATAAAACAATGTCATATTCAAGGACATCCCTCTAGAAAGAGACAGTCCAATGCTTCTGCCAGAACTGATGGTCCAGAAATGACCACCCTGTTGAAGGGAAACAGCTAACAGGCAAACTGTTTAGCTAATTTCCAACAAAGGAAAGCCACAGTCCTGAACATTTGCAGAAATGGGGGAAATACCAGATCTTTACTGAAACAAGACCTAAAGTTAGCAAATATTCTGATGAGTACATTTGGATGAACACACACAGTCTTAAGCCAGCACGTATTGTGATATTAATATGTTTTATGTAATACTGTGAATCAAACGAATTATGATACAATACTGACCAATGGCTTATCCATGACAATAGGCATAAAAATGCCTAATCAAGGCTCTAGTTTTGAAAATGTATTACCTTTTTAACCATTGATTAATCTGCCCTTTTTATGACACTGCTTTTTCTTTAAGTTAATCAAATAACAAAATGCCTAACACAGGAAATTTTAACTTTATGAAGTTTTCTTTGTTTTCTTTTGAGTAATAACAGCATAGAAATTCGTCAGATACATAAAGTTGGCAGTTTTCCTAGAGATAAATCTCTAAACAGTGTAACTTTCTATGTTCATGGACCCTGACATCAGCATACATTCATGTTTTCATATTGTCCTCTTACTGGAGGCAGACAGACAATTGAATTACACAAGGCAGAGTCTCTTAATGTAGTAAGGTTATATAGTCAAGGAGAGAAATCATGATTAGTTATAAAAAAATACAGTGTGTTCAAAACAAATTGAGTTATTTAATGGACAGCTGTAGAAAAATGGATGCTGTCCCGTCATGCCACTAAGACATATTGAGTAGCTCAACAGAAAATGTTGTGTGTAAGCTTCAATTAATTTCCATCTTTGAATCCTCAGAGACACCAAAGAAAAATGTCTGACGCATGCAGTTCACAGTACACCCAAGTTCCAAGGACATTTGAGGGAATAAAGGTATTATGATAATGAAAAAACATTTTCATAATCAACTTTGACATTCTAAATGAGTGCATGTTAAACAATTATTTTACGTGCTTTTCATTGGAATAAATTAATAAAGATTTTTGGGGGGTTTTTGGGGGGAGTTTGTGTTAGGTTTTTTGGGCGATTTTTCTGTTTGTTTTTTGTTAGTTTGTTTGGTTTTTTGTTTGGTTCTTTTGTTTGTTTGTATTTTTTGTTGTTGTTGTTTCTTTTGGGGTTTTTTTTAAATTTCAAATCTCCATTCAGTACAATTTAAGTACAGTAGCTCAAGCTTTACCTTATTATGTACCAGTGATATCCAGAGTTTTGGAACTGCTTCATCTCTTTTTTTTTTTTTTTTTTAAGGGAGCACACTAAGCCAGAAGTGTCTCATCTCTAAGGTGACATTTTACTGGAACACAAAAAAAAATACATTAGAGTAGAGAAACTGTTTAAGTAAGGAAACCCCAGATAAACTCTGTGACCAGAACAGAACAAGTTGAAATGAATTTTAATACTGGGAACCATAACTTTGCAGGTTAAACTTTTCCACCGAACTTGATCTCGGTCCAGCAAAATTTAGAGGTTCCATTGATCATTAAGACTTCACTTCCCCCTCCCATTAAAGAGAGTATAATTTTGGTTTCCAAAAAAGTAAACTGCTCATATGCTAGCTGATTTTTCTTATGACGTATTCTCTGAAAACAGGAAAATAGTTTCAATGGAGGGGAAAAATAGCTTCATACCAAAAGCTAATCCAGTGACAATACACTAAAACTAAATACAATACACTAAAACTCTGTTTAGTTTTTCCTTCTCTCTCCTTCCATCCTAACTCTTAATAAGCCTCTTCTGCCTCTGAAGATTACATACATCAATGATTTTAGGACTTTTTAGTTATTTTCAGGAGTTCTGGAGTTCCAGTGCTAGAAATGTCTTTGCTGAATTATGGCAAAGGTGCATGGAACCTTAGAGGGTAAAGATCTATGTAGATTGGACCCATTCCCATGCACATGATTCACAAAGAGAACAGCAAAATTATTGGAATGCGTTACATATTCTCATTGAAACAGAGAGTTTAAAAAATAACATGATGCACATAATGTAATTTCAGTATACTTATTTCCTGGCATTGTTCAGTGAAATCTTCAGAAACAGATATGGTGCTGAAATCACACTGAGAGGATCAGCCCTGTCTGTTTATATGAAACACTTTCATAGAGATCCTGACACCCCTTAGGACTTTTCAGAGACCTCTTGTTTAACATAATGGCATACCTAATACTTTGTCTACCCTTCAGATTTTTACCTTAAAGTAGAGCTCAGTATTAGCTAATGTGTATCTAAGTACCAATTTTATGGTATCATTCAAAGACTTCATATTCAAATCCAGGAAAACAGAGGCCTGACCATCAAATACATGAATATATTATTTCTTTATTTTGGGGATTTTTTTTAGAAACAAGATTGGCAAGAGTAAAATTTTGCAGATTTTGGACCACAAACTCTCTGAATACTTAAGATGAAGTAAATTACAAAATACATTACTTGTCAAGTAGGAACTTGCTTCTTTCAGGTTTATTAGAATTCATGTTTCTAATAAAGGAAGTTTTAGCATAGCTGTAACAAATCCTCTTTCATCCAACTCTGCTCATTGTTCAGAAAAAGCCTATTTTCCTAAAAACAGTGGAGCAATATATTTTTTTTTTCACCTGGCATTGAAAAGTACTATTGTGTACTATCTCCAAAATAGTAAACTTCTATAATATCAGTTAGATTTCTGTGTCAGCCATGATCTATCTAACTGTGCTGAGATTAGGATAATGTCTGTTACACAGCAACTGAGAATTTTTCTATGAATATCTCTAAAATTATCTGTATTCATCATAAATTTGCGCTGACAAAAAGAATCAAATTTTGTCGGGTGAAATTTTATCATGGAGTTATTGTGAAATTCTGACCTCTAGTAGCTGTAAGAAAAAAAAAAACAAACAATGCCCTTATGAATTATTAACTCTGCTACTGAATAAAATTTTCAGTTTGTATGACTTGTGCAATTGACTGATTCGCCTTAATCTGATTCCATAAAAAACTAAGTATTTTTAGGAAAGAGAGTGAAAACTAAGAAGGAATACTAATAATTCACATAACATCTAAACCTGTGAAATGAAGAGCACACTCAACCTCCTTGATGAGAACTTAAAATTCTAGGTACCATCTAAGAATACTCAATATCAGGCAGAATTTTGCCCAAGGAAAGAAACAAGAATATGGCTCCATTTGACAGTAAAATAAATTTAAGAATATGACTATTCAGAAGAGCAATTCAGAAATATCATTGTCTGTTCAATCAATGATAATCTTATCCTGAAACTATATTTTAAATATGACAAACTTCTAGGTTTGTTAGTTTTAAATAGTTGAAAATTTAACTGAGTTTTAGTGTCTTGTTTCTGTATCACAGAATGAATATATTTACCACAAAACAATATTTAGAATTACAGATTCCTAGAGTAGCTCAGGACCTTGAGAGATTACCTAGTCCAAATTTTTGTGGGACAGGGATTCTAGACAAAATTGTTTGGTACCCTGTCCAATGGCATCTTGAAAACTTCAAGTGAGGGGAACTTTATCACATTCCTGGGGACGTTGTTCCAGTGAACAACAGTAAAAATGTCTTTCTTTTGTGGAGATAAAACTTCTCCTTGTGCAATTTGTACATGTTGCCCCTTGCTTTCTCCATGTGACTCCTTGTGAAGAAAGAGCCTCTGACCTTTCTGTATTCACCTTTAAATTGTGGGCTTTGATGAGGTGCCCCCAAGCTGTCTCATCTCCAGCGAGAAGAGAGCTGTAAATGTACACACATTGCATCCAAGAAAGATACCAGATAAAGTACAGGTCATGAAGGAGCTGGGACCAAGGGTGTAGCCTTCACTAAAATTTTGCTTAATTGCTTTCACAGGTGTGATGGACAAAAATATGTGATATATAAAAATGTCTCTTCACTCAATGTTTTTTCTCAACAGTATTTCAGTTGTGTTAAAGTTTTAAGAAATCAAGCACAGAAGATGTCTGATGTCTCCATTACTTTGAACGAGGTCCTTGAAAAGAGATCAAAGAGTGAAGGAATGCACTGGAAAACACAGATGGTCATGGCCCTCCTGAGAGGTCATGGGTCAACCTCTGTGGGGGACTTGCTCACACGCGTCTCAGTGGGGTGAAGAGCAGTATGGGAACTGCACTGATCTCACATCAATTAGATGGAATGCATATAAATACAGAGGTGTATTTTGTAGCATAGAGGAGAAGTGTCCATAGAATTAAAAAAATATAGCGCTAAGGATTCCATAAGAATTGGCACATTGTGATTATACAGCAAGGTGGATGACAACTTAGTTATGGAGGTTTCAAGATCCAGTTCTTAAAGAGCAGTGATTACATGTGACTTTTAACTTATTTGGGTTTTTATTCTGTTTTCATTTGAATTTTTTCCTTTTGGTTCAGTTTTGTTTTGTTTTAGTAAGGTGTTCTTCTAATTCTCTTGGTTTTAAGCGAAAAGACCAAAGTTTTGACTGTAGTGTCCTGTTACAGGCTTAAATATTAATTAAACAAATACAAAGATGCATCATGCCTTTTTAAAAAAGCTTAGTTCTTAGTTGAGAAGTAGTCCCCAATATTTCAATTGAGATTTCTTGTATTTTAAATTTTTGATATTTGAAAATTCTCCACTGAATGGAGAAAATGTTTAATATTTTATTCCAGGCAAGGATCTTACAAGGTATTTTAACCACACATCACATTTTCGTAAGCCATAGACTACATTTGGCTGATTTGAAATTAGGTCTCATAGATACAGTGGAGAGTAAGAAAATTTCACATACATGGTAATTATGAATGTTTCTGAATTTTATTCTATTTTTCTTAAACAAAATATATTTGTATTAAAAAACTGGATGATTAATGTTGGATGTCATCTGAATATCAAATTCAGCATAAGGAAATTGGAGAATTACTTTTTACTTGTGGTAAAGATGTCTTTAGACTTTGAGAAAATATACTTTGTGAGGTGGCTCTGTAAGAATAATTACTTTGTATAGCTCTTACTCCTTGAAGCAAATAAATCATTAGATTGTGCTTATTATTATAAAGGATGCAGTAAGTATCACCATGAACCGCTTCACCTTTTTTTAAAATTATTATTTATAAAGAGATGGAAATGACACCTACATATTGCCTTATTTGATTTTGACAACTACAGAAAAAAAAAAAATACAATTCCCTCCCACAAATACCAATGACTCCTCCAATCTACTTTCATCCACATATCCTGGATCAATCAGGGAGAAAAAGGACACATGGGAAAATGCGCACAGTGTTCCCACGGGCAAAAATCTCATCATGTCCCTCTCCCCTGAAAGGTCAGAAAATAATGAAATCTGCACAGTCTCTTAAAGTTGGCCTGGGTCCAGGGTCAAGGGAAAGCAGTGTACTAGCAAACACTGAAAGGATTTGAACTTGGAACAGTTCCTTGATTATAACCCTGAAAATATTGGGCAAAATGGGAAATCCCTTTTTGTCATCATGCAGAGTTTAATACTGATGTTACAGTTCTGCTTCTAGAATTTGATCTGGCCAAGTTTTTCAAATCATCTTTTACCTCTCTATCAATCCTTTTCCTCTTAGGAGTGACCTTGACAGTGTTTGTCAGGACAGCCCAGTGGCTGCTGCTGCGTTTGGTGCAGGTGTGCAGGATGCTGGGCAGCCGCTAGCAACATGGGCAGCTGGAGCCCCTGCACAGAAGTCCAGCACAGGATGGTCTCAACTGATATCACAGAGGATGGGAAGGGCTTTAAAGACACACAGAGTCCTAGTTTACATGTCTCTGAAACAGCTTTTATTCTAAACACAACTTTAGAATTTTCTTTTCTTTCTCTTTCTTGACCTTTCTGTACTTTCTCTTTCTGTTCCTTCTCCCATCTTTTATTATCTTTTTAGAACATTTCTTCCCCAACAATGTGCTTTTTACAGCCTATTGAGGTCACAATTTCTAACTTGTTTTGGTTTGCTTTCTGCTTTAGGACATAGCAATTCAGCCTAGGCATTGTGTGTTCAGATATAAAATAAAGAAAAGGGTATATACACTCTTAAAGGCTAGTACAGCCTTTAACTAAAAAACATGAAATCAACATAAAGCATTTCATTTAGGGAAACCCCAGAGATACTCTCGTTGCTCCCTGGTATAATTTTGGTGCGACAGGAAGCAGGGATATCCTGTTAGCTGAATTGTCCTGTAGTGCTTTTCTCTGCTAATAAACTAAACTGATGCAGAAAACTCCTTCTTGCCTTAGACAGACAAGGTACACAGTTGTATCACAGAAAAATGCTTGTGCAATTTTGTTTTATTATAGCACTCACAATGCCTTGTCAGAAAAACCCTTTTCAGTTCACAATGGAAGTAATGGGATATTGTTGAGACCAACTGTAATCAAGAAATTCTACTCCACTTTGTACCATTTGTCAAGCACTTATATCCGCTTTTTTGGAAGCAGTGCTTCGAAATGTACTCTATGCTTTGCTATTTAAACCTTTACTTTGGGGATGGACAAACCAAATTACAGATTTGTGAAGGAACATTCGATTTACAGGTTTCAATAAGACAAACCTTGCCAGATAAAAAAGCCATATGGTACATCCAGGAAGGAAATAAAAAACCCCTGAATATATAAGAATGTAACTTAACCAAAATGACTCAAGCATTACAGAAATGACTGAAAAAAGATAAATTTTCATGATATAGACATGAAATGAAAAGACTTAAGGGTTCATGACCACATCTTTTAAATTATTTCAAAGCACCAACAATAAGGAAAGGGAGAGTGACTCACAGAAGGTATAGGGGACTTTCAAAACATAAGATAAAATGCAAAATCGAAAAAAAAGAAGAAGCAATTTATGCAGCAAACAAACACGTAGTTCAGTACAGGTCAAACACGAATATCAATATGATTTTTCTTGGACAATTTTTAAATAATTTCCCTATAACTCTTCTACAAAAAGGTAAAATTAAGTCTAAAGTAAAGCAAAAATAGTTCAAAGAAGCTTGTTCACCATATAAAAATAAATTAATAAGTTGTTCTAATTCAAACTGTGAGCAATAATTAATATTTCAAGTAATGAGTCTGTTTTTTGTATGCAATCTCCAGACAAATTTTTGCTACTTTTAAGTTTACCTATGAACAGTAAACATTATCTTCTGCCATATTTTTGTCTGTGCATATTTTAATTAGATATTTGGTTGTTAATACTTTTTTCCTATTTTAAAAAATACTGAATGTAGCATCTGAAGATTTTCCTTCCATTTATTTGGAGAATAACAAAGCAATTTATCTATTTGGTACCTAAACTATAGTTATGACTTCAGGTAAAAGCACAAATAACCTGTTCATTTTTCTGCTCCTTCCAGTCTGTATTGTCCTCCGTACCCAGTATCATGAGGACCCAGTATTGAAAAGTCTTAGATAAATTTAGCCTCTCAAATTCATGCTGTTATACTACCTCAGATTTGTAGAAAAAGAAGCAAAGCTCAATCAGGTTAATAAAAAGGAATGGAGATGGAGGTTCACTGAAAATTGCATCACCGGCTTGTGTGCATTAGTCAGGCCTGAAGAAAGGAGGCCAAAACACTGTCTGACACCTATGTTCACCATCAAATGGTTGGGAAGAGTTGCATGTTACACAGCTGGCTGATCATTTCAGATCCTACCCAGTAAGAACAGAGCAGTTAAGGCTAGGATCCAAAAGACAACCTAAAGGAAAGAAACCCTAAAAGATAAGAAAAAGCACATGGTAATTAATCCATCAAATGATTAAGTGGACAGGAGAGATGTGGAAAACTGGGTTTCAGTTATCCTGCCTGATAGATGACAGATGAACTTATTCCTGCTCTCAGAGTGCAGTAATAACCAGAATATGAGCCATTATAAAGGGAGAAATAAGGCTCTGCTCTTTCCTTCCCGTTAAAGCTGTCGAACTCTGCAAAAAAGAACTAAAGATTGGACAAGAAAGTAGTAGTGAGTAAGATACTTGGATTTAGAGTGTTTTTTGGTCGGTGATGTTGCTCAGCCAAGAGGATGGTGTGAGAATGCCTATGGACTTAGCTCTGCAAGGAGAGGAATGTGTCTTTTTGGCCATGCCTATATGTCAGCCGTGTACTAGGACTGTCAAGACTGAGGGACTTCTATGCATGCTCAAAAGCAAAATGGGTTCCAAGGCAACATTAATATCAGTGTCTGCTGCACTTAGACTTGTCACGTTATTTGCAATTACAGTTTTGATTTTATGCACTTAACTTCAGCTTGAGATCTTCTTTGAGAACTTGAGTCTGGACGTAATCAATTTGCCCAAAATGTTATTGAGAGGTTTGCCAGGGAACAGATCTGAAACTCCTAGAAGTGCTAGATAAAGGCTGCAACTAAGAGAAACATCTTTGTTTTCTTGCTCTGTATGGTAAGTTGTGCTGTGTTTACTCCACAAAGATGAGGTTTGTATGTGGTTATATATTCACTAGGAATTAGGAATTCAAAACATTTATTTCTGCCAAAGGCCTTCTGGCCCCCACTGAGCTTTCCAAAATCAACACAAAAAATGCATTCTTTTTGAAATCATTAACTATTATTATTGCTATTTCCAATATTGTTCAATGTTCTGTATGTCTCAAAATGTAGTACGATGATATTGGGAAGTGCTAATAATTTCTGGCTTTAGTAATGTAACATTGAGAATTATTATGGATTGAGAATTGTTAATCATTGCCAAGCAGAATATTATCAGCCAAAAGAAAGGCTTTCTTTTTTTCTTTCCAGTGAAAAATCTAATAATTAATGATCAGCTGTTTTGCACTTTCAGACAGAAATATTCTTCTCAGAGTCTTTTCTCCTTCCATCACAAAACATATTTGGCTTTAAGCATTGAGATAATTTTGTGTCCACTCATAGGAATACACATTTATTGCAGTGGCAAAACAAGTCTAATATGAAAGAGACATTTTGAATCATTAACGTTTCACTTGAGAGATAACATTTTCACAACGAATCGGGCAACTGACAAATGTTTGGTCTCCAGATCTCAGAGAGGAAGTTAAAAATTGTGATCTCAGGATACTAAGGAAAAACAATTCATAGTACTTGGCTTAAAGCTGAACCATTTGTTATAAATGCTTGTTATGAAAATTCATGTAGAGGCATCATTTTTCATTCCCTATGGGTATTTTGCCACTTTTCCACAAAGTCTTGCTTTTTACCAGAATCATATTAGTTCTTTCCCTTGAAAATGCTCTGAAATACAGACATCAGTGTTTCTCCTGAATGAGTTGTTACATTCCCATTTTGTAACTTGGGGAAATAAACAAGGGTTGGTTTTTTTTAAAAGTTCTACCAAAACAACTTTAAAGAGTACTCAGGAACAGAAATTTTATTACAATATTTTTATAAATTTTCCCCAAATTGCAGTGATGCTGTTATTGCAAAAACAACAGCAAAAATATACACACTGTAGAGCAACAAGGTGTTGATGTCGGTAAATTAGA
The DNA here is from genome assembly GCA_013398115.1 of Falcunculus frontatus. Taxonomy (NCBI): domain Eukaryota; kingdom Metazoa; phylum Chordata; class Aves; order Passeriformes; genus Falcunculus; species Falcunculus frontatus. Next base: position 748,298 of record VZRV01005805.1, read on the forward strand.
GAAAAACACTTTTCGTCAGCTTCTATCTCTTTTTCAATGAACAATGACTATTAAAAGGTTTGCTGGTTGCTTTTTCTCAGCATTTGCAAAATAACTTTGTCACAGATGGTGTAAAGAATGGGAATAGACAGGTTCAAGCATCAGGAAATCTCTACAGATATTTGTATCTCACTCTATGCATTAAAATTCTGTACGGCTCTTTTTATCTTATTCTTTGATCCTTGGTGAAATACTTCCGTACTCTGCCAACATTTGGTGTTGAAATAGATGTCTGTCTATTTTATACTTACTGTTAACTTCTGGCTGACTTGGGAATGGAAGTAGATACAAATTCCATTGCTGTAAACTGATCTATAATACTTTATGTCATAAAATATCTGCAAGAAACCTGGAGGATGGGTCTTTAGGACAAAATAGAACTAAAATAATCTTTATTTTAAGTGTTCACTGATGAAAAATCTAACACTGATTTGACAAGATGTTCCAAGGACTCACACTCCTAAAAATGTGTCTTTATCTGTAGTGTGATTTGTTCTAATTTTAGCTTTCATTAGCTTCTTATATCACTCTGCCTGCTAGATTTGAGAAGCATTGTATTATAGAGATACTCAAAGTCCAATCAAAATTTTCTTTGATAAATTAGTAAGATTGAGGTCCCTCGGATACTTGCTAGAGAAAAGTGTCCCAAAATTTCAATTATTCCTCTGGACTTCTGAGCAGCATTTCACTTGAGCTGTGAACATTTGCAGGCTTATAACAGTCACACCATTGCCAAAACTGAAGAAAGCACATTGTCTCCCTGTTTCTACTTCTCTTTTTCTTTGAATTGCTGGAACACAGGAAAACAAATACCTTGGATGAGAGAATATGAGTCTCGTGTTTGCTCTTAGGGTTAAAAAGACTTTCATAGCATTTTTAATGTTCAGATTTCCTTGCTCTGACAGAGTAGTGATCAAGCATAATAGCAGAGTTCTATTTTATAGAAAAATCTATCCAAAGCTGAAATTATACATCTTACTTTAACTATTTAATTTATTTTTAAGTGTCTTCAATCCATATCTGAATTAGAATTTTAGGGCCTTTAAAGACATGTGTATCAGTAATCTTGTTTTTCCACTATTAAAAATTTTAAAAATCCATACTTTTTCCCTGTTCTTTCAAAACCTGGATTTAAACAAAATCACTACAAAAATATCCAGAAAATTTTAAATTATTTTGTCACAGCATTTATATTAAATATTTAGCTTCTACATGGAAATGTGTCTAAACTGATCACAAAAATCTATATTTCCTCTTAATTCTGCCAAATGTTGTTTGGGTTTTGTTTTGCCTCTTTTTTTTTTTCCTGGAGACCCTCTCTTCCTATCTTACTTCTTCAGTTTCAAATCCCATTTATTTTTATTACCAGCAAAATATTTATTTCGATTACCATCAACCACTTTTCCTCTTCCCATCTGTAGTATCTACGGAGGTGGGATAAAAAATCACTGCAAAACATGACCAAAAATCTTCCATGTTAACAGTTTTAGGTTAATGTTACAGAATAGTTCTCTGGTTTTGTGTTTGCTTTCTAGGTCGTTTCAAGCACATCATCAGTGAAAATTCCCCCAGTTTCTTCCTTCCTTAATCCAAATCTAACTTCTGCAGTTAGACTGGGCAAAGCAGTTAAAATTGCTTTAAGCACTCCGATAGTCCCTGACAATTATGAAAATGTGTTAGAGTAAGTATGTGCTTTAGAGTTATGCTATGTCACAATTTAGTCTGGTGTTCCTCCAGCAGTAGTTAATAAATATGAAATTACTTTACGGTACTCTAAAGGGACATCGTATTCCACAAATCTGCCAGAAGCTGTTCATGGGAAGTCACTGCAGGGGGTAAATTTCTGTCCTTCGTGTGTTCCTCTGTTGGTTCACTGGAACAGGAGCGGTCTGCTCATGCCTGGGCTCAAGCTCAGGAATACTGCTTTCACTCTCAAAACCCCAGTAACAAGTGGTGTCCCTCATGGGTCCGTACTGGGACCAATGCTACTTAATAACTTCATCAATGACATAGTGGACAATGTTTTTAAACTGGAAGAGAGAAGATTTAAACTAAGGAAGGAAGAAACATTTCATGGTAAGAGTGGTGAGACATGGGAACATGTTGCCCAGAACAGCTGTGGATACCCCATATCTGGAGGTGTCAAGTTCAGGCTGAATGGGGCTTTGAGCAACCTGGTCTAGTGGAAGGGGAGGTTGAGTAGATGATGTTTAAAAATCCCTTACAACCAAAGCCTTTCTGTAGCTTTCTGATTGTGTGGTCCTATGAATACTCCATGTGCACTCAGGGCCGGTACCCAGCCCAATCACAGCAACAATAATTCAAGTAACTATTTCGAATTTTTACTCCTCCAGACTTCTGCATATGTTTGTGCTAAACTCCAATGCACTTCCTTGATATCTTCCTGACTCTTTAAATAGACATAAAGAAGAATGTGCCAGCAAGTTGCATTGAGTCAAGTGCTACTTTGGTACCTCTTTAAAGCACATTGTTGAGAAATAGTACCCTTTTTTTCAGGCTGTGGACTGTAAGATAGGTGAGACTCTCAAAGTCAAATTTGCCAGGGAAGTCTACATTTCTCAAAGCATGATGATGATCCCGGAATTGATAAATATCCCGTACATTAAGATTACTAAAATGTTTCTCTTATTGCATCTAAATCTGTACAGAAACACGGAAAGGATAATAATGGGGTTTTCCGATGGAATAAGGGAAGGAAGACAACTTGATTTCATGCTGAATACCTAGATTTCTGGATTAAAAAACTGCCTCTCCTTAAATATTGACGTGATCATTCACAAGATTTAAAGTAGAGATTGCTTCTGGTCTGGTTGCATTGTCAGCAGTTTAAACTTTGTGTAGCAGAAGGTTTTGCTCAGGTGTACGCATCATTTCAAACAGAAGTTCCTCTCTGATTCATTTTGTGATCTCAAAACAAACAGCAAAACACAGGTCCACAGGGATTTTGAAGCCCATTTTAAGATTGCAAATCTTAGTTATGAACTTAAGGTAAATCATGAAGAGAGGATAAACCTTTGCGATATCAGAGAGAAGAGATCAGAAGTGATTCAGACCATCTCCGCTATGCCATGCAGAATATATCTTTGTTTGCATGAAGCCGTCAGAACAGCTGGCTTGACTATGTCTGGACTGCAAGCTGGTTTCTGACTTTTGCTCCAGGAAACCCATTTCTTTCCATCCATACAAAATACAGATCAGCTTACCATGTCAACATCCCTTTTCATATCAGCAAAATTTAGGCTTTTTGCTCTCAACCCTGAACTTGGATTTACTGGGCTGCAAAAACAGTTCAGGTATCAACATGACATAAATGAACTGTTCTTTCCCAAATATGCATAAAAATGCTGAATATAAATAAGGACAATTAATTTATTTTTCTTTTAATGTTACAGATTATTGAATACGTTATATATATATATGTATATATCTCCAGACATCTAGTAGTTAGGAACTATTCAAATGCCAAGAAAAATAATAATGACATGACCATAATGAATTCTGAAGGGAGAAAGAGAATGAAGGTTTCTTAAAAAAAAAGACAATAATGCTTAAATAGAGGTTTTCATTTTATAATAATCTGAAACAGAGTTCACCCAGAGGCATTCCATAAATTGGCACTAGATCATGAGAAAAGCAAAGAGTTAGATCTCCCAGTACCCACTAAGGAAACAAGAGCTGCTATTAAATACCTTAAAGCTCAAAAAAGGCTCCTGGGCTTGACAGTCCTCTGCCTCTTTTGCATTTTCTATAAGGATGTGTTTTCTCTAAACTCCTTAGGTTTTTAGTATCAAACCCCACTTGGTTTGCTCATTGAACTGTTAATTATTTCTGTGAGAAAAACAGCCAGAATACACTTAGCAGACTGAAAAAAAAAAAAAAGAAAAGAAAAAGAACCACCATGTTTTTCTATAGAAGATATGTTCTGTGGTTTTTGCAGTGATGTTGGATGTTTTAATAAGGAGTATTTTATATTCAGATCAATTTATTTGATGTACAATTCTATAACTCTATAACTGCATTCACAAGGGCAGCTTAAGCTGGAAAAGGGCTCTGACTATGTTGTAAAGGCAAACCCTCCATATTTTTAAAAGTTTTGACTTGAACCAAAATTTCACGAACCGCATTGTTGTATAATTGCAGTAGAACAACAGTTAATGGATGGGATGTATCTTCAAAGGATACTTATCAAATCATTCTCTTCACATTTCCTATTTACTCAGGAGTCACTGGATTTGGCAATTAGTTACAGGATGACTGATCTACTCAGAACAGACCAAATTCCTGGTCTTTTTGTTCTGCTGGTGATATTCAAGTGACACCTTGCTGCTTTAGTGAATCAGTGTAATAAGTGGGTAAGGTGTGTTCACCCAACACTGTGTCTGTGTGCCAATCCAGCTGTAGCTACCACAAAATATCCCAGATAACAGCTAGCTAGAAATGAGGAACATGAACACAAAAGTGAAAATAAACAGAGGAGGGGAGCTGTCAGGACTATGGAAGAAGAAGGTACAAGAGAACGACACCTTGAACCATTCCAGGGGTATTCAGTTTCTTGTCAGTGTTTGTCTCAAATTTTGAGTAACCCACCAAAAGAGAGTGAACTTTCTCACTTGCTTCCAGCTATGCAGTTGATAAAAGTTTTTCCAAAACTTTTTATAAACTTACAAAAAATAATAACAAAAAATGCATTCTGTATGGAAGGCTCACTTTGGTTTTTTTTTCTGAATATGATCTGCTCATCTCCAAAGAGGAGGTATGTATTATCATCTAATACTCAGAGGAATTAAGTGTTTTGCATTTATATACCAGGCAAACTGAGATGATTTATATCAGATGCTCCAAATTGCATTAGTAAGAATAATAATGTCTTGCAGCATTATTTGGTATAAAAAACTGTGCCCCCTTAGGACCAAAATAAATATTGTTTCTGACTAAACAGCATGGGGGAGATTGCAACAACTTTTGAGAGATTCATAAATCTACATTCTGAATCCATTAGAATGTATATATTTGGGCAAACTGTATTGCTTCTTTTTTTTTTTTTTTAATGGTGTAATGTACAATTATATCTAGCATAAAATTCTTTTACAATTAATTACCTAGGCCACTAATAACTTAAAAAATGGCAATTTTTAGCTTTATAAAAAAGTTTATCCCAGTTTTACATCTGCTCTATCTTTCTGGCTCAAAATTAATGCATGTTAAACTCAAAAGACAAACAAATTTTTGGCCCTGAAATAGATTTGTGCCTAAAGTCAGTAAGATGTCTTGATTCACTGTTAAACCAATCAGAAGAAGGTAAAATAAAAAATTGTACCAATAAGATTACATAAGGTGTTTCCTCATTGTATCTACCAGTATTTTGTCAAGAACTATTTGATTATTTTCTTTATTTAATCCCTAGCAGCATATTGTATCATTTAATCTTAATTAACTTGTCACCACTAGGAAAATGTACAATACCTCGAGCTGAAACATTACCTGATTATCTCAAAGTGCCAAAATCTACCACATACTACATTTTTACAATTTCAAGTTACTTCCTTATTTTTCTGTGACTGTGTATTTGAGTAAGTTAATAGAATATCAGTTTTCACCTAAGTAGCTTGGAATAGTCTTTTGTTTTGTGGGGTTTCTTTAAATAAATTTAAAAAAGGAAACATGACATACAACCTTCAAACCAGTTCATTTTTTTTCATTTGAGAGTTCCAGTTATGGATATTTGTTTACCATGAGGACAAACCACATTAAAGCAAATGATTGCTTTATGTGTGTATAAGTTTGTCTGCACACACACATGAAAGCTCAGGAATCAATAACCAAGCTATCAAAAAAATTGAAAGTAAAATGGTTTTTTTTGCTCTGGGTATGAAATTTTACTTAAAGTTCATTTGTGTTGTGTATAAATTTTTTTGTATGTGGCTTGAATATCTTCTTTTTCTACTGCAGTTTTTTATGTTTTTGTGAAAACAAAGTATTAACTGTTTTCTGACAGCTTATTTAAGGTATTGCTTTACAGTTTAGTTTAATATATGTTGACACACAGGATCTGTATAACTTATATGTTCAAAAGAATAAAAATACTTTATCAAATGCCTACATATAATTTAGTAGCTTGCTACATTCTTGATTGTAAAATCTGATTAATGTTCAACACGGTGTGAAAGAATTAAGGTAGGCCATATGAGAAAGCTGTTGTTGCTGAGAACAATGACCTTTCTTTAATGTTCAGAGCAGAGATATAACATGACCCAGAACTTTAAAATCTTTCTCCTTCTCCTTTCTCTTGACACACGACTGAGAAAAGGGATGAATGAAAATGATCACACCTTGCAGCATAATACACCTGAGCCCCTCTCAGACTACTAGGAGAAATTAGTCACATCAGAATTACATTTCTAAAATCTTTATTTTAGATTCAAATCTAAAAAAAAATCTTTAGAGTTGGACTTCAGCTACTACAATACATAAAGAATACAGATGCATTTCAGCAGTTGAGTGTTTTAAGTAAGTTATTTCCTCGAGGTGAGCAAAACTCCATGTCATTCTTGAAGAACTGGTGAAATACTTAATTTGAAAAATAATTCCAGCATTCTGTTTTCTGTAGAGGTTTGGAATACTTAAAAATACCCAGTCATCCAGGGAAGAAATTTGAAATAGAAGAAGTGCAGGAAGAAGTAAATCCCAAAAAAATGACTAAAAATATCTGCAGTTGCAAAGAAACTTCCAGAAAGTGAACATCTTTCCTGGAGATTAAAAAGAAAAATTCTTCAGCAGTGAAAACAGAAGCATTTTATTATAGTCTTAGAAATGTCTTTCTAACTAACACCAAAAACTCCTTTACCTCTTCTCACATCACATTGCTTAGGTTTTGGAAAAATAAAGGCGCTGGCTTACCTGAGCGTCACAATATTGGACTAAGGAATGTGAGAATTGAGATGTCCTGGAAGCTGCCTCCATGGGCACTGTGAGTACGGGAAGGAAAGAGCCTGGAGAGGACTTGATCATTGTTCTCTGGAAAAGGAGGATGGTGCGGGAGAGGAAAGTTAGGGACACTTAGTAATGAGTGGGAATTTCTCCCAAGGCTGCAGAGGAATCTCCACTCCAACGCTCAGAGCTCCTCCGTCCCCGCTCCCGCTGTCCCCTCGGGGCTCGCAGGGCTGTTTCTCGCACGGTTCCCTCGCTCAGCCCTGGCTGCCGGGCAGCGTTTTGCCCTCCCTTGCCCAGGCTTTCCCCGGGGCTCTCGCCCGCCCGCCCGTGGCTGAGGGGCTCAGCCGTGCCCTGCGCTGGGGCCGCTGCAGCCACTGGCACCAGCACCTTGACGTGCAACCCCAGTACAGAGCTAAACACTGTGTAAAGGCTCACAGATTAACAGGTATCAAAGAAAAACAGCAGGATTTTCAGGAAGGTGCTTAAAAGGGAAGAAATATATAATAATAAGCAGCGGTGTGTAGATAGTTGTGGTATATTAACATTTAATTTTAAGAATTGTCAGAAGTACTTAATGTAGAAAGACAAAGTTAGAAGGGTTAAGCAGAGAATGAAAACAGTGGAACTTGATGTTGTGTTACTTTATGAAAGCATCTATGTCATCAGTTCAGAGCCTGTGCCTGTTCCTCATTTCTAGGGTTTTCAAAATTCACAAACTCCAACAGTGTTCAAAGTATTAAAACACTGGGGTTTATCATTTTTCCAATGGTCTACTCCATAAAGGCATTGTTAGCAGGAGGGAAATGACACGTAAGTACCAACCCCCTAAAGTGAGTTCTCTAATACAATGTGGGAATCTCATTTGGAGTTTCTCCAAGGTGCCAGGGAGGAGTCTTTAAAGTCATACTCAGCAGACTGGGAGATTTAAGTAGTTATAATCCTTGTACCGGTTTTGTGAAAACAAAGTTTTGTGTTTAAAGTCCTTTGTCTAAAGAGTTGTGGAATTAGGACCTTGCTAGGTCCTAATATGCCAGTTTGCACATCGTTTTCAAACATTTTCTTTTTTTAATTAACAAAATCTTTGTATGCTGTGCTTATTGTAAATGTAAATGTATTCCAGAAATCCTTTACAGGGGTGAAAAAATTTGACTTAGAAAATTAGATTTGAAAACATGATATAAGTTAGAGATGGATTTATGGTGAGAGGACAGTAAGTATAAAAGGTGTATGAAAAAGCTACTAACAGAACTTGTAATACAAAGCTGTACTTAAAAGTAAAAGGACTGTCCAAATTCTCATTTACTGAGAAGAACTTAGTTTGCTTTCTGAATATTTATTACAGTATGGTTGTTTGGAAAATGGAAACCATGCAAAATCCAGATTGGTTCCTAAACTAAGCACACATGTAATTAATCTGTTTTGGGATTTCTTTAAGTAATGCTTAAAAAGTAATCCTATCTGAATGATAATCATTACATTCTGATTGTACATGGCCCAGCTAAGTAAACGGAAGATATTAAGCTTGAAAATTCAATCCAGTGCAACAGGACATTTTGTACTTCTACATTTATGTGTTTAGAAAAGACTTCATTGTTCTCTGGTTCACTGCTGGAATTTAGCATTTTTCTTAAACTGTAGCTAGTATTTTCAAAGGTGGTAAAGAGAGATAAATACTCATTGAGGTTTAGTGTTCACACTTGACTTGTATGGGGTCTTTTAAAATTCCTGTCTTTAGATACTACAAGTTTTGTCTGCGGGTATCATAGGAGACCTGGTGAGATCTTGAAAACCAAAATCCTGACACCCATCATAAAGCTCCATACTTTAAAAAAGGAAATTATGTTTGGGTTTTTTTGTTTTGTTTTCTTTTTCTGGAATCAGAAAGCATTAACTGATTGAAGTAATTTTTACAAAGAACAGTGAAAATGGCATTTATGTGAATGCTACATGAAGGAGTCCATACATATGATCATTTCAAGCCAGCAATCATGGTAAATCAATACACAGTTTGAAAGAGACGGGAGAAGGAGGGGGAGTAGTCAAATGACATCTACAGAGCTGGGAATATTGAGTTTAATCTGTAGCTGTAACTCTTGAGGGAATTTATGATGAGAAACAGCAGTAACTATTAAAAAGGCTTTGTAGAGTGTGGGATTACTTTGAATGAAAAAGTGATTATGTTAGTAGAAAAAACATGCTGAATTTCACAGCATAATGTAAGCTGTCAACTTTCTGTTATTTATTTATTTGGTTTGTTGTTTAAAATAATGCATTTTGCGCTCATTTCTAGGAATAATTTAGTATATTTTATTGCATCTAGCTTTTGCTGTGTTTTAGTAATGCAAATGCTGTAAATGCAGGTTTGCCCTCATTCCCTTAATAGATTACTGTTTTCCATTGCTTATGACTCAAGTGAATTGAAAAGGAAAAATTCTTCACTCAGAATTCAAGCACTGTGCAAATAGCCTTTTGCCTAGTCAGGGACTTCATCCTGTGGTCCCTGCCATTGTGCTTTCTCAGTGACTTGTGCATTTGCTTTTGCTGTACCCAACAGTGTTTTAATGATAGGCATACACACGTAACATTCCTAGACTTCTCTGTGCACGTGTAAAGAAGTACAGACAAAAAAGCAATCAGTGTAAAACTGTGTCTATGGATGTATGCACACTTGAATAAAAGTCTTACTTAAAAAAATCTTGTGAAGGATCAGTGAAATTTTCAGAAGAAAGTAATAAGTTCGTGGTTTTTTCTACCAGTTTTAAGGTAGCTGTAGAACTTCTGTTTTATTTTCCAGATGTGCTGAAGATTGAGGATCTGAAAATGAGCTATTGAAAACAAAGAACACTTTATTACTTTTCCTGTCTTTATGCAATCCTAGCTGCAGTTAGAAATAGGCAGATTCTTTTGTTGTTTCAGCATTAGAAATGTTAGACGTAAGGCAGGCATAAATCAGCATTACCTTGCATCTTCATAAAAAGAATAGTTTACTAAAATTAAGAGTAAGAATGAGCGTAGTCCACAAACTTATTACCATAATAGAGTGACAAACATATCACCATTGCATTAGGATTCTTTTTCATAGAGCTAAAAACATAAATAGGCAAGAAGTGAGAAAAATTAGGATTTGTCCCCGTTTAACAGATCCCTAGGAACACTCATTACCCTACTCTGATTTGATTGCTATAAATTCAATTAATTTTCCCAAGTTGTCTGTTTTTTCTGTGACATCAATCAGTGAATGTTCTCTCCCTCTCTCTCAACCCATGAGCCTTTCACCCTATTTTCTCTCCCCTGTTCATTTGAGGAGGGAAGTGACAGAATGACTTGAGAGGCCACCTGCAGTCCCGCCAAGGGCAAACCACCACAAGAGAATTGGGACCATTATAGATTTTCTTACCAATGATTATTACCCCATAATGGCCATGAGGATTTCCAAAAAAGCCAGCTCATGAAGCACTTTAATACTGTGGAAAAAGAAAGGATTAGGGGGAAAAAAACCCAGCTTTTGGCACACAAAATGTGATTACAGTTGAACAAGAGGCAGAAAAATAATCTAATGTATGGATATCTTCTGCTTTCAAAATAATCATGTCCAGTAGATGAGAAAGCAAAGAAGAAAGGTGAGCAAAATGTGCTATTGAGGCTCTTCTTTGTACATCCACCTCTTCCCTTTATTCCATGAACACCTTTTGCATCCTACAACAGCAAATTTGAAAAAAAAAAAGGTAGGAGATGAGGATAGGTCAGAATTCCTACTTACTTGAGGTGACATGTATGGAGTCTTTCATACAACTTCCTGTTGGAAATAAACCCAGGTATCTTAGTCTTATGTACAGAGCTAAAAGCTGCATGATAAAGGTGAGTTCAGGCAAAAGAATGCCTAAAGGAAAGAAACATCCTAGAAGAATGCAAATGCAAGTATTACAGCCATGATGAAATGCCTGAAAATGCAAAGACTGTACTTTCACATTGCCTTGAATCCTGCGTTTGGACTGAGTCCACCATATCAGCCTCTATGTATCTGTGACTTGGACTTTTATTTGAACTTCTCCAAGCACGGAAATGTGAGCACACAGAAAACTTATATTCTGTTTATAAAAGCGTGAGTGCAATCAACTTGACTAATTTTATTCTGTGATGTTTAAACTAAATTAAACATAGCTACTGAAGTAGCATACATATAATCTGTGATGATTTTTCCTTTCTGAGACAGAATGGTTCCTCCTGAGACATTTGCAAGCTGTGCAGTGTTCCTTTAGGTCTGGAGTGCTCTGTGAAAATTGCCCCAAAGATATGGCACATATGGAGATATAACTCTCAAAAGTCAGTATTTGCAGAAAACAACAGTATTTTCCACAGATAGCTCAATAATTTGAAATTCTTTTCAAAGAAATATTTCTGAAGACTTTTTTTTCCATTTTCTGCTTTAAATAATAATAATTAAAAAGAGAATACATCATTCAAAAAGGAAGACCTTCTTGCTAGAATTCAAAAACTGAATTTGTAAGGAGGCTTAAATATTAGGTAGGAGAGGATAATTGGATACACAGCTTGAGGGATTTTTATACTTTCAGACCTTTCTTAGACATCAATCAGAATTTTAGCAAGTCTCTAACAGTTCCATCCTCATCTTGCTATCAGATCTTCTTCCTCTTCTTCAGCAACAGTTTCTTCCTCTTGAGCTGAATTTTTCACTTTCATTTTGAAGCTTTACAATTCAGTGCCTTACTTTCATTTATCTTCTGTCCCACCGGAAGTACTTCCTCTTATTTATTTATTAAGTCAGTAAGTTAGTTTGTTATTTTCAATATATGTCACTGCCTTTTTCCATATTTATGAATTGCATCTGCTTGAGTTATCACCTTCTCATTTTCTAACGTTCATCTTTCACTGAGATGTATCTGTTATGTCCAATTTGTACACCAGATCAAGAAACACCTGGAAAATGTTCACTGCAAGAGTAGTTCTTAGTATACCTGGGTGTTGTGACTCAGCCCTAGTAGGCGACTGAGCCCCACACTGCCTCTCACTCACTCCCCCATGATGGGACAGGGGAGAGAACCAGAAAGGTAAAATAGAGAAAGCTTATGTATTGAGATAAAGAGAGTTTAATAGGGCAGCTGTATTGGTTTTGCACGGCCTGGTTTGTGGTGGTGTGGAGCCACAGAGGCCGCTTCTGTGAGAAGCTGCTGGAAGCTTCCACCATTGTTATCATCCGGTTTAATCACAGAGGAGTGACGAGAACTAACTCTCTGAATGCAACAGAAAGAACTCAGCACCCGCTCACTGAGCTGCTCCGGCACCTGGGGCTTTACAAAGCTTGTGGTACTGGGAGAGCAGCCTGGGGGCCTGGACAAGGATGCTGTGGGGGTGTCTGGACACTGTGGCTGGACAGGGAGAGGCTTTGATGTGCAGTGGGAGGTACAGCAACTGGCTTTGAGGTATGGTGTAAGAGACAATGTGTCACCAAAACCTGGCCTGACATAAGAAGGGATTTTGTTTGAGTCACTGGGGAGGCAAGTGATTTTGCAAAGAATTTGACAGCTGTGGAGGGTAAGAGCCCACAGGCAAGGGGAGCAGGGGTTGGAGAGGTGGCTGAGAGGGCCCTTCCAGGAATTGGTTAGAAAGGTATCTCAGGTGTATAAAAGATATGAGGGAAGGGATGAAGAAAAGGTAAAGGTACAGGCAAGGATAATGGCACAGTTTTTACAATCCCAGATGGGAAAAAGTGCAAGGAGCCCCAGGATCAAAGGGAAGGGGGCAGCCACCAGGATAGCAAGTGGGAAGGAATCTATGTGCCATTTGTAAAAAAGAACTTTAGAAACGGATTGTTAAGGGTGTCAGGATCTTCTATCGCACAGGGGCTCACCACACTGGAGCCCTTGCTGAACCAAGAAGTGTGTTTCCTAGTAGAAACTTCTCTGCCTGGTCTCAATTTTCTGCCAAAGGAGTAACAATTGTTCAAATGTTCCTTCAATGAGTGGGAAAGATGAGCAGCTGCATTTTATTCAATCACTATTGATGAATGTGTGTGTGTGTATGTGAATTACCACTGTGTGTGGTAATTATCTTCATAGCTGCCTTTGCCCATTCCTTTCCAACACATTGTATGGGGTTGGGAGAGGCCGGGAAGAATGAGACATGAAGACTCTGTACTGACTGTGTGCAGCAAAATTGAAGGGCTACCATGAGCCAGGTGAGTTCTCTGGCATGCTCAGATCCTGCTGCTGAGGAGCCAGCTACTCGAGAAGAAGATTAATGGAGAGACCATGTTGGGAGGGAAGCTGTGGGAGAGTTTGCTTCGCATCTGTGCCCCTGAAAACCTGGTTATGATGTGCTGCTGTGGGGTGCTGCAGGCTGCTCCTCCTGGAGAGCTGATGGTGAAGAACCTCAGGGGTTGCTTGCGTTCACAAGGGTTACTTGAGGTCATTTGGGGTTACTTGAAGTCATTGGAGTCCCTGGTAGGGGTTACTTGAGGTCATTGGGGTCCCTGGTAAGGGTTACTTGAGGTCATTTGGAGTTACTTGAGGTCACTGGAGTCCCTGATGGGGTCACTTGAGGTCTTTTGGGCTTATTTGAACAGGAAGCCCAGTTAGCACAGATGCTGCCTTTTGACTTTGCTGTTCATAACATCCAACCGGGACAGCAGAGACAGCAACTGGGACAGCTGAACATGGGTGGACTCATCATATTCAAGGTCCCTAAAGCCCTGGAGGTTTGGACTTCTATGCTGGAAGAAAAGGATGGGAGACTTTTTGATGCCGATGGCAACTCGGCTATCAGTTGCCAGGGACAGGGAACTCTAGTGATTAATGGACTAATATGAACTGTCATTTTCTACTTTATTCTCTGTATTTACTTGCCACACCCGGTGCAGGGACCAGACGTGGAAAAGTCGGGAGGCAATGTTTCAAATGTTCCAGGTTGTTAAAAAGGGTTAAGTTAATAATAACTAGGGTTTGTAAAGACAAATTGAGAGATAAGAAGAGAAGGGATTGAGAGGAAAGCTAGTGTCTTAAGAAACAATTTAATGGGTGAAGGTATGGCTGTTAACATCTTTCAAATGGGTCTTAATGTCTCTACCAACTTCAAGCAGCAGGTTTGTTGCAGAGCTCAGACAGCTCGGCTCCTGAAACAGACAATGGTCTGCACAAGCCTGAGTTTCTGAACTTTGGGGTAAAATGACAGGTTCAAGGGGAAATGTGTGGTAGGTGGTTCAGGAAGGCTCTACCTTCCTAATACCTCAGCCAACAGGGAAAGGAAGAGGGCAACCTGTGGCCAGGATCTTAGGATAAAAGGAGGCCGTGCCCTCCGAAACCTCAAGAGAGAAAACCCCACAGGCATGTGCCCCAATGGACTCTCACCCTTTACTCAAATAAAGTTGCAGGACTCCTCAGTCTCCTTTTTTGGACATAAACCTCTGGTGTTTTTGGATTTTCCTAACAATGCCAAAAAATTGATATATTTTTATTTAATACTAAAAGAGGCAAAGACAGACAAAAGTAGAGAAAAGTTAAAAAAAGCTAAGGTTACTTTAAAAAGCATAGGATAGATCATCACCACTGTGTTATCTTTGTTGCAACTGAGCCAGGGTTGAGGGGAGCAAAGCAGTTTTTGCCTTTTTTTTTTCTGCTGTTTGAAGCACTTTACCTGCCTTTTCCATTCTCGGAAGCAGTTTGGCTGGAATGTGGTGTCCTGTCCTCTGGAATGCAGGCATGGTGCCCGATCGCGGCAGCTGAACGTCGGTCCACTTGTGATGCTCTCGCCACGGGACACAGGAGTAGGGGTAGGGGTTCCACTACTCACTCATGACTTCGGTCCAGGGGTGCAGGATCAGGGGGTTCTCCCCAAGCAGGCGGTGTTGGCTCACAGAGGCCTCAGGGTGTCTTGCAGCAGGCGATGGCGGTGGGGGGAGAAAAGCAAAGGTCAGGGATTCTGCCCCTCACTTTCCCCTCCAAATTTTGCACCAGTTTTACCTTCCTTATTATGGGCCTCCAGGTGGGCTGCTCACAGTTCGTCCTGCACATAGTTTTCAGGTGTTCAAGAGTGATTATGATAAGCAGACATAATGACAAAACACTTTTCAAAGCCTTTCTCCTATCATTGGGCTCTTACATGTCTGGCAGAGCCAATGGATTGCTCCAGAGATGGACATGTTGCTGGCCCAGGCTGGACCAATTAAAGATTGTGATAACACATTTAAGAAGAAGACAGAATAAAGTTTGTGCCACAGCTGTAATTTTCCAGTCAGAGAAGAGTGGGGTGAGAACATGTGAGAAGAGAACAACATGAAGACACCAAGGTCACTGAAGAAGCAGGGGGAAGAGGTGCTCCAGATGCCAGAGCCAAGATTCCTCTGCAGCCCGTGGTGCAGACCATGGTAAAGCAGCTGTGCCCCTGCAGCCCATAGAGGTCCATGGGGGATGCAAATATTCACCTGCATCCTGTGGAGGAGCCCACATTGGAGCAGGTGGATGGCTAGAGGAGGCTGTGATCCTGTGGGATACCCGTGGAAACAGGGGCTCTGATTCCAGGCTGGAGCCTTAAAGGATTTGAAGGACTGCACCCCATGGAAGAGTGACCCACGGTGCGGCAGTTTTGGGAGGACTGTTGCCCATGGGATGGATTCATGTTACAGCAGTTCACAGGGAGCTGCTGCCCATGGGATGGAGCCATGTCAGAGAAGTTCACGGAGAACTGTCTCCCATGGGAGGGACCCCACAGTGCAGCAGGGGAAGGACTCCTCTCTCTGAGCAACAGGAGAAGCTATGGGTGATGAACTGACCATAACCCC
Source organism: Falcunculus frontatus (assembly GCA_013398115.1). Lineage (NCBI taxonomy): Eukaryota > Metazoa > Chordata > Aves > Passeriformes > Falcunculus > Falcunculus frontatus. The sequence continues at coordinate 764,082 of VZRV01005805.1, forward strand.
CATTCACTCTCTCCTTGCCCCACTGGTGTAGGTGGTAGAGCTTGGAAGGAGGGAGGGATGGGGGAAAGGTGTTTTTAAGGGCTTATTTTACTTCTTATTATTCTGCTCTGATTTTGTAAGCAATAAATTTACTTTGTATCTCTAAGGTGAGCCTGTTTTGCCCTTGACGGTATTTAGAGAGCAATCTCCCAGTCCTTATCTCAGCTCATGAACCCTTCATTATTTTTTCTCCCCTCTGTCCAGTTGCAGAGGGGGGTGAGTGAGTGGCTTTTGTGGGTGCCTGGCATCCAGCCAGCCTCAAACCACAACACAAGCGAAAGCTGCACACTTTTGCACAAAAGCAAAACAAACAATTAGTTCACTATTTCCAATCAGCAGGCAGGTGTTCAGCCATCTCTAGCAAAGTGGGAATCCATCATGCCTAATAGTGATTTGGGAAGACAAATGCCAAAACTCTGAATACTACTTCCTTATTCCCCTTGTTTGCTCCTTCCTTCTCCAGCTTTTATTGCTGTGATAGCATCATATGGTGTGGGCTATCCCTTTGTCCCTCTGGGATCAGCAGTCCCGGATACATCCTCATCCAACTCCTTGTGGACCCCCAGCCTCCTTTCTGGTGGGGTGGTATGAGAAGCAGAAAAGGCCTTGACTCTGTGCAAACACTACTTAGCAATGATTAAAATATCCCATTGTTATCAACACTGTTTTGGTCACAAATCCAAAACATAGCATCACATCAGCTTCTGTGAAGAAAATTACACCAGAAAAAATTTGTGTATTGGCAATAGGACTATTCCCACATTTTACCTGCGTTATATCCCACTGACTTAACTGAGACAGTTTCTACAAACATACCAGAGAACAACCTGTGTGGAATATGACTGGAAACATTGTAAGACACTCATCACATTAATAATGATATCCTAAACTGCTTACAGTGGCATGGAGAAGCTGTGTGCTCCAGTGCCTGTGTTTCTAGGTTTGATGTCAGGATGATGGTAAATATAACCTTGAGATCATCTGCAGGGTGAAAATACAGACATTCTCTGTGATGACATGTTTTCACTAGCTGTGGTCAGTAAATATTGAAGACACATGATTTCAAGTTATGTGGCCAATTAATTCAACAATCTGTTCTGCAACTCTTTTTATGGAAGCAAAGCACTCCTACTCACTTATTCTATCTCCATGTCAAAGCACTTTGGGCTGTAAAAACTGTCATTTGTGTTTCTTTCTTCCTTTCAAAAAATTAAATCTTTAATTAGCAGAAAAAATGAACCATATAGTGTGGTTTGCATTAGTCTTCAATATTAATAAGTCATTTAATAGTCATAAATAAAAGATGCAAATAAAAGCTTTTAGATTAAAAAGCTATTGAAACTATTGCACTTCAAAAACATGACATTTCCCTAACTTTTAGCCTTGACAGGCTTTCAAGGCACTTTCCCTTTTTTAACCAGCATAAAACAGTATTGCCGGGGCCACTCAGGTTTATTTAAATTTCAGTGACCAAGATTTGATGGTCAGGGCCTCAGCTGCTTTTAAAAAATTCAGTTGCACCACAGCTGATATTTCTTTGAATTTACTGATCCTGGAGAAAGAAAAATCCTTTTCAGACATATTATTCTTTATCTTTATGGACTCATATAGAGAAAACAAGTTTAAACTGAAGTTAAACAGAGTGTTGTATATCTTCAAGAGAAGAAAATAAAATGTTTACCACACAGTACACTATAGATTTCATTGTCCTTAATTTGGGACTAAAGCATTCAGCAGACTGTATAAACTACAGTATCCTTGAATGGAAAGTTGCTGACTCCTGAGTGTTGCTCTGGAAGCTGAGCTATAAGTCAGGAGGAGTATTGAGAGCCTCTTTGACTTGTTTCTTTGCTCTCAGGAAAGTGCACATCTAAGGACACCCCTCAAAGATATGGTTTGTTATGTTACACTATGTAAGAACTTTTAGAACCTGTTAGGAACAGAGATAACTTCAGTTTCTGTCTCTGTCTAGCTGGGTACAAAAAATAGATTAAAAAATAAAGTCAAGTGATTGCAATATTACTCACCTCTGGGCCTAATCGAAAGACTTAACAGATCACAAATGTTTTTATATTTGACCACATATGGAGAAAGATATCAAATACAATGTTTGCCTTTCTGTCTTCTTTCACTGTCATCATTGTAGCATGAATGTCAAATGTTATGTCAATGTGCCTCACTTCAGTAAATACAGTCTCCAGTGACTAAAATTTTAATACTATGTGCAGGTGTCAGTATTTTACAGGTGACTGCTGCTGTATCATCATCATCATTGAAGTCAATCAATTGTTTTCCCACTCCGATAATTCAGTTCTTAATGAGTTCATGGCCAGAAAAAACAAATGTTTGAGATAGAGCATGAGATAGAAAATGACACTTATGACTGTTGAGCCTTCCCATTACATCTCATGTCTGAGACTTTAAATTAGTAAAATTAATGCTGAGTGCAGTTTGAACAGAAGTAGAGCAGTTCATTATGATATTCACTATGGGATGAATTTTGAAAGCATGCCAAATCTATTCCAGCTTGAGCAAGCAGTGAGCAAAATGATACCTCATTTACACTGCCCACAAAATCCCAGGAAAATAGCAGTTTTCAATTGCCTTCAAATGGTTTGTGTCAAGCCCAGAGTGCAACAAAGACAGTATAGATAGTGTTGTATTTTTCTGTTACTAGATCTGAAGAACTTGTATAACTTACTATGTGAATTAAAACCAAATAATAAATTTAATTTTCTGAGCAAATATTTCATTATGCAGAAAAATATAGAAATTGTTGCACTATTTGTGCATGTGTATGTCCTACTCTCATGCTTAGAAAAGTTGCAGAGCTTTTTTTTATTTGCCCATATGGTACTACAATTTTGGAACTAATAGGTATAGTATAGAACAAAAAAACCAAAAACTCTGTGGTTTTGGTGTTTGAGCTCTTGAAATAAATATAGAGTTGTGAAAACTATTCCGAAGTGCTTTTTCTGGTAAGATAACTGTCTAAATAGCTGTTTTAAGGAAAAAGAAAAGGAAAAGAAAGAAAATACTTCTCATTTGTGGACACTGAAAATGGAAGGTACAAGCTGTATCAGCTGAAAGGTCACAAGTCCATGGAACCTGATGGGATTCATCCCAGAGCTCTGAAGGAGCTAGCAAATGTCCTGGTAGGACACCTGTCGATCATCTCCTGAAGGTATTGGGAGTCTGGGGAGATCCCTGCTGACTGGAAGTCGGCCATTGTTATTCCAGTCTACAAAAGGGGTGTGAGGGAAGACCCAGGGAACTATGGACCCATTAATTTAACCTGAGTTCCTGGAAAAATTTTGGAGAAAATATCAGTTCATAAAGGGAAAGTCCTGTTTAAACAATTTGACATATGTCTATAATAGAGTCACCCTCTTCATGCATGAAGGAAAGGCAATGTTTGTAGGTTTTTTGCATGCTAGGAAGGTGTTTGATACTGTCCCTCACAGCGTCCTGAGGATTCACGATGCTCTGGGTGAAGAACTGGATGAAGGGCAGAGCTCAGGAGGGCTGTGGTGAATGAAGCTACATCTGTCTGGTGACCGGTAACCAGAGATGTTTCTCAGGGTGCAGTTCCAGGGCCAGTCCTGTTCAATCTGTTTATGAGTGATCTGGATGCAGGAGTTGAATGTACCTCTATCAAGTTTCCTTATGATCACAAACTGGGAGGTGCTGTTGACTCTCTTGAGGGACAGAATCACAGAATCTATTAGGTTGGAAAAGACCTTTGAGATCTTCAAGTCCAACCAATTACCTAACATCACCTTGTCAACTAGACCATGGCACTAAGTGCCACATTCACTCTTTTTTTTAAGCATCTCCCGGGATGGTGACTCCACCAGCATCCTGGGCAGCCCATTCCAATGCCTATGCACCCTTTCTCTGAAAAACTTCACCCTGATGTCCAACCTAAACCTCCCCTGGCACAGCTTTAAACTGTGTTCTCTTGTCCTTTCACTGGTTGCCTAGAGAAGAGACCAACCCCCACCTGGCTACACCTCCTTTCAGGCAGTTGTAGAGAGTGATAAACTCTCCCTTGAGCCTCTTCTTCTCTAGGCTAAACAACCTCAGCTCCCTCAGCTGCTCCTCATATGACTTGTGCTCCAGACCCTTCACCAGCTCCACTGCCCTTCTCTGGACATGCTCCAGAATCTCAGTGTCCTTCCTAATTGGGGGGGCCAGAACTGGACACAGTACTCGAGGTGAGGTCTCACCTGTGCTGAGTACAGGGGAAGAATCACATCCCTGGTCCTGCTGGCCAAGCTATTCCTGATACAGACTAGGCTGCCACTGGCGTTCTTGGCCACATGGCTACACAGTTGGCTCATGTTCAGCCTGCTGTAAATCAGCACCACCAGATCCCTTTCTGCCTGGCCACTTTCCAGCCATTCTGTCCCCAGCCTGTAGTGCTGCATGGGATTGTTGTGGCCAAAGTGTAAGACCTGGCATTTGGTCTTGTTTATCCTCATATTGTTGCCCTTGGCCCATCTATCCAGTCTGTCCAGGTCCCTCTGCAGAGCCTTCCTACCCTCCATCAGATTGACACTCACACACAACTTGGTGTCATCTGCAAATTGACAAATGGTAGGCAGGAGGCTTTCAGAGGGATTTAGATAGACTGGAGCATTGGGCTATGTTTAATTGGATGAAATGTAATAAGTCAAATGCCAGATTCTGCACCTAGGGGGAAGTAAGGCTGGGGACAAGTATAAATGAGGAGAACAGTGGTTGGAGAGCAGCCCTGCAGAAAAGGACCTGGGGGTGCTGGTCAGCAGAAGCTCAGTGTGAGTCAGCAGTGTGGGCCCTGGTGGTCCAGAGGGCAAAGAGTGTGTGCCCTGTCAGTCCTGGAGTGTCTGTTCATTGAACACGGCATCACCAGCCAGGCAAAGGAAGTGATTATCCTGCTGTATTCAGAGTTGGTGTGGCCCCACTTTGAGTACTGTTTGCCATTCTGGGCCCCCCAGTTTAAAAAGGGTGTGTAGATCCTTGAATACATCCAGAGGAGGATAAAAATGCTAGTAAAAGGGCTGGAAGGAATATCTTATGAGGACCTATGAGGGAAGTGCTGAGCTCCTCTTCCTGGTATGCAGCAATTGGACATATGGAATGGTCACTCAAAATTGTTCCAGGAGAGGTTTAGACTGAACATTAAGAAGCATTTTTTTTACCAAGAGGGTGGTTGAACACTGGAACAGGCTTCCTAGAGAGATGACCAATGCCCTCAACAACATCCTTTAATTTTTCATCAGTCCTGAAGTGGTCAGGCAGTTGGGCTAGTTGACCATGGAAGATCCCTTCCAACCAAAACATTCTATTCTACTCTACTCTATTCTATTCTACTCTACTCTATTGTACTGTATTGTACTGTATTGTATTGTATTGTATTGTACTCTATTCTATTCTATTCTATGCTATGCTATGCTATGCTATGCTTTCTATTCCATGAGTGAGGTGAAGACCATCTCTGTGTTTGATTATTACCTGATATGGTAGGGCTTCATTCATGGCTGGAAACCCTAGGCACTAACACACAAAAATAAATCATGGCTCTATGCTTTCACCTCTACATGAAGATAAAGGAAATTCAAGTCTAATCTCTGTCTGTTTCATTGTAGTATTTCATAGCCTTCAAAATTTCTTTTCAGGTCTTTGCATTTTTTATGAGCTAATATACATAATGAGTCATTCCAATTGCTGCCTTACAGTGATGTTATAAAGGTTCATCCATTAAAGCTCTAAAATACACATCCATTCTATATACACACACATGTAATATCTATAATTTATGCAGAAGAATATGAGTGACACAGGGTCATAATATAGCTTGATGAAGACTATGGCAAAAGTGAAAGTTAAATCCTATATTCCTATTCTGAGAAACAATTTTATGGCCATTAAAAAAATTTTAACTTTAATGAGACAGTGAATAAGTTTTAATACTTTGAAAGTACTTTAATGTACTTCTGAGATCTAAAAAATTTTATAAGTGAATCCCAGTCAAAACTTAAAAAATACTCTTCATTGAACTATTAGGCTAAGGAATATTAAAAATAAAATACTCTGCCTGAAAATTACAAAAGATGCTGTTGTGTGTTTTATTTCTGTGGATAATGGCCGTACAATACTGAGTACTTTATTTTATGTATGAGATACTGGGCTAATTAATTAAGTGGGACGTATTTGGAAAAGATCCATAGTAACTGAATAATATATGATAGACGGATGCAGAGGTCATAATAGAGTATAAAATTTTCATTGACATTCATTTTGAGAAAATTATATTCCTTGTAAATGGAATAGTCACAACTGAGTTCCATCTTTTTCAAAATGTGTGAACTAAACACTCTACCACATAAAAATTCTATGTATTCTCTTAGAATTTTTTTGTCAGAATATGTTTCTGGAATTCTTTTAAAACTATTTAAAACATTTCTATTTAGCCTCTTATACACACATCCTTTCAATTGGATAGCTTTACTATAATGAATCCAAGCTGACAGGTCTTGGAGACAGAGTAAATAATTAAATATCAAAATCTCAGAGAGAACCAAAAAAACCTCTGGTGACAGTAAAATATGCATACTAGAATGTTCTGACCCTTTCTCCCACTTTCCGTTTAATTTTATCAGTTTTGAGACACCAGACCATATATAAAATGTTCTCTTTTTGGAGGTCCAGTGTTCAACACTGACCATGCTGCACTGCAGGGATTGTGACTAAAAAAAAAAAAAAAAAAAAACAGAAAAGATTAGGTTTTTGTGGCTACTGTCTCTAAAAATACAAAATATTAGTGAAATTTGGACACTGGAAATTGTGTTTGAGTAGCTTAAGAAAGAAGCCTTTTAGTCAGTGGAATGCAAAACAGATGCTCAAACAGGAGAGAAGTTTACATCATTGCATGATCCCATTAGGAAGGTAAATGAGGAACACTCTAAGTTGCTTTATACACTCTGAAGTCTCTTCTTTTTCCGTCTGCTTTTCAAAGGATTTCAAATATGATATTAAATGCTTGGACTCTTCCAGAGAAGCAGGAAGTTAGGACATGGAGTTAGTTTTCCCGGCTGGTTTTGAGTCATTTAAGTAGAAAAGCCTTGACAAAGCGCTTTTTAGTACATTTCAAACATGGATGCTGTATATAGGAATAAATTGGATGTGCTTTTAGGTTTTAAATCCCTGATCATTTTTAGATGTCACACAATCTAAGATTTAAGGAATTGATAAAGAGGAGAAAATTCTTCTAGAAAAACTTAAAATACTGAAACTCGATTGAAATTAGATAAATTCATTACTTAATTCAGTGTGTGCTTTAGTGCTGGTGTGTAACAATGGATCAATTATGTAGATTTATATTTATTGTCTTCTTTTGTCATGTCTGGTTTTGTTCATGCAAGTCTATTGTAAAGTTGCAAAAGAAAATGTAAAAGGGATAAATAGCAGGAAACAGAAAATTGACTACTTCACTTAGATATTAAAATGAATAGCAATCGAGAGGATTTCTAGGCACCAGAATAAAGTACAAAATGTGTGACAGATTTTTGATGTGCTAAAATTCAACTCCATGCCTTTCATATCATTGCATTTTAGCCAGATACACATTAGGAAACATAGTCACTAGGCTGAAAATGGAATATGTTTATTTGATAGCTTAAAAGGCATATGGATCCTAGAAGCCTTTCAGTTTATGTAATGGCCTGAATCTTATGATATTTAATCTCTAACATAAGTCAGAGGCCAGCATCTGATCACTTCAGTATCTGCAAATACAGGTACAATTTGCACACCTGTTGAGATTTGGGACACTGAATCTGTTTTTTACTAGAGGCTATAGATGTTAAGCAAATACTCTCAATTACGAATAAAATTTTGTTTTTGTAATGTCATAGAATGAATAAGGTTTAATGGGAGTTCTGGAGATTTTCTAGTTCAATAATCCCTGCTTGTTCTCTTCACTACAGCAAGCTGACCAGCATTGTCAGTTGGATTTTGAATATCCCCAAGTACAGGCACTCCATGACACTTCTACATATCTTGTTCCAGTGTTTAACCACCATCACATTAAAAAAAAAAGAAAAAAAAAAAGAAAAAACCATAAAGATAAAAGAAACAAAGCTTCTTCCTATGTTTAAATGGAATTTCTTGTATTTCATTTTTTTCCCATTCCTTTTTGTCCTGTCACTGGGCACTCCTGAGAAGTATGATACTGTCTTCTCTACTCTCCCTCTCAGACATTTATACACATTGATAAGATCTTCCTGAACCTTCTCTTCTTCAGACTGAACAGCACTCTCACTGTCTCCTCATGTGTCAGATGCCTCCAGTCTCTTAATGATTTTTGCAGCCTTGCACTGGACCTGCTCCAGCATGTCCAATTTTCTTACACTGCGGAGCCCAGCACTGGCAACAGTCCTCCAAGTGTGTGTCAGCAGTGCTGAGCTGTGGGAAAGAAAAACCTCCCTCGACTTGCTGGCAGTGTTCTTCCTAATGACGCCCAGGTTGTCATTGTCCTTCTTTGCTGCAAGAGCACACTGCTGGCTCATGTTCAACTCGGTGTCCAGCAGGATCCCATGTCCTTCTTTGGAAAGGTGATTTCTGGCTGGATGACACTTGCCCCCCCACCTGTCTTTCACTCTATGATCCTCAGATGCAGGACTTAGAAGTTCTATTTCCTGAACTTCCTGATATTCTTGTTGACCCATTTCTTAAACATGCAGAGGTCCCTCTGAATGATGGTGCTCCTATCTGGTGTATCTACTCTTCCATCCAGTTTCATATCACCTGTGAACTTGCTGAGGGTTCACAGGGTCTCATGACCTAGATCATAAAGGAAATTGATAAACTAAATCAGCCTTGCTATCATTCCCTGGGGTTTGCCATTAACAACTTCGTGCTACTGATCATAACCCTTCGGCCGCAGCAGTTCTGTCACTTTTCACTCCCATAAATGTTCTTTCACATGATCTGCAATTCATCAGTTTGTTAGTGAGGATGTTGCAGGGAAACATTTTTAAAAGCTGTACTACAGTCAATATAATCAACACCCCCTTCTTTCCACGCATCCACCAAACCAGTCATTTACAAGGCTATCAGGTTCTCTACCATTCTCTTAAACAAGTTTTTTCCATAAATTATTGCTGCTTTTCTACTGAGATGCATAGACATGGCCAGATCTTTGGTTAATTATGTGAACAGACATTTAAAATGCTTAAAGGTAGCATGCATATTAGAGTAGGCTTGTGAATCTGAGAAAAATAATACCTAAGAGGACACTTGAAGTGGGAGCTTGGGAGCAACTAGGAAGTAGTTTATGCAAAACAAATTTCCCATAGCATAATAGATCCAAGAAAAACAGTTTGTGGGATAGTTCTGGAAAGGAGAATGTGAGCAGTCCTTGGGCACCATCTGTTATTGGTAGGGAGCAAAATAAATTATTAGGCCAGAAAGATGGAAAAAAGTACCCAAAATATCACCCCAAATCAGAAAAGACATATACTTTGTCAAAGAAAAGGCATATTCTGTAACAAGTTGCCATGAATTGGAAAAAGAAAACAAAACAAACCGGAATCCGAACCAAAACCCAAACTAAGATCAAGCAAACAGAAAAAGGAGCTATGTCCAGGAAACAGGAACCAAGTCAGTGGCTGTATAAAACCAAAGAACAGTATTGTGTATGTGAAACTCACTCAGTAAAAAAAAAAACAAAAAAAACCAATAAAACCAAAACCAAACAAACCCTGCATAAAGAGTTATCCAGTTAAAGAAGATTTGAAAGCCATTCCAGATAAAGACAGTTAAAACTGCTTGACTAGGCTAATACACATAACATGAATATTAGCTGTTTTGCCATGGCTGTGCAGATGTTTCTGTGCATTTACAACCTGGTTGATTTTTAGTCCAACATTAATTTCAGTTTCCCAACAAAAAACCAAAAATTAGCTACATGATTGATAGAATTAAAATAATCAGTCTTGAGGCACATTTCATACAAATAGAAGTTTTTATATAGTACTCAAATTGTTTCTTCTTGGAAACTTGGCACAGATGCAGTGATGATACAGAAAGAATAGAAGGGAATGTAATAGAAATATGTAATGCATAAGAGTTTGGTGCGTGATCACTGCCTCTTATTAGACCACCATCTCGGGGGATGGAATCAGATTACAATGCATTCTCTCTTTGACATGGCATGGAAAATATCCCCAGGTTGCTGGGTTATTCTGGCAAAGTTGGTGAAAGTTTGGCATTTGCTTTGGGTATTTTTTGCTTCAGCACACATAGAGTCTTCTGAGTTACTAAGGGCAGTTTACAATTTTTTTTAGAAATTGTTTCCTTACAATTTTCACTGATAAGGAAGTGGCAATGCAAGTTATTTGCATAATGGCAATAACAATAAAGAGTAGTAAAGTAATAAAAATATAATGGCCAAATAAAGTGGAGTAAATAGTGGTAAAGTTATCTATTCAAAGTTCATAACAGTAACAAGAAAATAAATAATGTATGATAGTAATTACAATCTCAGGGCATCCAGACCAAGTTAGTAATAATAACTATTCCCATAGATGTAAATGCATCTTCTGCTAGTGTAAAGATTCTTATCCTATTACTGTATTTGGTGGACACTTTTGCCATAAATTCTGACTAGCAGTCTAAATGCATGTATAATCCATGTACGACATGTATTAAATCTTACAAAGAATATCAGAAATGTATTTATAGAAATAAAATAAACAAGGGAAACTACATGAATATTAAGTATTTCTCGACTTTCATAGTTACATCAATAGAAAGATCTAAATACATGAATTCCTAGTGAATCCTTGTGTCTCGTTTGATGATCAATAAGGTCTGAAGCTTGAGAAGTTTTCTACCTGAAATGCGAGTGAATTATAAAGAATGTGATCTAACACAATTCAGGGAGATAAAAGACACTGATGTCTTGGAGAAATGAAAGAATATACAGACAGCCAAAGAGCAGGTGGGAAGATGGCAATTGTGTCTTAGAGGTTGTGAACTGAGCTTCTGCTGGGCAGCATCTGGATGGACCTACATTAAAAAGTACTGAATTCTAGAAACTGTCACAGCAGCTGAGAAGAGGCATTGGCAAAGATAAGAAAAAACTTCGGGAAAAGAACTTCACTTCAGGAAAAAGATTGAGTTTTATAGCATCTCTTCAGGATATGGCCGAACTGAAGCAAGTCCATATAAAGTCGGGCCTTAGTGCAGACTCATGATCTTTCATAGAGCATTCTGCAGACATAAGTAATGATTTTCTAATCAGTAAACTGCAGGAACAGGAAAGATAGGGCATACTCCTTGTCTACAATAACCAGTTCCTTCTCTATCTCTCCATCCTTGGAATACAGATGGAAGAAGCTGAAGAGGAAAATATGGCAAGATGGAAATCCAAATAGCAAAACTGATCATCATTGCCTATTTCTCCAAACTCTTCATGCCATTTTGCTTTTTCAAAAAATTCGTAGTGCTTTTAGGGTGTTTATTTAACTTTTTTTTTCTTGTTTTATTTAGAACTATGGTTTTATTTTTACTTTGGTTTGCAAATCATTGTGATGTTTACACGCCCGTTCCAGTTAGCTATTCTTAAATGGCTTAGTTTATTGAACTTTCCTGTTTTCTAAAGGTCTTACTTTTATCCACTAAAATTTAGAGAAAGGGAAAGCTAAAATATTTAGTTGAAATACAGTAATAAATGAAGCACTTCACGAATCCTACTGAAGTGATGCCCAATTAGTCAAAAGTAGTTAGGAAAAAAAGACGCAATTAAAATCATTACCCATGTCAGCAGACGAATCAATATGGTACCTATATAATCACTTCCTCTCAATCCATAAAATTAATCAAGGACGGAATGGCACTTACTTCACCCAAGAGATGCACTGAATGTTTAGAGAAGGTAATTTTGAAACAGCCGGAGTGTCCAAGCAATTATTCTTCAAGACTGTCATGTGTGTTATGAAGGTAACAGTACTTGGCATGCCTTTTCCTTCAGCTTTCTTTATCCATGGTGCTCTCTGCTTGTGGGTCGAGCTCACCATTTTACTCTAAAGTATTTTATAGCTTTATAAACAGGTCATAGGAATAATGTTTTTCATACATTAGCTTTCAGGCTATTTTGAAAGCAAGATTTTTGCCATCTTCTGTTTTCCAGATGCTCGTTTTCACTCAATACAAGTAAAATGAGGGGTTTATAGCTCTTTAAACTGTTGGAAGTTATTTTCACATGTACCAGGAATAATGTCTGCCACCAAGAAAACTGGGGAATTAAGGGATGTCTGGTGTCTTTGGTTCTGCCTTTTCAGTGTTTTCCATTATAATTACCTGGCCCTACTGCTGAATGCAGAAGAATTAAGATGAAACAAAGTCATATATCATTTTGGTTCTTCTGATTCATCCAGAGAAATATATTTTGTCTAGAATATAGGTATAAAATACAGTTCAGTATGAAAATCTTGGATTTAGGTTGAAACAGGAAACCAGACATGGTACTAATTCCGGTAGCTATCATCTTCCCCAGTATGACAGGCACTGAATCACAGAATAAGCCGAGCTGGAAAGAATCCATAAGGATCATCAAGTCCGACTCCGGGCCCTGCACAGGACCATCCCCAAGAATCACACTATGTGCGTGAGTGCATTGTCCAGATGCTTCTCAAACTCTGCCAGGCTTAGTGCTGTGACCACTGCCCTGCGAAGCCTGTTCCAGTGCCCAGCCACCCTCTGGGTGACCCCTTTCCTAATATCCAAACTAAGCCTCCCCTGACACAACTTCAGGTCATTCCCTCGGGTTCTGGCATTGGTCACCACAGAGAAGAGACTAGTGTCTGCCCCTCCTCTTCCCCTCACAAGGAAGTTGTAGACTTGCAATGAGGTCTCCCCTCAGTCTCCCCTCCTCCAGGCTTAACAAAAGGTCTGATTCATGTAACATTCATGTAATTCATAGAATAGTGCCATGTGAGCTGGGGGCCTGAGGTTTGCTACTGCTATTCTTGTTAAGAGCTGGTACAGAGGAATGCCAGAAAGAAGCTTGCACAAGTGGGGTACACGGTTTTCCTATGATAAAGGGAATCTGCATTTTTCTCTTGTGCCCCACTCCACGCTTCACTCTTTGCTGATGCAGTCTCTGCCTACAGAATCTGAAATCTGGAGCGTGTATGTGGGAAGTCCATCCTTCCTGGGCAGTCAGCTCACAGGAAACTGTGGCCAGAGTAGGATATCTGTGGCAGGGGAGATCTCTCAGAGGACTACCAGCAACATTACTAGAGGAAAACCCAAATGGTAACCTAGAAGTAACCGATGCAGTTGGGTTGCACCAGTTGCTGGGACTACTGGAAAAAGCAAAAAGCATTTCTGTCTGATTCCTTGGAGTCACCATGAGGCAAGTGATGACCAGCATGTTTAGAGTTAAGAACCATTCAGCATAGAAATTCCCAGCAGGAATTACTTTCCTCTTCTCTTCTCTGTGCCTCTGTAATGTGGCAGGCTGGCTAGCTCTCAATCATTGCCTGGCCACAGGGAACATAGAAAATGGGTAAAACAAGATGAAGCATTGCCTTCCGCGCAATCTTTACTTGAAGGAGACCAATCATAATATTAGTCTGCATGCAGGGCTCTTGCTTTATTGTCTCAACAAAAATACCTCTTAAATTAACGGTTAAACAACAAAATATGTATATAACACTGAGATCTTACGATAGGTGTGTCCTCTGTTCTTATCAGTGGTTGTAATATCATAATAGGAAAAGGCATTCACAAGCACCTAGCAAACTCAGAAACATACATTCCATTGTCTTTTTCTTCCTTTGCTCAATTCTTGTCTAAATATTTTCAAAAACTACATTCAGTTAGGCTACATGCGAAAGTGGGATAGAAATAGTAAAGAAAAAAAGGCCAACTAAAACACAAAAATAGGATAATAGTAAAAAAAAAAAAAATGAAGTGACAAGCTTTTAAAAGTCTTTGATAAAGAGACCGTATAACTACGGCTTTGCAGGAGTCAATGTACATACCTAAGGACACTAAGGAACTGTCTTAGGAATTACCGTTCATTTACTGTGAACATGGATTAAAATTGCAAATGTTACTGTGTCAAATGGCTTATTTAATAATTTACCTTCCTTGCTTCACAGTGAAAAAGAGACATTTTCTGAGGAGATAAAGAGTGATAAAAAGGTTTCATTATACAGAGTGGTCAGTATAGAGGAAATCAGCATCTCTGAGAAAGTAGACAAGTATTTCATTATTTATCTACATCTAGTTTTTGCCAATGCAAAATCGTATGCTTTCATCTCCGTTGTTCATCTTTTTTGAAAGATAAGCATATGACCTTTAAATCTCCACACTTGCTGAGAGAGGACAAATTAGAATACAGTATGAAAGAAATGAACAAGGTTATATTTGCCATATTTCTAACAGGACGAATTGCTCAAAGAGGCTTGTGCAATTTTTGCCCTAATTTTTTAATCTTACTGAAATGTATTTATGCAACCAAATTGGATTAATATGTTTTTCTTTTATTTTTCTCTCTACCTTGTGGGCCAGAATAATGCCACATTCATATAAATAAATTGTCTACCTTTGCATTACCACTGGGTAGCTTTTTTTAGCAAAATTCTTCTTTGGAACAAGTAGAAATCTACATCAGTGTCCTCAGAGCACAAGTAACTATTAACCACATAGTTGACATGCTGTGTAATAACAGTGGTGTCTCTCAATGGGGATATTTCAGAAAGCTGTAGGCTACATCACCCCTCCTGCATACTAAGCATATATTCATGAGGACTTGGGGCAAAGAAAGTCGTGCTCTTTAAATTCATATCCTACCTTTCTTCATGGTGATTCTTCCTGCATATTTCTCTATGAAGATTCAAATCCTCTTTGCTGTGGAGTCCCACAGCAGGTTTGTGTCAGCTTCAAGTCAAGTTACGTGACTGATATTGAAGACAGTTAACTTGATGGAAGGAGATAGATGTAATTTGAACTTAGAATAGAAATACTATTAACGAGAATTAAATTTCTGCCTCAAAGCCCCTTGTCATACTTATTTTCTGTAAATATTGTCTCTATTCAACCAGTGAATTCTGCTGATTTAACATCTCGTAAAAGAGAACATTGAGGGGACAGGGGGCAGATGCTGGAGCGTGAGAAGGAAAGAAATAAAATCAGGTTCTGAATGAATTGAAATTAAACATATTATTGCAGAGAAGTTTTGAACAAACCTGAAGACTTCTGTTTCTTTATCTCACTTGTCTTGAACTCATGTAATTTATTGGTTGTTTAAGCATTGTCTGGAAACAAATCACTGCATAAGAACAAACCCTAGACATTTATCTGTTCAGGATTTGTGTTATGGAGTGTGTTGATATATGTGTATGTGCATACATACACATATATAACACTCTACAGGTGCTTACCTTAATTTTTGGTTTGGTTTTATCATCTCTATATATCAGTAAGAGCACAGGGACATAAAGTGTTTCAGAGGAAGAAAGCACCACAAATTCTCTGTGAGTTTCAATAAGATGTCTGTCTTCTCTAGGACTCAAAATCTTCCTGCAGTGTATAAAACTGTCATCTATTCAGTGTGCTCCTCATATTGGCTATTTGTAGTACAAAAATTTCAAGACACTGAAGTAATGCAGTAAGAAAGGTTGGGGTATCACGGTTGTTCTTTTTAATTTATTAAAACATTTGTAAGTCTGACACTGATTTGGAGTATTTACAATCCTCATAGGTAGCAAGACACTATGTAGTGCAGATTTTTTCCCTAGTACAATTGATTTTTCAACATAAACAAACTAACGATAGATTAATAATTCTCAAGAGATTTGTTCTTTTTGTTTGCTGTTATATTTTAAAATGACAGTATTTTGTGTTCTTAAATTGGCACTGTACTCTAACAGTCCTGTTACCACTTCTTTCATACAATTGTATGGTATCCTGAGTTTCTTGTCACTGGAAAAATTGACTACTTAGGCACTGACAGATGAGTTCTCTGAGTTAGAGATTTAATTTTACACTAGTTCAAGCAGTTTTATTTCCACTAGGTGGAGCATTGTTATCACACCAGAATTTTTTTACGATAGAAAGATTCTTTTGAAGTCAAGGAAGAGAAAAAGAGATTGAGCTGGAGAATTTGGATCCAGATCTAGATAAGTTTTTGTGAAGTGTGTGAGGGTTAAAGTATGCAAACATCTATATTCCAATCCAGTTTGATTGGTCTGCTTCCTTATCTTGTGAATTCTGTCCCTAGTTCATCATTATGCTTTCAGGCTCTGACTGAAAAACTGAATAATTTAAGGTAAAAGACATGAGGTTCTATGACAATCTCATCAGGGGAAGTGGAGGGGCAGGTATAAATCTTTTCACTGTTATGACCAGTGACAGGACTCAAGGGAATGGCATGAAACCGAGTTGGGGGAGGTTTAGGTTGGATGTCAGGAAAAGGTGTTTCATCAAGAGGGATGGAGCAGGCTCCGCAGAAAAGTGGTCACAGCACCAAGCCTCTAAGAGTTCAAGAAGCGTTTGGACAAAAGTCTCGGGCACATGGTGTGATTCTTGGGATGTCTGTGCAGGGTCAGCAGTTGGACTAGATGAACCTGATGGGTACATTCCAACTCAGTATATTCTATCATTCCATGATTTCTATTAAAAAAAAGTTAAGGTGTCTGCTGTGGTGAAGATTTCTGTGTCTAAAGGATGGATTGGCAAATTGTGAAATAATGATGTTTTAGGACATTATATTTAGTGCTTAGTTTAGTAAAAACATAATGAATTGCATACCATTTGGGGTCTAACAAACTCCAAAGTGAGTAAATTCAAAGATAAAAATTCACTGTTAAGAGGTGCCTTTTTTGAAACTGGGGAAAGGAGAAGAGTATTTTATAGAAGAGTAGCCCGGCTGAGACTTCTCAGTTAGTCCAAAATATGGGTGTTCAGAGGCTTAACAGATTGCAGTCAATGTTAACCTCACTCAGAAGCACAAAAGTGCTAAGAAAATTGCAACAAATGTGTGACAAAACACCAATGCTATATTCAATTATAGCAAGAATTCTGAGTCCCTATTCATAGTTATCACTGTCCTCTTATGTTTTCAACACTGTTCTTAACTGAAATTCCACGAATAAAAGCAGTAGATCAGCTTTTTCTGATGTCTCTGATGAAGATTCATATTCCCAATAAAGTCTTGTTTAGGCTTGAACCTCTTCCTGCTTTTTCTTAATTGGTTGCTTTGTTTCTTAATTTTTAGCCAAGTATACAAGAGGTAAACCACTTTGCAGATACGTAGAATTCTTCAGGTGCATCCAACCTGATACTTTGTCCCACAGGAAGGTACAAAAAGGGTCTTCAGTGCTGTAGTTGGGTCAATATGGAATTTTAAAAAGAGCCTGGCCACAGAGGCCCTTTCAGTTTCCAGTAGTTTCCATCAGAAATGGCACCTGTGGCAGAAGAGCAGTCTAGAGCAGCTGTTTTGAGCAGTGTTTGTGTCTGAGCCATTCTGCATGCCGTGACAGGTAGGCTGTTACAGCTGAAGCAGGCTGTGTCTGCTCTGCAAATGAGAGAACAGGTTTTTCCTTGTTAATACTGGTCATATACATACAAGCATCTACACTGCACTAAAATATCAGTGAGCAAATATAGGCAAATTAGCTTAAAGGCTGTTAGTTCAGCTATCAATGGCAGTATAGACCTCAGCCTTGTTTAGCTGGATGAATGCAGTGTCACTGGGGTGCAGCTGAAGGCCTGTGCTGATAAAGATTGAAGGCTCTTGTTCTTTGACCTCGTGGCTTTCTGACTCTAAGTTAAGGCATAATTTACTCTGATGTCCATTAGAGGATACTTTGTCATGTTTATGAAGTTCTAGATGTTTGATGTAGGTTCCAATGTCAAAACTGAGTATCCTTTTGAAGCTGGCTGTGTATGGATCTTCTTAAGGTAAACAAATAGTAATGAAATAGAAAAGTGAACATTAACAGACTGAGATGTAATGATTTGTAAACTCAAGCAATACAATATACTACTTACATTTCTCCTGCATATTTTTGTGTCAGTAGAAATGCTTCAAATATGTCTTAGAACAGGCAACTTTCACCCGCATTATGACTCTATGGACCTGCATAACACAGGTTCACTCTGAGGGGTGACAGACTAGATTGTCAGTACTCTAAATACAACTTCTTTAAAGGAGAGCTATGTGTTGTCATCAAAGGGTTGACACAGTAACAGATACCAGATTAAAAGTCTTTTTTCAGCTCCATGCACTTTTTTGGGATACTAATTTCTACAATTTACCTGACAGCCTAGCATAACAGAGGGCTATTGAAAAGGAGAGCAAAATTTCCTGTCTGGTTTCTTTAGTTATGGTTTTTTAGCTCACCTAAATTATCCTAAATTGAAGGAAAATATCTGTTATATCTTTTTTAAGTAGTAGCTGAAAAAAACCACAAACAGGACATAGATGGAATTCAAAATTAATGTTTTGCCAGATGAGAGAAGCCCAATGTGAAAAAGATTTTCTGCAGCAATCCACAGAATAAAAAGGTTAAGAATACACAGCGCTCCAGAAACTTGTTTCATCCCTGGCTTTCAAATCAATCACGCTATCAAATCAATAATATCATTTTTCTTTTTGTGAGACCTAATGAATAACACACAGTAGGTTAAGGAAAACACTCCAGTTTCTGTAGCCAGTAAGTTGCTGCATGCATAGCATTTTGCTTGTTATCTAATGAGAATTGAGAGCTATTTATTTTAGTGACATGGTACACAATTAAATCAATAAAATGTTTATGGGCAGTGTTAAAAGAGGGAAGTACCTTCCACCTGTTTAAAAATAATTGACAAATTAAAAATTAAATGTGAAAGACAATAACAAAATACCTGTCATTAATTTTTGTCTGAACTAAGTGTGCCTTAAAATGTGTGAAATCTGTGTCATCTATCCGTTACCAGGGCAAGCCATATGCTAATTTATCTCATAAGGATGCTATATAAGAAACCAAATCAATATATAGTTTAAAAGACTTAAGTCAAACCCATTTTTACATAGAATGACTAATCAACTACAAATTTTACTATAAGGTTGAAAGATCAGGTGGGGCTGCTGAAAAGTGTTAAGTGTTATAGTTTAGGGGGACCATAATAATCCTTCTTGGCTTTAAAATATGACTTTATAGGCTGCCTTAAGTGTGACTGAGTGTTGTGTAACGGGCGAGCACTATAAATAGCAGTGGTTTTTTACAACCCTGGGCTCTAAGAGTATTCTACTTCATCCCAGCTCCATGCTGGAAGGAAAAATTGACTTGTATGTCCAGCTTCTCTCATAGAGACATGAAATAGAACAAGTGCAACAACAAGGGAAATGTGTTGCTCCAGTAGGTCCTCTCTGGGATACGACAACAACATTAGTATCTCAGGACACCCTAGAATCTGGGGACTGAATCATCATTGCCATTTTCCGTTTTCCTTCACCCAGCGTTTACATAGATTTATTTATATCTTGTATTTCTGTTTCTAGTGAAAAAAACAAAAGTTACTCAGTCAAAGCCATTCTCTATTTTTATAAATTCTGGGTATTTAGTTTCAGAATTTTTGTTCTCAAGCCCTTTACATTTCTATTTCCCACTTTACCTTAATCTTGATCAGGACTGTTTTCAGCTTTTAAGTGATGAGTACTTTAAAGAGCAGGGAACAACTTAGTTACCTTCGGGTCCCTGGTAAGGGGTCCCAGCTCGCTGGCAGGTAAAGGTGCTTTTGAGGCTAAGGGAGAAAGGCATGAAGATGATCAGAGAAGTCTTTCCATCTTAGTGCCTAAAACATGGGAGCATCTTGTATTTTTTTCTTTACTTTTTCTTCTGTGAAAAAGAAAAGCTCTTCTTCTCTTCTCTTCTCTTCTCTTCTCTTCTCTTCTCTTCTCTTCTCTTCTCTTCTCTTCTCTTCTCTTCTCTTGTACATAGTCACAGTAGCACACAGTTGGCATCAGTGGTGTAGGTGACATCCTTTATTTTTTCTATGGAGTCAGAGACACAAAACTTGAGAATATCACTCCACTTGGCTATGGTAAGTCAGTAGAGGGCAGCAGTACATGTGCCCACTAAGCAGTTATTACAGTATAATGTACATTTTATTGATGTCTTAAAATGGATGGGTTGCTATATTTATGATAACATTTATTACAGGACATAGAGTTCATCTTGCTGGAACAAACCATTTAGTTCATCTTGTCCAGTAAGCGCTTGACAGTGGCAGTGAATAACTGATGTCTCAGAGCAAGCATAAAAATAAACAAGATGCACTCAGCCAATTGTGCAGTGCCAAACCTCTGCAGGCGATTAGATAAGACCCTCAAGCATGAAATCTGATTACCTTATTATCATCTTAGCTTGCATAGGCATGGATTCTAAGCAATGCTATTAGTAATCCACTCCTCTTTAGAATGTAGCTGTAGTGTTCTGCTTCAATGAGTTCCTGTGGCAACAATTTTCACAAACATATTATGCAAACTTTTTTCCTTTTGATCAGTCTTGTTAACTGAATTTCAGCAGTAGAAACATATGTTCATATCTAAAATAAAATAGCAGATACTTGAATAGACACTTAGCTAAAATACATTTTTAAACAGAGAATTTAGTCAAGGTTTTATTAAAAGTCATAAAATTATGAGTTTTCCCTAGTGTTCATGATTTTAAAGACAACAGAATGTGGGACTTATTTTCCAAAAGGCAGAGAAAGAGCTTTTCTCCATTACGCAAAAGAACTGAAACTCATCCTACTTTTAAAACAAATCCTGAGATTCTCATGTACCTACATGGAACTAGGAGCCGAGGATTTAAGATAATGATGAAACAAGATAAAACTTGCAAAATTCTGCAAGTTGATAACAATGGGTTTAAAATAGCTGCATAAAAGGGAGCCCATCCTAAGCTACAATGCCCTTGACAAACCTAAATGCATTTAGTAGTGCTAAGGAGGCTCAATTGATTAACCGCTGACAGACCTACCAAAGCAAATATGATAAAAACCTAACAGGACTCACAGTCTGAACAGCTAAAGTGTCTTGACTTCAATCCCTTCCCTCCTCCCCTTTGCAAGCAAGCTGGGAGAAAAGATACGGCTTGAAGAACAGCTTATAAGAAACTAAGACTTCTGTGTTATCAAACTTCTTACATTACTGCTGATGAAATTTGCATATTAGGACTTTAAAGAACATGACTTACTGTCTGTCTGCTCTTTGTACACTTCGTTGGCATATGATCATGACTCAACAACCCCCACTCTAAATCACCCATGGTCTGCTAGGAGTTTGGAATCACTCATGTTTATGTGGTGGCTAGACCCTGGCTGGACACCAGGTGCCTACCAAAGCTGCTCTATCCCTCCCCTCCTCATCTGGACAGAGGAGGGAAAATATAAAAAAAGGTTCATGGATTTAAAGGCAGGGAGAGAGTTGCTCCCTTATCTTTGTTTTTTCACATGACAATTCACTTAATTCATGAGGCAATTAATTACTATCGCACAGTGGAGTGATATTACTAAACACACTCGACTTTGGGAAACTTGTTTAATTTATTACCAATAGAATCAAAATAATAAGAAGTAAAACCAAACCTTGAAACACCTTCCTCCTACTCCTCTCTTCTTCCTGGGCTCGTCTTCACTCCTGATTTTCTCTACCTCCTTCCCCCACAGCACTGCAGGGTGACAAGGAATGGGATTTGTGTCAGTTCATCACACGTTGTTTCTGCTGCTACTTCCTCTGCAGGGGGAGTACTTCTCATACTTTTCCCTCTGCTCTGGAATGGGATGTTTCCCATGGGAAGCAGTCCTCCATGAACTGCTCCAACATGATTCCTCCTCATGGGCTGCAAATCTTCATTAACTGCTCCAGTGTGCGTCCTTTCCATGGTTTGGAATCCTTCAGGAACACGCTGCTCCAGCATGGGTAAGCTGCAGGCCAGAAGTCCTGCTAGCAAACCTGCTCCAGAGTGGGCTCCTCTCTCTACAGGGCCACAGGCCCTGCCAGGACCCTGCTCCAGCGTGGACTTCCCACAGTGTCACAGCCTCCTTCAGGCATCCATCTGCTTCAGCATGGGGTCCTTCTTCGGCTGCAGGGGGATCTCTGCTCCACTATGGATCTCCACAGGCTGCAGGGGGACAGCTGCCTCATCACTGTCTTCACCACAGGCTGCAGGGGACTTAGGTTAGTCTCTTGCCTTCTTCACTGGCCTTGGTGTCTGCAGAGTTGTTTCTCTCACAGATTCACACTCCTCTCTCTGGTTGCAGTGGTGCAGGGGTTTTTTTTTCACTTCTTAAATATGTTATCCCAGAGCTGTTACCACAACTGCTGATGGGCGCAGACTTGGCCGGCTGCAAGTCCAGCTTGGAGCCGTTTGGCATTGACTCTGTTGGACATGGGGGAAGTCTCTCACAGAGGCCACCCCTGTAATTTCCTTCCCCCACCAATATCAAAAATATTGCCATGCAAACCCAACAGTTAATTACTCTTTTCACAGGTTTCCATATCCTATATCCTCTCCTTTAAATACCTGTGAAATAGCACTTTACTGTAGACTTTACTGTACTGCATAAATCTGGCATTTTCTGCCGTAAAGTAGCAAGGAAGTGTCAGATGTCAGATTGCATTTAATGTTATAAAAGGACCATGCAGAATAGACAACAGTGAGTTAAGCATCTGGTTATAAGAATCTGGCATTTTAGTTTTTGTTTCCTTTTATTTTTTTCACTTTTCATTTCCCATGGAAGTGCTGCTCAGACAGTTCAGAAAATAGGTATGAGAATGAAAGAGGAAGCTCTATTTGAATTGCCCAGGGAGAGAGGGCATCAGCATGCTGAAATGAAATCTTCCCCTCATTGTACCGCACTTCACAGCAAAAAGAGAAGCTGACAAGAGCAGTGTTTGCAGTATCCCAGAAATAACGGAGATATTCCCAGATGAGAAGCTGAGGCACATTAAAGAAAAGGGGAAAATGAACGGTGTACATCCCTGTTTTACGTTCTACACACCACTGCTTTCAGTAGCACAAATATCATAAGAAAAGAAACAGTATTTTTGCTTATTTTTTCTTACTACTTCTTCCAGGACCACATGTATTTCTCATTAAACTGTTGTGGATTAAACACAAAAGCAATCCTGGGTGCTGGAGTCTTCTACTCTTTCACCTTTGTGTGCTTGCCTCTGATATACGGAGTCATATGCTCCTTTTCTCAGCTTGCCACAGTGAAGAGTGTGCTATCTTCTGCATATCCAGATATTTGTACCAAAGTGTGTTTTTCGGTTGGTTTCGGTTTGGTTTTTTGCAGATCTGAGAGCATATATTACTGTGAAAACATAACTTTCTAGTGGCCATGGGGTCACTCCACTCTGTTGTCTGTCATTATTTTCGATATGTATACTGTTTTATTTGGTCCTTTTACAGCCTGATAGGTAGTATTACACCTGTTGCCACAGTAAAATTTCATGCCACCATGAGGTCTTGGTTTCTGTAGGGCTTTTTCAGCTACATATATAAAACTTTGTCCTTTGGTCTTTGCCACTGTGCCTCAAATTGTTAATTAATTTATAGTCTTTCTCTGGAATGGTTTTGATTCTTTGAGGTGATGGGTGGGGGTAATGTTATGGTTTGGATGTTTTTTTAGGGGGGCAGGTAGCCCTTCTAGTAACATAGAAATTGGGACTCTAGCTACCATTAGGATATTTCCTATTAAAGACAGACTCTGGTTGCTATGGAGTTACTCGCTGCCTTTCAGTCTGGAGCTGTCTGACTTCCTTGGCTGCTTCTACCTGTGACATTTGATTCGCATGCTGATGCCTTTGCTCTCAGCACTGTGACCCTGAGCCTGGTGTCCTGGCTCCTTGGTACTGCTCCTTTCCAGCTTACAGATCCACTCCATCTCACTTTTTAGTGTAATGGCTTTATTAAGCAGCACTCAGCTGCTTTAGGCTGCAGAACAGCTGTTACGAGGGGATCCTGTTTGAAAGAGATATGCGTTCCTCGGGAGATGAGACCGTGCATTTCTAAACAAGGAAGGATTTATATAGAAACAGAAGTTCATTTTTAAAATAGTGTTGGGTTTTTTTTATTTCTTTTAATGATTTGATTTCAAATGGAACAAACAGAGAGATAGGAAGGATATAACATGCAAAACAGAAAAACAAGCGGGAACAAAGAGGGTTATTTGAGAAGAAAATTGAAAGCTTAGTTTTTCAGTTCTGTGGCCTTGGTAATTGTCTTCAAGAATGTAAATGCATTTGATTTCCTTTGAGGGAAGGAGATTTCTTTTTAATAAAATTTACACCATGAAAAAAATCTTTTTTTTTTTTTTTGTAAATAATGACTCTTCAATACTTCAATTTATGTCTTACATACCAAATAGTCTCATCTTTCCATTATATTTCATACTTGTGCTGAATGGTTTTCATTTGCTAGCTTGCTACTGTAAATGGAATTCATTAATCTGAGGCAAAAGTAATTATAAAAAAGAACATAAAATATCAGATTATTAGGATGATATCTTTCTCTGTCTAGATGGGTTACTTCAATCCATTCATCATCTCATAGAAACACTAAGTTACTTTAGAAGGAATGTGACCTGAATTTAAATCTGAGGACACATATATGAGTATGTCTAGGACTTAAAAAAAAAAAAAGCACTCCATGCCTGATATATTAAAGTCTGGTTGTTAAATGCCCAGATATTTCACTTCTGTTTTTAAAATGTGACTCTCACACTGAATCAAACTTCACAAAAGTGAATTTCATGCCTGTCCAGAGCACCAAAATGAAGCATGACTGATGTGAATATATTCAATAGATTGTAGTAGCAACTGTTTTCAGTGCGGGAAATGATCAGTATTTCAGCCTCTACCTTCCAGTGAATGGTAGAGAATCTTCTTTGCAGTCCAGGAGTGTCCAGGGACTGCCTGATTTCTTTGAATTGTCTCAAAACTGGGCAGTGGAGCCCACTTCACTTTTCCTTCCTTTCACGAGTGTTATAGAAGCAATCTTTTCAACCTCCTTGCTTTTGTCACAGCGAGGACTAGGAGACAGAATTCAGCAATACACAGAGGCAAATTTGTTTTCCTGGGACCTTGAGACTTGCTGTGTCCAGAGGGAGGCGGATCTCTTTCCTGGGGCACAGCACATGTGGGTACTGCTACTGCCACTGGTGCAGCACAAGTAGCATTTGCTGTGGGTGCCTTTTGCTGCGATAGAGACCAGCATGGGCATGTGCTGTACACCCTCCTACAGGATGGAAATCATTCCCTTTGTCACAAATTCTTTTCATCACTGGAGCTTCTCTTCATGGCAACCACCTCAGCTGAAAAAAAATCACATACAATATAATTCTCTGTAACCTCTTTTTCTCTCTTTTATTTGAATCCTAAATTAATTGCATATATAAGCAGGGCACAAGACTCTTCTTTTTCTTGTGCTTGACAGATTGTCAATAATGGCATGGACTTTCTCACTGCAAAAGTGAACTACATGTTTATCTCATATATTCCGTAAAATCTGATAAAAAACCCCTGATATACTCTTTGAAAATATATTTAATTGTAGATATCAGTAAACCATAAGGGCTGTCTATGTACTGTGAATTTTAGAAGTAAAAAATAAAAGCCTCACAAATATTCTGCTTCTGAGAAAGGATAGCTCTGTATTTTTACCTAAGAATGGATAGTTCTGTGATTTTACATATCTGTATGTATTCAAGCATATTGTAAAATTCAGATGGATGCTCTTGAAATGTGTACCTTTGAAATTGTTGCTAAATGTAACATTGCCAAGAGAATGTCTTCAGGAATGCTTGACTCAACATTTTATTGAAAAATATTGCTCCTTTTCTAGAAGCCTGGTTTTTAAAATTGAAGTGACTGTAGAGTGTTCTGCCCCGTCACTTAGCTGGGGTTCATCTAACTTTATAATCCACTTAGAATTAAATCCTTTTGTAGAAACATGTATTTATATGGAGCAGACTGATAAAGCCATGATATGAACATAAAAGTATCTCACTTATAAGAAGATACTCAAAAGAATATGAAGTACGATGCCAGCAGAGAATGTCTTTTTTGTCATAGAATTTGTTTGCTCAGAAATGGATTTACTATGCTATAGGAAGCAATGTTACCATTCCAGCTAACAAGAATCTTGGCTATAAAAAGAAAAACTTATCATCTTGAAAAAACACCTGCATTTGATTTTTTAGGTGAAATTCTAAATTTTCATGACATATCAAACAGAACAGCAAGTATCATTACTATATCATTAAATAACAAACCCAAACTCTGTGGAGTAGGTTAAATCATCTAAAACCTAGGTGTTTTGCTCTTTGGGACTTTTTTCATTGCAATTCACATGCCCTTACAAATTCTTGGAAATACGTTGTGGATTTAAGGAACGGATGAATGGTTTCACTGCAGGGAAAAAAAAAAAAAAAAAAGAAAAAGGAAAGAAGCCATATTTACATTTTTTAAAGGTATCCAGTTTATGGTCTCTTAATATTAATTGCCTCTGTATTGAAGGTAAAACCACAATGCAGCTAGGATGAAGTCTTTTTATCTGTAGGCAATGGACTGTAATCTTCTATTTTCTGTCTCCAGTTGTCAAGAATAGATAGAAAAATATCAACAGCTTCCAGTGATAGTTCAACCAGGCGAAAATCAGAGCACAGTCCCTTAGGAAGTCCTGATATTGTGACATTTGTGTCAGCCTAAGTCAACTACTCAAACTTTTTTGTAGGACAAAGTATTCAGAGAGTTCAAAAAGTTTACAACTTAAAAATGACGGAATTCCTTGTTTTAATTTGGTTTGTTGTTCAGCTGAATATCCCTGTGCTGTCACATCAATGAGGGCATTCTTTATGCTTTCCACCTCCTTTTCTTCTTCTACATGACTTGACTTTATCAGACGAGGCATTTATCAATGTCGTAACCTGTCCAGGAAAGTATGGATTCATAGGAAATCCAATCAGCAGTGTATGCATAACACCATGACATCACTAGTAGATACAGCTACACAGTGAGCTACTCATGAGAAAAGTGTACTTGAATTGGGCAATTTAAAATTTTTTGGTTAGATTCAATTTTATTAATCTAAATAAATTAATTCGTTTCAGTGAGATAAACAAATTAAACCTCCATGGAATTTCCATGGAGAAATTTCATCTAGAGAAGACTTTATTTACTATTCCTCACCTAAGTGCAATTTCTTTGTCCACCTCATAGGTATCATAGTACCTAGCTGTAAAATAAAGAATAGTAAATTGAAAATTGTGATTGGAAGTGAGATTTTTGCACAATCTGTTGAAGAGAGGAGGAAATCTATCCATTTCTGGTGTCAGAGTCTGCTCTGTGCTGGTTATCAGTAGAATTGTACTAGTACTTACAATAGAAAGGGAGGCAACTGTCAAGCTGAAGGGACTTCAAGGACAGTCAACCACAGTGCATCAGGAATTGTGGTCTGTAAAGATGCTGTGGGCCAGCCAAATCCATGCCAAAGCAAAGGTTGAGATTCTCCTGTGTAAAAACACTAGCTGTAATAGGTCCCTACAGGATATTCTGAGGACAATGTCTGTGCCAAGTTACTTAGCAAAAGGATGGTTGTTGTTAATGTTGCTGGAAAATGGTTTTAGCTTCAGTCCATTGACCAGACCAAAGAAAAAAATCAAGGTTGTCATACTGTCAAAACTTGACTCACTGCAACATGTGCTGTAAACTTATGCTGTGTTACTGAAATACATCTTCTAAATT
Source organism: Falcunculus frontatus (assembly GCA_013398115.1). Lineage (NCBI taxonomy): Eukaryota > Metazoa > Chordata > Aves > Passeriformes > Falcunculus > Falcunculus frontatus. Next base: position 791,917 of record VZRV01005805.1, read on the forward strand.
AACAATACAGTATGCTTCCTTTTAGTCTTTCTGTCACAGATATATCTTAAGGAAAAAAGAAGAAAGAACAGATATTAGCTGAGGAAGCTTCATTTGTTTCTCTGATTATTTTGAGAACAACAGAAGGTTTTTAAATTTATTTTTTAGCTGAACAATCTGAAAAACTCATACTGCTACCCATCCTGGACTTGCTCTAGAGCCATTGACTTCAAGTTCAAATGTTGATATTTATATGTAAAATTGTAATATGGAGCTTAATTTTGATGGGAAAATATTAACAAATATATTTTTAAAAATTCATCCCACTAGATAAAAGTGCCACACATTTAATAAAACCGAGTACACAGGAAGAATAAAAATTGTAATCAACTCTATTCTTCTGTAAATATTCAAGAAGGCCATTATTTTTAAGCGTGATTTGGTATTGTCTCCAAACCATTGACAAATAATTATTGAGCTCAAAACACCAAGGAGCATTTGCAGTGAAATGCTGACAAACATCTTAATTGTAAATCTCTGAAGATCTGATTCATATTAATATGGAAATTAAATATTAAAAGGCTAATGCTGGACTTTGCAGTCTGTTATCTTGCATCCTAAGTACTTGCAGTCTCACAGATCAAATGTTTCTTCAATATTCCAGAGGAAATTGCCTTTATTTTAATTCAGAACATAATGACCTATTTGCTTAATATATGCATATTAGAGGTATTATAGTTTCAGTAAAACACTGGAAATTGCTCCTCTGCTTCAGCATCCCTGGAAACACTTACTCACACCTGGGGCATTCCTCAGTGTGGATGGGTCATTCAGGGCACACTGGGATTCCGGCAAAGGGATTACCTGTGCCTGTGGTTAGCTGCGTGCCACTGGAGTTTCTTCCTCTAATTCATACTGGATGTGGCTACTCTGAGGGCAGGGGTTACTCTGCAGTATGTTCCAGATATTCCTGGTCCCTTCCTTAGCTGGGTGGAGTACTTGGCCTGACAATGCAAAATAGTGGTGGTAAGACCCTTCCACCCTAAATCTGTGATGCACCCAGCAATTAGGATGCCCTCCCTGTTCCCACTCTTACAGTTGTAAATATGCATAGGTTGGAATAATTCTGATTATTGACTTCAAAAATAGGAATATTTTTATGCAAATCTGTTAAACGAAGCTTTCACCAAAGTAGTCAGTCACCTGCATATTCCTAGGAAATAGTCTAATACAGCCTTCTTGTACCAAATTCTTTGCTAAAAATATTAAGATACGTTGCTAACAATAAGATTCTGATGTACTTGGTGCTTGTGTCTTATTGAGATCATTACCATCTGATCATATATATTGCACCATGTAGATTCAGAGGAACAAATCAGTCATGCAGACTTAGATGGAAATGGCCTGCATAGCTTCACACTGGAATGGAGATTTGCTAGAGGCTAAGATGTCTTCGGGTGGAAACACTACATCTCTGTAGAGAGCTCAGACCTTCTTTGTCAGAAATGGTGCTAGATGAAAACAGACGCATGCCTCAAGTGAGTGCCTGGTATTTCATGCATTGCTATTATGTACTAAACACTGAATCATATTCTTGAACTCTTTCTGTGCGTTAAGAAGCAGAAGATATTTTTACCCCTAAAAGTATTCAAACATTCTAAAGACATACCTTCTAGAAAGTACTAAATTTTACTTGGAAATAAAAACCCTGGAGAGATTTTTGTTTCAAAAAGAGAAGCAGTATCTTTTGCGTTCACAACTTCATGAGGAGATACATATTGCAGAAGGAGATGCTTTTAAATGTTCCTCTTTGACTGAAACTTTAAGTACTCCGTAGATTCTAAAGAAGTATCTCTAAAAAAGTATCAAACATAGTCATTCAGGCAGATAGATAAGATACACATTTTCACAGCATATGTAATTTTCTGCCTCAAGCCAATCATTCATTCAAGATAGATATTATATTATAATTCAGGAAATCCTACTTGAGGAGCCATTATAATTAGCAATCCTGAGCTGCACACTTGTCAAAAGAATAGTTTTGCGTTCACCTGAGTCAAGAAAAGATTTTTTTTCTCCTCTCTCTTTTCCTCCGCTGCAGCCAAAAATTTCCAAGCAGCTTGTCATCAGATATGTCTAAAATACAGATATCCCTAATGGATGGCATCTGATAAATTGTTTTCAAATATCTCACGGTAAAGGGCAGCTACAGCAAGCAGTTGCAATTTGTTTGATGTTGTTCGTCAAGGATTCATTGAGAACAGGTGACACATACCCAGGATGAGTGCATATTATCTGTCTTTAAATATTCTTGATGATAGAGCGTATTTATACTGTTGGATGACATTACATATAAAGGACAATTGTTTGACTGAGTAATAGGATTTATATAAAAATATGCTAAGCTACCTTTTCAACTTAAGATTGGTCTTGAGAAGTTTCTTCAAATATTATCAACCGAAGTAAGATTTTCCGTAGAAAGATTTAAATAAGCAGTCAGGACTTAGAGGAAGGAGCTTATTTTCCTAATGGGAAGCTTAATAAGAATTTGAGTTATCTTAGTGTCTTAAAAGCTTTGCAACCATTATTAATGAATGCCGTTAATCAGATTTTCCTGTCTATTTGCCTGTATGCAAAGTGACCAGGAAAGGTGCATAACAATAAACACCTACAATGCATAGTAATAGCATTCTATAGTGGTTTTTAAAACAAAATCAATAACTTGAAACAGAAATTTTACTACCTGAGATGGTAGTAAATGCAGATGAAGACCTACAAAGACATGTGCCAACAAACTCTTTAAAATAGATTCTTCGATCTGAATCACTGCTTAGCAGCAGATATTTTCTTATCCTTCTGGGGGTTTTTTAATCTAATTACAAGCTTAACATACTTATTGCTCAAAAAGTAATACTTAAAATTTAAAAATTACATAATTTGCTTAAACGTATCATCAATAAGGAAAACAAGCATTCTTGTACTTCTAAAAAGTGTGTTCAATGGACTGGATGTTTCAGACAGAATTACTCTTTTCATCTTCCTCTCTCTGTTCTCCAGACCTTTACTTAATCAGTCTCTTACACTCTCCTCTTCATTATTCCTATTTTGGCTGCTACACAATTCCAGCTTGATATTTCTATCACTTAATTACATTACTAGTAAATAAGTACTCATTATTAATAAACAGAGATATGTTTCAGAATAACACTAGATATGAATGATGCAGTTATCCATTGTAAATTGGCATTTCTTCTGGCTTCAGACATGACTTCTTGTTGTGCTCAGTATGGTGAACTCACATTGTATTTGTCTCCAAGATTCCTCTTGAAAATCCATATGTGGCAATGAATTCTTAATGGCAGAAATTGTCCAAAGTCAGTTGTAGAAGTTTGTCACAGAAAATCTAGCAATGGCATTTAGGGTTTTAGCCATTACTATGGTTCTAGGAATAAAAAGATGAGTAATGGTTTCCTAATTCTTCCCCAAAAGATTGTCCAAACTTGTTTTCAAACTGTATTCTCAAGTTTTTTTACTTTTCCCTGCAGAAGCACTCACAATATCAACCTGGAAAAATGTGCTCTGTGTACATAAATCTTAAAGGAAGTCCTCTGTTTTGTTAATGCAAAAACCTTGTCTGGGTCTGTGCTCTAACATCATTACTACTGTCAACTTTAAAGCAGTAATGATGATGGATTTACTCTCAGCATTTGTGTCATGATATATATGCAAAATAACATGAGTTCTCCTCTGCCTAAGATTTAGAAATTCAGTTTTCTAAGATTAGTCTTTTGTTGGTCTGCAAGTCACGTGTGAAAGGTCTTTGACGTGTAATTTATCTCTGTAATTTATTATTTTTTATCAATCAATAAATAATTTGATGAAGCCTGCTCTGTTCATGAAAATGCACAAATTATTTCACTATTTCTGGACCTTTTGAGTCACAGCTTTTTTTTCCTGAAAATCAATGGCTGTGTTGGCTTCTTTTTCCATATCTTGGCATCTTCTATTAATATCTCCCAGTGCATGCTGAGGTCTATACTTATTGTTTGACCTACACAATGTTCTTGTCCTGCTAGTCACCAGGCATGTTTCAAAAGTTATGGAAGTGTTTTGCTAGCATTCCACAGCTGGTGAAACAAGAGGCTCGAGAATGGTTTCTCTAGGGCTCAGAATCCATACTAACTCTTTACCCAGAAATGTCTTGTTTTTCAGTGTTTCACCTAATATTGCTGATGCCTAGAGAAAAATATAATGCAGTTTTTCTCAAATGTCCCACCATCTGCTTTCAACATCAACAAATGTGTTTCTAAATATATTCTTACCTGCGCTGAATATAACGTTCTTTCCTGAGATGTTTACTACTCTATTTTCAGTTGATGATTGAAAACATTTTAAGGACATCTGATCATATAGTTTCTGCACAGAGGATGAGAAGCATCTCACATTTTAGATGATTTTTTTAAAAATCATTATATGTTTATATCTCCCATGACTTCATTAAATCATCAACAACACCTGGTGAGATTAGTTGACCAGTTGATAGACCGGCAAGGACTTTCTGGTAATACTCACTGGATTATTCCATTTTCTAAGGTATTTCATGTAAGATTTGAAAGTGTCCTTGAATTTTTTAAATTAAAAAAAAAAATTATAATTATTGCAGAAATTATTAAGGTGTTTTTCAGTTATCTTAGATTTCCCAGCAGTCTCATAACAGGACTTCATTACTTAGGAATTGAGGTGCACCTATTGCAAAATTCTGTTTAAGAACTGTAGTCTGAGTGGTTTTTATTTGTGGTGTCTTCTATTGCCAGATGTACCATGATTCTCCCGTCTGAGCCAACAAGCTTCCAGACTTGAGCTAACAAATACATCCATCATCTCTTCATAGATGGTACATAGTTTGGATTACATGTAAAAATTCAAGCAGTCATGACACAGAGCATCCACAGCCTTTTCTAACTTCTCATAAACCTAAACAAAATGTCAAACCAGTTTAAGAAATCCAAAATAGTGAAAGACTTCCATTAGCATGCTCTCTTTGATAACTGAGGTGCCCTTCAAATAGACACATGCTTTGTGAAAATGAGTAATTATGAAAGACTTAATCAAAAAGCACTTAGCAGATGTTATCTCAAGCACTGCTGATACTTTTAAGTGCATCTCCAAGTGGGCAACATCAGAAACGTAATTATCTTGTAGGCAAGGGGAAAATTCACTCAATGTTAATCTAAGAAGTGTTTTTTATACAACTTCAGCACTTATGTGTTCTCCAATGACTGCTCCATAACAGGTGAAGAAGGACAAGTTTATTTTAGGGGAATGAATAGTGGAACAGATAGAATCTTTTATGAAAGTTCCATAAAACAGTACCACAAACCAGCAGTGGGACTATCCCATGAACTAAACCTGGGATTATTTTTGTTTGGAAATAGGCAAACAGACATAGGAAATAACACACCATTTTTTTTTTTTCCCCTTTATTCCATATATTATGCTGATAGTGTTATTTACCTGTACTGGAAATGGAGAAGGTTCAATCTTTTCTGAGAACTTTAATAGGACAGAAACAATATAATTGCATTGATTATTTTGTACTTACTTCTTGCCCTATTAGCTAATGTATTTGCAGATGCTGATCTAGTAAAAAGAAACAGAAAAGCAACTTCCCCTAAATGAGACAGCATTCTTTCCTCAGATCTGACAATTTTATTCCAAAATTGAGTTTCTTCTCTATAGAAAAGTTTTAATATCTCTTGTGGAATGAATATTTCTTGTGGAATGAAAAGTTTGTGTCTGTCCCTGTAATAATTCAGTGACACTAAAAATGTTCCAGATTTCTGAATGTTCACAGTGTTCAGAACTGGGCACTTCCTCTGTGTTTCCTCTGTCCTTAACGACTTCCTCTTTGTCCTTATGACTAAGATTCCCTATTGAATCTTTATTGAGTTTTTAGAGGGAAGGACACCATGACTCTTTCGCTCTTTCTACTTAAGCATCACCTTTCAAACATAAACTTGTTCCACCTAAAATTTCTTGCTTGTCCTCTATTTTTCATTTTGCTAATCTCAACTCCATATTTCATACTTTCAGAAAGCTTTCTTGGATATGCTATAAAATCTCTTCTTTTGAACAAAAGAATGTGAATGTGAACAAAAGAACGTGAATGTGAGGCATGCCTGTAACCTTCCTTTTGGTTTATGATGTGTATTCTTGGATATTTTTTAATTCGCTGACTTTCATATGTCTTCTAACCAACACTAATCCTTCTTTAAGGATTCTTAATGTTTTCAAACTAGCAAAGAGATTATTTCTAATAAACAGAACCATTTCTTCACAGACAGTGTTTTCCAGATTGTTCACAGTCTGGATTTTTTCACTCTCTTCTCTGGTGTTATTTTGACTTCTTCACTGCTGCTGCATAAATGGGCCTTTTTATGAGAAAGAGCTTCTTCATCAACAGTCTGTTTACTGTGTAAGCTGAGGAACTCATCTACCTTTTTCTTCATTATATAGATTTGCCTCTCTTCACCTGCACATAAAGTATTTTCTTTTACTGGGTTCTTGTTCCTTTTCATTTTATTTAGGTACTTGCTTTTCTCAGCCAAAACATCTCACTTGTTTTAAATCACTTGGAGCTTCACTGGCTTTCTCTATCCAGCATCATTTTCTAGTTGCAGTTTTGACAGAAGAGTATTCAAAACCTGGTTAATGTGAATATGCCTTTGCTTTTGCTGATACCATATTTGCATTATTTCTCCCTTGCTGAAGTTTTCAGTAATGCCAAAACTGGAATATGACTGTGAATCTCAGAAGAGGATGCTGTGAATTTATGTCCTTAAGTGACATTCACTTGACATATTAATCTTCTGAATTTCTGTCAGTATTCATGTCTTTCATGCACATTTAAAAGGATCTATCTTCACTGCCTAATTTCATAAATGAGACACTTATGTTTCAAATTTGCAATAAAATATTGCATTGATTATAACTTACATTATGCAAATGAGAGTGATACTAGCAATATATAAAAAGCCCATTCTAGTGTTGTGACATCAAATTTTAGTTCACATAAAATAGAAACTGTATTCATACATCGAAATAATCCTGCTTGACTCAGAGTTTCCCACCTCCAATGATAACTGTTTTGATCGCTTCATTGCCTATAGCTCTGAGTGAGTTGGAGAGCTAGAAATGGCATAACCATAATGAAAGTATATTAACATATTCAATCAAAAAACATGTTAACAGAAGCAATAACCCTCCTTCTGAACAATTCCTGGGATAAGACTCTCAGATTCAATTTATTTCTCACAATCTAAGGAAATATAAGAAACTTGGAAAATCTGCTTTTCTGAATCCGAGCAAGTATGGTTTCATTATATATTGGAAAGAAACAAGCTCAAGTGCAGTATTTTTCCCTTTTGCTTGTAACTTGTATGATGAAGGGATAGGTTTTGAGCACTGAAGTAAAAGATTTTTTAACGTTTGGCCCAATTACAGTTTGTCTTAGCAGAACACTTCTATTTGACAACAAATATATGTTTTCCATATCCTAAATGATTGATTTCCACCTTCCAAACATATTACTTCACAAGACATTATTTTTCTTTGCAGTAAAAATTATAGGAGGTAGAGATGTTTACATGGTACAGAGGAAAATAGTCAATAAAAGGGGGCTTGCTGGCTACCAACTCGCAGAGTACAATTGCCTGAACAAAAGACTTAGGTCTATTACAGCCATCTGCTGACCCATTATGTAGAAAGTCTATTCCTAAAGAGTCCAGAAGCATCTTTTAGTTGCAATATCTCCTTTCTTGAGGACCAAAAAAAAAAGAAAAGTTCAGAGTCTGTTTTTCGTACTTTCTGTTTCTCTCAATTTCGTGACTCTGAAAGCCACACAGTGAGCGATGTGTTGCTGGAGACAGCCCTGCCAAAGCTTTAGGCTTTTGCTGCTGTAGGTAAGAAAAGTAAGCCCACAGTGAGAGCTGCCAGGGGCATCAGGCTTCTCTGTGGACAGCAGCTGACAGAAAGCAGTTCCCTCAGGAACAAGAGCCACCGCAGTAGTGGCACGCCTGTTTTCTCTGAGGGCTCTGGCATTAATATTTTTGCAACTCCTGTTTTGCAGTGTCTGGCTGCCAGCTGGCTCTGATCAATTACTTCTTATTTTGCCTGTGTGTAAAGCTGGAACTGAAGTGGATTTGAATATTTCTGGCAGTACAATAGCAAAACAGGTCTACGTGGTTAAGATCTAGTCAGGCACAAGTCACAGAAAAAGGGGACATACACTGTGTAAAGTAAGTGCATATGCAGGGTGATGAACTTCACTCAACTAAGCCACAGAGATTTTCCCTGGCAGCCTTCTTATGGCTGAGCTTCCAAGTTAAAAGATGTCATGGGCAGCTGCTAGGGTTAATGAGATCAACCATAGAGTAAGTGGTATTTTTTTGCTTGTCTCAGGATGTGCCAGCAATGAGCAATCTTTAAGTTAGTTATGAGCACAAGCCCAGGCAAAGTGAATAGGGGAAGAAATTCCACATGGAGATAATCGAGAGGTTGGTGGGCACTATCTCTTCTGTATTTAGTTCTGACACTAACTCAAAGCTTCCACTGCAATAAATGGAACCTAAGATACCGTGAATTTGAGCACAAAAAAAATGCCAGTCATTCATTTTAGGCAACCAATTAAAAATAATGATTACATATACTCAGACAAAATGTGGTAACATGCGGCCTGCCTGATTAGTGTTTCATAAACCACTGTTGTATTTGATCATAAATGACTCATAAAAAGAAATTATGGTTTATTACTTTGTTCCTACTTACATGTTGCATATGAGGTTCCTATGAAAGAAAGCAGAAAAATAATGTCTGGTTACTACCTCCACAGCAAAAAGTGAGCTCATATGAAATTCTAAATCAAGAAAACAGATTTTATGGGCAGCTGTTTGTATAAAGTAATACAATCCAAGAACACAGAATCCCTTATTAAGGATAATAAGGAATGTAAGTCTGTAAGTGTCATATTGGTCAAGAGAAATGTAAATGTGTCTGAGGAAAGGATGAAAAAAATCTAAAACAAATGGATCAGTCATGAAAAATTTGAATATTATTTGGGTAAACAAAGCTCTTGTAAGTTAATTTAGGTGAATGTTCTTGCCTTTACATATTATTGTAGCTTCATAGCTCAGTCTTTAGAGAACAGGCTTAGCTCTCTGGTGGTGACTTGCATTTGAAAACTAAACTAAACCATATATTTAATGCAGAAGCTTCTTTCATACAAGTGAGATTTTCAACTTTTCACATGATATGTTTGAATCACTAATTGCTAATTGCAGATTCCCTCACTGTTCTTTTTAGTGACATATTTGTACCAACCACTGAAAGATTATATCGAGAACATCAATTGGTGCATAAATATTTATGAATACTTAAGTGGAATAATCAAATGTAATAAACTCTCCAGAGATACTCCTGGTATCTGAAGTGAATTTTAAGAATTATATAATGTGCACATATATGCTGTGAAAAAGGTTAACATTTGCCTTGCCAGAATCCCTCTGTTATTAGAGGAATTAATTTGCTTTTGAGCTTTCCAAACAAGCTTCTCACTTAAAACAGGTTTTTTTTTTGGTGGGTAAGAGATCTCTAGGCTAGTAAGAATAATTTTGTTCCCAGTTTACTTCTCAAGAGACAGCAATGCCAGATAGTTTATGACTTAAAATTTTATTATCACTGTAGTTTTTTCCCTTCAGAAGTAGAGAACTTCTTTAATTTCTTATGGCTTTATTATCAGCAGATTCTGAAAGGGAGCTCTGCTCAGTAAGAAAACTAAGCACAGCAGTAGGCACCTACAAGGCACTTTGTTCCACCCTGTGCAGCTTTTCAAGTGGAGAAGCCTCAAAAAGTGCAAAGGGAAAAGAGTTGTTCCCCATCCCTGCTTCCCATTAGAAGGACAGAGTATTGCTGCTGGATATCTAGAGGAATTTGCTATTGTTGTAGCGAATTGTGTGAAGTTGCCCTTTTTCTCTCCTTAGACTCAAAAAGAAGTACTGATTATGAAGTTTTATATTAGGATGTCTCTGACAACTCACTGGCTGCTAGGAAGCATAATTACAGGTCATATGTGTAACACAGGAAAGACTGATTCTGCATAATGGTGACATTTATGGAGATTTTAATGGAAAAATAGGTTTTTTTCATATTTTGACAGAAACTAAGACCTGGAATGCAGATATAGCCAATCCTACATATTCTCTCTTGCTGTCAAGATGCTAAGCCTCTGCGATTTATTATTTCAATGCTCCAGTCTTGACAAAATCTTTCTATTTACTCCTAACTTCCAGTCTACTTAGTCTTGACAGACAAAGCTATATTGTGTCAGCCTCACTGGAAAGAGACTTATCCAGGAATCCTGGCTTTAGGCTTTGTCATCACCATTCCTGGACCGCAGCTTGGTCTAAGGGTTTGTACTATAGCCCTTTACATTTCTTGTCTTAGCGAGTGATATGTTAGACTTTAAATCTAGAAGTAAGATATTTAAGAATTAAAATATTATAAATAATTCTTATAAATTAAGCTCTTAATCTAAATTGTACAAATTATTTCCTCCAGCTTTTTGGTATGGCAACTGGAATTTAGATTCCAGAAATGAATCCTCTCACCTCACCCTTTAAAGTACAAAAACTTCCATGAATTAAATGTAAAACTGGGAATTCATTCAAATTAATCCTGTGTTATTTTTTTTTAACTTTATTTCATTGTGGTTTCAAGGCTTTGAGCCTTGAACATTGTTATTTTGATGGCACGTAACAAACCTGATGGCCCAAATACCCTGACTCAATTTTGGCAGTTGTAGACTATGATCTTGCAATGAATTCAGTGACGACAGAGATCATTACAAAAGTCAGGGATCAAGACTTGACACAAAGAAAAAGCTAAACAGATCAGGGTCAGTGGTGTGCATGCACTGAAGAACTGATTCATGTGCTCATATCCTATTAACAGTTATTTAATGCTGAAGTGATTTGCTGAGTTTGTCCCTGGAAGATTTGCATTTCAACTCATGCAAAATGAGAAGCACCACCGGTTATTTCCAACAGTCTCACAAGAAACTGGCAAAATATTGTCATTCCAACTGAGGCAGATCACTAAATCAAATGAAACATAAAATGCTGAGGGTATTTTTTTTATAATAATATAATCCATTTTACACCACATCCCCTGTCTCTATTTCATGTGAGTAGTTATTATAGGTAAGGAAGGAAGGAATAAATGGTGCTGTTTACTGAATAAGAGAATTCAGCATCCAAAGCTTGGTCTTGCGTATTTCATTACCATTAAACACACAGAGATAAATAAGAGTTCTGATGTTCCATTTTGATTTTAATTTCCAAAGGCATTTCATAAAGCTCTATAATGTATGTTCACCCAGTGATAACATTCTTTTTAAATAACTTTCAATATTAGTAGTGACATGATGATCTTTTTTCCCATTAAAAATGTTTTCCTCAGTGATAAATAATCAATGTCAATTATTTTGACTCCATTTGGTGGAGAGATGAATAACCAGACACAGCTAAACACTGCTGCAGAACAGGTTTATGTAGATGTATACCTTTATTCTATTAGTATACATTCATATATAATAACAACAAATGTGTATTTGTAACTCCTTTTTTCCTACTCTTCATATAGGAGAAACATTATTTAATGTGTTGCTTTAAAAGACAGGAGCAGAAGTACTTACTAACTAGGGTTTTAAGCCTTCATTTAATTTCCTTTTTCTCTTGGGCCATAAAATAACTCATGAAATATGAGATATTTAGTATGACTAATTAATCCCCATCTGATGTTTTTTTCTAATATTATTACCATATTAATTAGCTAATTACCCTAACATTGCCAATGGTAATAAAATGAAAGCAATACTGGAACCACTCTTGTTGAGTTGTAGTCTAGCAGACCTCATTGCATTTAAAGTATTTCTGAAGCAAATTGCAGTTCTAGGGAGGAAAGGTAAGAGTTGCACCCTGTATCAAATCTATTTGACACCACCAGAAATTATACCAGGCAACTTCAAGGCAACATGCTTTTTATACCAATATGTGTAACTTGAGATATTGATATTCCCTTTCCTATCTATGAAAATATAACAGGTACCAAGTAAGAATTTTGAAGACAAGGAGGAAATGGTTCAAAAATTCAGCATATTTCAATTGAATACATAGATCAGTAGACAGAGAGATAACGAATAAATAATCAGACATTATTGTGATGGAATTGTTTAGAAGAGTGACAAACCAGGCTGGTTTTCCAGCCTCACTGAATGAATTAGTGGTACATTTCTTGCTAAAGTTTTACTTGCGAATTGTTGATCATGATCACTACACATACAAAACTGTTAGTCCTTTATACCTATGTTCTGAATTATCTGTGAATATACAATAGCAAAGAGCCAATGATCTATAGTTGCTAGCAGTGGCCATGCTTCTTGGTGTTATTAGTCACTGACGTCCAAGTGATCAGGCTGGAGGACTCATTGATCAGGGGCCAAAACCAAAGTGATTTTCTCATCTTTCTTCTCTGATTTTTCTGTACTTATGTCTGATGGTTTTATGTCATTTTCCTGTCCTCAGAAGGGGAGTCTAATCTGTCCCAATCATGTTTCTCTAGTTTACTTTGTTTTGTCAATCATCCTTTTGTGTTTCCAAGGAATCCTATTTGTATTCCCTTAGACTTACCTTTCTCCATCTTGCACTTCTACATTAATTAGACACGTGACTTTACATGTCAACACACACCTCTTTGCTTGCCACTTTGGTGGTCATTCTGCCCATATACTTATTAAAATGCTTATACATTTTTTCTGGTGAGACCATGATACAAAATATCATCAAACTGTTTTTAAACTATGTTAGTTTGTGTATAATCGTATTACAGGTGAGTTAACATTATTTATACCCTTATCATCACACTAATAATTTGTAAGTGCTTTAGTTACAAAGGTTAGGCAGCAGAGTGCCAGCTCATGTTGAGTGCAACTGAAAACGATTACTTTGACATTTTTCTATGGTAGCTATGCAAAGCGTGTTTGGTTAACTCATCTCAGTGAATAATGAAAAAAATGTTTATGCATATTCAGGGCCTGAGTTCTGAAATATAAATTTATTTTTTTTCAGTACAGCAAAGTAAATGCTGTAATAGGCTTAAATCTTTTGTTCAGGCAATTGCACTCTGCAGGCTGGTAGCCAGCAAGCCTGCTTTTTGGCAAAATAAAGAGGAAAGGAATAAAGTTTAAAAACCTCACTTTTCTTTCATTGCTAAGTACCTCTTAAAATCTTCTTTCTTTTCAGACTACATCAACACTATTAGCATTAGACTTGGTTGGAGTTTTAAAGTTGTAGCGATGGTAAAGATCCTCTCTGATGAGTTCAATTTGCAGTCTAATAATCTAAACTGAGTCCATGAAGGTAGTCTGATGCAATCCCACAAAAAGGAGGCTGTGTCAAAATGAGGCGTGTCCTGGCACCAGTTAATGTTTCCACACAATCTTCACTCAGTGCTCTGTCCAAGCAGTTCCTTAAATGTGCTCAAATTGCTTATACAAACAAGTGCTCATCACAGTGTAAAAGGATCAAGACAGTAGAAAAATGTTCAGTGTTTGCTTCACAATTTTATAGCTGTCCTTGGAGCAATCCAAATCTCAGCGGGACCCCTTGAAGTGGGTGATACTACATTATCACCATAGAACACGTGCACTCACATTAGTCATGCTACAATGACATTTAAACTGTGCTTGCTTATCTGAAGAGAAAGAAATCATAAATCCTATCTTAAGCTTTCCTAGAACTTTCTGCTTGTAGCTTTTTCACTGCAAGTTCACCTTTATTATCTTTTTTCCTCAGGTGCTTGTTCCCACTGGCTGATAATCCTAGGACCTGATATACCGCCTTCACAAGTGCCTGGCAAAACTTGCTCCAAATCAAATGTTTTGTTTAGATTTCTGTTCCATTCTTGTGGATAGCTAAAGGAAAGTCTTTGACTAAAAAGTGTTATTTTCCTTCATTATGTTCTACAAGACACCTTGAATTATACTCTTCTGTGCAAATGAGTGCATTCAAAACACCACAGGAATAAAGAAAGCAGCCTGTTTCCTAAATTTTCTCTGGGATAACTTAGGTGAAAACATGGGGAATCTTGACTGATTGTTTGTGCAAAGCTACTTTATATTCTCATCACAGTTGAATCTCATTCATTTATAACACTGAGAATTTTTTGGGAATACATCTTAAGAACCAGAAAGTAAGGGAAGTTCGTCTTACAGCATAAGATACAAAGATGTCTTTACAATGTATTTCGTGCTTTAATCAATGATAGTGCTTTGCAGTTTATAAGTTGCTGTTGAAGTGCATTGCTTTTGAAAGGTAGAAATGGTTTTCAAAAATGTATTTATTAATATATTTTCTCTATCTTAAAAAATGAAAAAGCTATTACCCATTCCTTATGGGCATTTCCAGAGCAGCTGCCATTTCACTCATCAACAGTATAGTAAATGCAAATCGACTCAAAGATGAAAACCGATACTTTAGCTAGCTAATACGTGAATATTTCTCGCACTCACATCTATTGAATGTCAGCTCTATGTTATGTTTATTTCAGTACGAGAGATTTCTAAAATGCTCTTAAAGTTCTTCACCTTGTTAGATAACTTTTGAAGTTGAAAGAGTTTTTCTTCTCTGCTTGTTGCTGAACAATATTTTCATGGTTGTCAATGCAATTAATGTAGTTACATACCACATGTTGGTTGATTACACCTCTTCAAATTTTCTGATGTCATGGAGAATGCAAAAAATATCTTTTTCAAATGGAGGGGAGAAGGGAAGTAGATATTACTAGAGCTGTTAATCAGGATATTGGTAACTGCCGAGGTAAAAGTTCACTTTTCAATCTGTTTGAGGAAGGTCTGTAATTTACTCCCATGACACGCTGGAAGCCATTCTGTCCCAACTCTCTTATGCCAGAAGAACTCCTGGAAGATACCTCACTGGGTTGGACAAAGGATCCATTTAGCTCAATATCAAATCTCTCACAGTGGCAAAAGAAGTTATCACTACTGTATGCATGCTCTGTATGTAGTTGTCACCACAGAGAGCATACAAGCTTGAAGGCTGTATACAGAACATTCCCATCAAAACTATTACTATCCTCAGTTGTTGAACAAGAAATCAGAGGGCACATAACTGACTTTGCCTCTTACAACCTACTCATGGGCCTGTTGTCTGTGAAGTTGCTCAAATGATTGCTGAACCTGCTGATGCTACGTTCCTCCAAAATTTACTGTTGCAACAAGTTCCAGAAGATTGCTTATTGTTAGATAAGGTTTAAACACTTGTTTAAAGCCAATCTCCTATTAGTTTCCATTGTCCTCTGATTTTACTGTTACATTTTCAGTCTATAAATCAATTTATGATTTTGTAAATATTAATCCTCTCCCTATCAAGCAAAAATACAGGCTGGAAGAATAGACTGAGAGAAGCCCTGAGGAGAGAGACCTTGGGATGTTGATTAATGAGAGCTCAACAGGTACAGTTGCCACCCAGAAAGCCAGCTGTATCCTGGGACCTCATTGAAGGAAACTCGGCCAGCAGGTAGAGGAAGGTGGTTCTCTTGTTAGACCAACCCCACCTGGAGTACTGCATCCAGCTCTGGAGACCCAGCATAGGAAAGATGTGGACCTATTCGAGTGAGTCCAGAAGAGGTCCATGAAGACGGTCATAGATCTGGAGAACCTTCAAGACAGGCTGGGAAAGTTGGGGCTGTTCAGCCTGGGAAAGAGAATACAGGGACACCTTACAGCAGCTGAGTAGCGACTTTTTACAAGACCATGTAGCTATCAGACAAGTGAAACGACTTTTAACTGGAGGAGGGTAGATTTATCATGAAGGTGGTGAAGCACTGACAAAAGTGGCCCAAAGAAGCTGTGGATGCCCCATTCCTGGAATTGTTCAAGGCCAGGTTGGATGGAACTTGGAGTGACCTGATCTAGTGGAAGGTGTCCCTGCCAATGACAGGGGCTTGGAACTAGATGGTCTTCTAGGTCTCTTTCAACCCAAACTATTCTATGATTCATTTCTTTGGCTTTTTTTTTTTTTTGTCTGCTCAGCATACTGAACTAATGATTTCAGCAAATTGCTAATGACAGCTCCAAGTTCTCTTTCCTGGATTGCAATTGCCAGCTCCGACTTCGGTCTTACTTACATCTGACTTAGATACATTCTCCTAGATGCATTACTTTCTAGTTCAATAAGCTTAAGTGAAGATTACTTGCTACCATTTTGTTGAAATTCTACCTGATATCCCTCTGACAGACAGTATAGGCCAGTTCCACGTATGTTTAATGAGATAGTTGACTTATACTCTTCTTTTGGATTAGATTTTGATGGGTTGTTGTTTAAATGATGCAGCACATATATTTAATATTTGTTTTTTTATTGCAGCAGTCACTAATAAACTCACTTTTAAATGAACACACCATACCTAGCTAATTGTAAGAAAAGATACTTTACATACTTTTCCTGTAGATGTAGTATAAAAGTCCTGGTTCTTCTGAATATCAAAGCAGAAGCTTTCTTTAACTGCAAGCTTATAATTCTCCTTTTTCTTAGGAATAATTGGAGTTGAAGGAGTTGAAGAAATGACATCATTTTTACTTGATGATAATGTTGCCTACAAACCAGGCTCTGGACAAATTGCCCTTCCCAATCGTTATTGAGAGTCTTAATAAATCTTCGTAAAGCACATGTAATCCAAGAATTTCTGATGACTATGAACTCTTCAGACCTTTTTACACTAAACATAGAGACTCATTTGTATCTGTGATCCCCTTTTCTCTTAAGCTATTAAAAATTTATCTAAAAAACACTCTCAGACTTACGGTATATTGCAAGTCCACCAAAGTCAGGTAGTTTTATGTGCTTCAGTGTGTAAAAGGCATTATGTCAGAGGCTGTCCAGTCACCAGTTCCTCTTTCCCTGGGGAGGATGTATTTTTCAGAACCTGACCAGTATGATTTACTCACAAGACCATACAATCCAGAAGTGCTCCATATGAAAATTAATTTAGCAGTTATATAAGATACCTGCAATGAGAAACAGGATGGTACGTGGATCTAATCTTAGTTACTCCAAGCATCTTACTTAGCTGCTGCTAAGGTTAGGAACCTAGGCTGGCCAGGAATCATTGAACTCCAGGCAAATCTGTCTCAACAGCGAATACCAGTGCTGCCTCTTAGTATGAACAGTCATTCCTCCTGGAATTGCCTTTGGACCAGAGGAGAGAATAATTTTTTATCTAGTTCTTCTTTACAGGATAGGTATGTTCTCAGATCCAGCAAACACGCATAGATTTCCATCATTATCAATAGCAAAGTGTCTGGTTGAGGCTGCCTTGTTATAAAGCAAACTTCCGCTTCTGTACACTGAGACAAATCAAAAGTGTCCCACACAGTAAGCTCCCTGAGAGCAGAATCTGACCCATACTTTCAATTACCTGGTATTTTTTTCTAGTGAAGACAGTACAACAACCTTCAGTGTTAAAAATAAGCATTCCATTTTTCTGAGTTTATGAATTAAAGTCTCATTCGGTAGCTCCAACTACCTGTAAATTATTATATGAAAGAAGAAAATATTTCTAAATCCTTTGAATTCACTAAAAAGAAATTAATTAAAGTTTAAAAGACAAGGTCATTGTATTTTTGAGGTTAGATGAAATCTTGGAAGCTGAGTCTAGACCTCTCAGCAACATCATACAATGCTCTTTGTAGAATCACAGGATCATAGAATATCAGGCTGGAAAGCAACTTCAAGGATGATCTGGTTCAATCATTCTTGGAATAAGCACGGTCTAGACAAAATGACCCAGTGCCCTGTCCAGCCAAATTTTAGAAGTGTCCAACACTGGGGAATCCTCCATTTCTCTGGAGAGATTATATTTCCATGGCTGATTGTTTTCACTGTGAAAAATTGACCTCTTGTGTCTAATTGGAATCTCCCCAGGTGTAACTGAAACCCATTAGCCCTCGTCTCTTCCACGTGACTCCTGGTAAAAATAGAGTCTCCATCTTGTTTGCAGTCACCCATTAAATAGTGGCACATAGTGATATGGTCTACCCTAAGCCTTCTCTAAAGGCTGAACAAACCCAGCCTTTCCTCACATGTCAGGCTTCCCAGTCCTTTGATCATCTTTGAGGTCCTTCTCCGGACTCTTCCCAATCTGTCCACTTTTTTTTTGTCCAGCAGGGACCAAAAGTGAACATATTATTCCAGGTGTGGCATGACAAGTGCTGGGTAGAGTTGGATAATGACTTCTCTATCTCTGCTGGTGATGCCCTTGTTGATGCAGCCCAGCATCCCACTGGAATGCTTTGCTGCAGCAGCACACTGTTCACTCATACTGAGCTTGAAGGCCACAAGGACCCCTAGGTCCCTTTCCAAAGAGTCACTCCCCAGCTGGGTAGATCCCAGTCTGTGCTGCAGTTCTGGAGGATGTTTTCCTATGTGCACTTGTCCTTGCTGATCTTCACAGGGTTCTTCTTGGCTCACTCTTCCAGCCTATCCAAGTCTTCCTGTAGGGTGGCTTTCCCTCCCAAAGTATCCATTGGCAAACTTTAGAATAACCTTGGGTGGATCCCCTGTGGCCCCATAGATTTGTGTGGGACTTCCTGGTCACTGATCATTTCCCCTTGGATATGAGGGGTTCCATTCTGTTCCCTGTCTCTGCCTTTCAGCTTGGGAAACCGGATACCCTGAGAACCACTGGTCTTACTATTAAAGACTGAGGCAAAGGAGCCATTAAGTACTTGTGCCATTTCTTAATCCTTTTGCACTATGTTTCCCCCTGCATTTAATAAAGTGTGGAGATTCTCCTTAGTCCTCCTTTTGTTGCTGACACACTTGCAGTTACAATTTTTGTTCTCCTTAACGACAGTAGCCAGATTAAGTTCTAGCTGTGTTCTGGCTCTTCTAGTTTTCCCCCTTCATAACCTCACAACATCCTTGTAGTCCTACTGAATTGCTTGCCTCTTCTTCCAAAGCTCATAAACTCTCTTTTGTCCCTTGAGATCAAGACAAAGCTGTCTGCTCCACTGGGCCAGTCACTGTCTCCACCTCATCTTTGTTTTCTTTCCTTGGGTACACTTGACCCCATCTTACCAGCCATTTATGAACATGTTAAACTTTCTTGGGGTCAATATCAGTCCCTGGGGGACCTCACTTGTGACAGGTTGCAAGTTTGAAAAGGGATGTTTGCCACCACTCTCTCACCCCATCCACCACAGAGAGCCCTTGTCTAGACCACAATGCCTAAGTTTCTCCAGTAGGAGGCTGTGAGGAACTGTGTTGAAAGTCCTGACTTAATTGCACTGGATAAAAAAACCTTTCCTAAAAGGAGATAATGGATCTGTTGTTGGTTTCAGAACAGTTCTCGGAGGCCGAGTGTCTTGAACTGTCACAAAATGTTGCATCCATCTTATCTATTAACAGCCTAGGGAAAACCATTTCAGAATGCAAAAAGTTTGAGACTGGAGTTCACTTCTCAGGGTTACAGCTTCTAATGGACTGACTGTCACTGATAAGAAAATGATGGAGGAGCACAATGTTCTTGCAATCTCATTAGCTGGATATATTGTGTGATGTTGAAGTTACCAACCTGCAGAATACTAACACACACCAGCTGCAAAAGAGTGAAGGAGAAAGCAATTTAAAGTTATACATGAAACTTTTATATTCGAGTTGTTTCTCTGAAATAACAGTTTGCAGGGCTTTTTTGTTTGGTTTTGTTTGCTTGCTTGTTTTGTATTCTGTGCTTACCTCTTTTAATACACAGTGTAGTTGGTGTTAATATTAATATACTAAAAAAAAGCCCTCAGCAACAACCAATTGGCAAACCAACCAACCAAACACCCGTCGATACAAACAGAGGATATTTCTTGGATGCGTCTTCTTGTTCCAAGGATTTTTTCATCACCTTTTTTTTTTGTCCCTTATGCCAAATATTTCAGTGATGTTGCCTTCATTTTCAGAAAAGGATTTGAAAATACCCAATAAAGTACAAATGGGATTCACTGCTCACAGTTGCTTGACTGTCTAATACAGCTATTAGAATGTAAATGTGACATTTCTTACTTAGGGGAAAATCTAAACAAAGAGGCTGACCTTCAGTTATTTATACATTAGTAATAAGCCCACCAGTGGTATTTTGAAACTGGATGTCACATGCATTGCTAAATATGATGTAAATACCCCTCCATACATCTTCAGCTTAATCAATAATTTTCCTCTTAAGGTAAAACACTTTTTATGCAATAGAAACTCTCATCCATAAGTCTTTCAGAGACAACTCTGTAGAAGAAACATGGACTGAGAAACAGGAAGCAATGAAATATTTATGGCTTTTCCTTCAAACTACTCAACCTGGAGTTGTATGTAATGGGCTAAACCAGCTATTTCAGGTCACAATACTTCACAATTATTAGCTAAGAACTGCCTGTGATAATCTCGTCTCTGTACTAGCTTTAGGACAATTCTGTGACAGGTTTGTGTATGTTCTTACAGACTTTGTTTCTGTGTTCTTGTTGGATCCTGTTTCATAGGTAAGTGAAATTTCCTCAAGAGCCTGGAATCATTTGATTCTGGCTGTTCCTTCCCCTGATAGGTGTTATCATCTCCATCATGTATGTACCTTTGATGAAAAATGCACATGTGCTAGAAATACTTTTCCAGATACATCCAACTGCTTTCTCAGCAGCAGGAATTAATATGATCTCTCCATGTAGTTCAGGAATGACCCAGTGGAACATGTTAGAATTACAGGATTACACTCAGGCTAGAAGCAGGAAGGGGATTTTGTGTTCTTTGCTGGTAGTTGGGAACTCAGAGTCACAATGAGGTATATAAACTTCTCTTGCCATAGAAGGAAAGGTACATACATTTCAAAATGCATCACTTGAGAAATCAGGATAATCTGTACATCCAGGTCTCTGTGGGGTTCCTAGCATGGTCAAGTGCTGTTTCTAACCAAATAATTTTAAAGACTTACCCATGCATTTTGCAGATAATCCCTGAAAAGCTTTCAAGCATGTAGTGGCAAATTTCTTTTAAGAGTGTTGATTTGTCTCTGGGATCAGCTCAGATGTTTGTAAATGCTAGTTTCATTTTCCATATGTAACAGCACAAATTGCACACATGCATGCTAATCTTCATGTCACTAAACTGTAAAGACGTTAACTTTTCTATAACAGAGATTTTTGACAAAGAAATAGAAAAATGCTGAGCTCAAATTAGTGATATCAAGCATGAGGGTACACAAGAATGTATCAGAATACACAGATATTTCAAAGAATCATAGACTATTCCACGTTGGAAGGGCCCCACAGAGATCATCAAAGTTCAACTCCTTGCCCTGCAGAAGACAGCCCCAAGAATCACACCATGCGCCTGACAAAGTTGTCAATACTCGTGTCAGGCTTGGCGCCATGACCACTTCTCTGGGGATCCTGTTCAGTGCCTTGTTCAAGTTTCCTCTGGGTGAAGAATCTTTTTCTAATATCCAGCCTAAATGTCCCCTGGCACAACTTCAGGGCATTCCCTCAGGTCCTGTCATTGGTTACCACAGAGAAGAGATCAGTGTCTGCCCCTCTTCCCCTCATGAGGAAGTTGTAGACTGCAATGGGATCTCCCCTCAGTCTCCTCCAGGCTGAACAGACCTCAGTCATCCTTGACATGGTTTCCCCTCCAGATCCTTCGCCACCTTTTTAGCCCTCCTTTGGACTCTCTTCAGTAGCTTTATATCTTTCTTATATTGTTGTGTCCAAAACTACACACAGTACTCAAGGCTGCGCCAGCTTTAAGTGGGAAAATCACCTCCTGTTTCCTTCCTTTATAGTTAACGAAAGATCTGCGGAACCACAATTTAATTTTCCCCTTTATTCTCATATGCATCACTGTACCTTCTATATCAATGCAAACAAGGGACTCCAAAGCTTAGCTGCCTAGAATAAAATTTCTCTACCTTTTGATTTAGAGGGAGGTCACTATCTAATTCTGTTTTCTAGAATATTCTTTGCAATATCTGGAGCTTTTGCCACCGTACCCATCATACTGAACTAAGAATAACCACCCTGCTCCACTACAGTGTTTATTCTGGTATCTCTAAAGTAGTAAGTAAGGAGTCATTAGAATAATTTGCAATTATCTGATGACAGAATTACCAGCAGCATATAGGTCTTTAAGATATTGCTTGCAACTTTTTTTTTTTGTTTGGTTGGGTCTGTTTTATAGCCAAGTAGACATGGTGAGATGGATTACTGTTCGCTATAGAAACAAAATAAAATTAGAGGTCTCTTAGTTATAAATGTCATAAAAATCTTACCAAATACATGCAGATTTTCAAATCATCTTTTTCCTCTTTAACTAGAGAAAATCTTGTTTCTCAATGGGCACAGTAAAGACATAGATAAAACTTAGGAAGCCTTTCTATACCTGTATCACAATCCTCTTCTCCATGTAGATCCTTTGGTTGTCTCATGCTAGTCACCACACATTTATGGAAATGTCATGGCATACTTGCTTCTCTCATTCAACTGAGGACTGGAGGAAGGGTTTTTCTGACAGAAACTAGAATCTCAAGCTGAAAGTATACAACAGAAATAAACAGCTAGGAAAGCAGAAGCTAATATTTTCAAAACTTTTTTTTCTTTTTTTTTTTTGTTAACTATGTTCAGAATTCAATATCTAATTTAGGGAAGGCTTCCATGGTTTTCCTATATAAAAATGCTGTGAGCTTGAGCAGAGTTTGAGCTAAACAGAATCAAATATATTAAGCCTTCTGGAGGTAAAGCTAATATGTAAAACATGTTTACTCTGGATAATTTGTTTGATTGCATTGCAAACCTTAATGCTTCCTTTGAATATTTTGAAAAGATACCAGACTTCCTGAATTCTCCCTTCTTTTGAACTTGCCTTTCTGCCTTCCTCTTTCAACTGAATTTGATTTAAGGTTTTCAAGGGCACATTCACTCTTTTCTTTGAAATGAAGCCAAAGTCCTTAAAGTCTCTAGTGAGAGAATATATTAGTTAGGAAGAGTGGGAAAGAGTAATAGTTTTCCGATATTATAATCAGAAAGAGCTATAAACCATTCCCCAAATGCACACTTCAAATGAAATATTTAGTTTAAGTTTTAAATTTGAAAAATGCTGACTAGTCTTATTCTTAGGTTTCAACATTTGTATATGTGCTCTTGTTTGTTTGTTTGTTTGTTGGTTTGTTTGTCTGTTTAAAGGAGCTTTGAAACCCTTGTGGGATTAAGATGAAATGCCCAAACTGAATGTTAATTGAAACTGGTCACTGCACTTTGTGGAGTAAAAATCCCAGCTCAAGCATGTGATTCAATAATTCAACTTTACAATTGCATATCTGGATGGCCATAAATGCATTTTAAAATTAAACCCTAGGCTGATGATAGAATGCGATTTACACCTGTCACATGTGATTGGACTTCTGAGATAATTGATGAGATAATTTTGTCTCCAGCTTTTGAAGTATTCACTCTCTTGAGTGCTTATTATCTTTTTGCTTGGCTATTTTTGTCGTGGAGAATAATTTAATTCAGAAAAATATGATTGGTTATGCTGGAAAATGTAACAAAATTCAGTGTCATATTTTAGTACATGGTAGATGTCTTTTAATGAGAGATGTATGAAACAGTATTTCTGTGAAAATTGTTCTTCAAAGCATTTTTGGTTTAATTCTTTGTATTCTAGATTGGTTACATTTTTGAAAATATCCCTCATTCCATTAACAAAAGGAACTCATAAATGTTCTGAGATGTTTCTGCAGGAATAACAGCTGCAATTCTAATTTCCCACTTAGCTCTTTTATTTTCCCTTTTTTACAGTCTTGTTAATCAGTTCTTCCCTTGACAGAGAGGGCAATAAATTAATCCATTACATTGTTTTGAATTTTTGTAAGAGTTGACTGTATATGTAAAGAATAACCTATATATGTCAATTCTACTTTTTAATCTCTTAGCTAGACTATTGTATCTCCTTGGTATCGTAGGTCTGTGCCAGCTACTGGAATAGCCCAGCACATTCTGACATTTGGATTTCCATCATGGCAGGTATTTTATATGCTGCATGAACTGTTGTCAAAAGCTCTTGCTGCTTATGAGACCTCATATCACCAGGAACAAAGCAGCCCCTGGCAGACACCAATGATGAGCTGATTCCTTGCCTCTTTCCTCAGCTCATCATTCACTTGAAGGAAAAGTGGAATTATCTCAGCTATTTGCTGCTCTTCGAGTCACAGTGACCTAATTGACTACTATTGCTGTGAAGAAATATCATCAGTGAGTTGTTTATTGTCTTTAAAACCTCCTTTTTGTAAACCTGCAAAATATTCAGGAATAAAGAAAAATATGTTGGAGTTTCATCTGAGGGACAAACAAAATTTTAACCTTCCATCTACATGCTTGAGACACATTATATTGTTGTTAGTAGGACTAAAAAAAATCCATTTTTAAGCCAGTGTTAATTATCTCTGGGCAAATACCAGTAAGAGCAGCTTCATCTAACACTATTATTAAATGTTGGTTTTTAATTAAGAGATATTTGCAATATAAAAGGGGCTTTCATCTGTGTAGAAAGGATACTTAAATATTTTAATTTCTATTTTTTACATGGTTCCATTTTTTAATTACTATATTTTCGTGTATAGTGAATTTTTGCAGGATATACAATTCAAGAGGTACTTTTTTATAACTATCTTTTTTATAACTATCTTTTTCATAGTTACTATTGAGAAAGCTGGGCACTCTGACCCTAATTAACATTGTATGCTATTTTTCACTGCCTGAAGGGACCAGCTAAATTTTCCTTGCTGATCATAATCAAAAGCCTGTTTGTTTAGCAATCATTATTATAATAAAAAGAGAGTGAGTGAGAAGAAGGGAGAGACTATTTATATACATGTCTGTGCCCACACCACAAAGAGGTCTGCTTTCAAAGCAGAGCACAAAGAAAAAGTCTCTCAGCTCCCAGTGATGTTAATGGAAATTCTCCAACCAAATCCCTGAACATCCCTTTGAAAACATACTAATGTAGATAAAAGTGTAGGCTTCTTCTTTCTTTCAGGAAAGAGAAAGTCTGGTCAGATTTATTTTGTGCGTCCTCTCATTTCGATACACTATCTTAGGTGGGCTTCGTGAAAACTCTGCTGAGAGACATATCTATACACTTCCTACAAAAACAATTCTCTTTAGTTCAGAAATAAAAGCAGGGTTCATCAACTTTTTTTTTTTAAATGCTGGTAAATTCTTTTCTTCTTGCCCTGAAGAGGATATCTACAAGGGAGAGGTGAAACTGTGATATAAATTGCTGTCATGCTTGGGGGAAGGGAAGTCACCCAGTTCGGACCTTGGATGCTCCAAAAGGGAACACTCCAGGGCAAAAATCTTCCTGTCTCTATTGTTCACTTGAAGAAAAAGTCTCCAGTAGGTTGTTGAAATGAAGCAGAGCTGAAGAGGTTGCTCTTCATAACTTGTTGGGGTAATCTGCAGTGTCAATTCCTGCCGAAGGGGAAGAGCAGGGTGCCCCCTGGGACTGGCCTCTGAGGAAAGGCTGGGTCAGAAGCCAAAGGTATAACCAGAAAAGAAGGTTTACTTTTCCTGCTGCAGGAAGGGACCATTTGAAAATAAGACTGCACAAGAAAGTTTTGAAACAGGTTTTCACTAGTGGCTCAATTTGGACTCTGTTTTCCACTCAAAAAGGTTTTTAAAAATATTGTGACTCTGTTCTTTTAATATGTTTAATAAGGTTGTATAATTTCATTTCTGGCATCAAATTCACTTCTTGTTATAATATATTTATTCAATTATATTAATATTTTATACAGGTATTCATATTTTTTATGTGTAAAGCAATTGTTTTAATATTTTTGTTTTCTTTTCAAGAACACATATTAAAAATTCAGCTTTCAACTCCATCTTGGAGCCAACTGCCAGATTTTCCCTGGAAAGGTAGTTCTGGTGTTTGGTCTAGTTCTGTTCTCTATGCTGGAGGTTTGACTATCTGTGCCAAGAGAGTAAAGTTCTAGCACTTATAGAATAATTGATTATCTCAGCTAAAAAGTCAGAAAATCTGTAAGGATTATGAATGCCAGGAAGCAAAACAAAACCAAAACATTATTTTCCTTAAAATTAACAAAGCCATTCATTTTTAATGTCACAGAGCTGTAGAAAACCTGCATTTTTGTAAGATAAGAGCTGATTTATTCTGTTTACATCTCATGGTTAATTCAGAAAAAACTGAAATATTACAGAGGAGTATTTTCTTTTTTATATATATTCAGAGTTGACTTCACAGTAGAAGGAACATGGAGACTATATTTTCAATTTGAGTTACAATTTACTGTAAGACAAAGCTCATGTATTTAAGATAAACTAGGATTAAATGTATACAATAAGTATATATATATATAAAAAATATCTCATTTCCTTTTCTTGTCAATATTGTGTGGAGGTAGAAACCTTACTTTCATGAGAACCTAGAGACAGCTGGGTGCAAAAGGCAGCATTTACAGCCACTTTCTCATTTCTGCTTAGAGTTTACAGAAAACTGCCTGTACCTTCCACAGACCACCACTGTAATAGAAATGTCTTTTTTGTTGTTTTTATTCATTTCCCCTTCATTAAAAAGAACATGATCTACTCTTCAAAGTGAAGAGTTATATTCTTTTTTTCCTAGTGAAAGCATGTTTGCCACTCAAACTTAGTTGCAGATCATCACCCAGATATGTCAAACTACTGAAGTTTTACATTTTATAATTATGGAAACTGTTCTTGACGAAAAAATATTCCCTACATGGTTTAAGAAGCAATTTCCCATTAGGAACCCTTTACTGTTTTCTAGCAGTTTTAAAGACTTCCTTGATCATTTACAGTATATAAAAAACATATTTAAAAACTGTAAAGACAGTCAGAATATTTGTCAAAAATGTTCCAAAATACTCTCAAAATATTTAAAGAATGTTAAATCAGTATATTAATACTCAATATGAAAAGAATAAACCCAAGAATACTTCAGAGCTCTGATTCTAGCTATTGGACAATCCAGCTATGGTCTGACCTGTAATAAGCTGAGACCTCACAGTCTTTTCTTTCCCTACTCCTGCTCTCCACCTTCCACTAGATACAGCCAAAGTATCTTAACTTTACTTAATTCTGACCACATGAATCTACAGCTGACTAAAAACTATCAGAGGTTTATACAGAGATAAATGGCACACAGCCAATGGCATATGCTAACTCTAAAAATTCTCATCCTCCAAAGGCATTAAAAGGCATTTTAAATCATAATGAATTCCACATATCCTAGTGGACCTTAAGTATTTTCTCAGGTTAAGAAGAGATGGTGAATCAAAAGCATTCTCAAAGGCAGTTTAGGTCATGGCAAACAGTATTTTATCATGGACTTCAAGCATTTTATCCAGTATGTTAGCTTTTCAGCTAACATTTTGCAAGGAGAAAAGTGTTCTTCAAGTTTATGTTTTACTTTTGTTCTCTGGTAAACAACAATGAGTCAGTCTGTTTAACGGAAACACATAGCCCAACATTTATGGCCTGTATCTCTAAATACGCCCACTTTTCATTTATGGAAAACTTATCTCTGTTGTTTTGATTGGCTTTTCTTAAGCTGAAACTCAACATACTGTGTGAGTAGTGCATAAAAACCCAACCCCTTGCTTTCAATCCTCTGAAATTTTTATCAACTTTTCTTGAAATTTCTCTGAGAACGATGAACCTTTCAAAACGCATAAGTATTAACATTCTAAACCTTCTAGCACCAGAAACAGTGACAGTCCTTCGCCCCCACCATCTTTGGTTCTATAAAACATTGCCTAAAACAATAATAAACATACCACTAATAACAGAACCACGTTTTCTTAACACCTCCTGCAACAGCAGGTCAATGACTGACAGAACAAGATTACAAGCCATGCCTTCTCAATACCCATCTAAACACTGCCAGGACCTGACTGCAATCACTAGTAATGAGAAACTCCAACACCTGCAATCTTATCAGGTGGCAGAAACACCACACCAAAAAGCCCTGCTTGTCACCATCCCTTCAAATAAATGTGAAAGGAGAAATCAGACTCTTCTCTGTTCCAATTTTTACAGGAACTGTGACAATTTCCTTCTCAAGTTGTCAGTCCAGCTTTTATTACATCATTTTTCAATTGTTTTGGTTAATGTAAAGGTGTAAAGAAACCCACCATTTTTATGTAGGCAAAAGATGAACTGCTTGGATCTAATCTGTTGATCCTACCTCAAGAAATAGTCTCCCTTGAAATCAGAATTAGTGAATCTCTGTACCTTTGCAGCTTAAATACTTCTTAATTAATCAGTCACCTGCACTTCAGGACTTTGGGTTTATTTTGTTACGTAGCATTTTCCTGGTTTCCCCTTCTCCTCTTTATATCTTATTTGTATATTTAATACTTAAGTTTTAGAAGCAACCATAAAAAACCAATCTCCCTTTGAAGGAGATATAGATATAAATTAATACAACAGCATTGTTCAAGGAGTACAAAGAAGAAGTCTCTCCCCTATTATTTTGGTTTTTTACTTGGTAAAATAGAATATTATGTTCTCAGCATAAGTAAATTATCTCTATTTTCCTCAGTTTCTGACTTATAATTAACTCCTTGCGATTTCATGCAGATACAAATTTCTAAATTATCTACCTTATTTGTATAATGGGAGTCTATTTAATTTGTACTACAGGGGTTCTTCTCTGCACGCAACTCTATTTCCCACAGGATTTTAATTTTATTACTTTTTTAAATTCCAACCTTTTAAATACATATAACAGACCTAGCTAAATCAAAAAGAGTCTTTGTACAAAGTACTGCCACTCAACTCACTGGAAACCTTATAAGCCCGTTCATAAATCTAAATTGCAGCATTTTTTTGTCTATACTTCAAACCTTTGGAAAACATTTCTCTTGAAACTTTGTCTTACCTTTCGCATTAAGGGCAAATGGTACCAGTAAAGACACATCGTATTACAAAAATGCTACATGGAACTGAGCAGGATCATTATGAAAGACAGCTTAATGCATACCCTCTGTTCTACAACAGCGGTAGTTCGGTCTCTTGCATGGTTAGCCCTGCAATTTTGCTTTGTGTCCTCAAATAACTTCTGAAATTCTAGAGTGACTGCCGTTCTTACAGACCATAGGCACAAGGTAGTCCCTATCTGAAATAATGAAGTTGAAAGAACTTTTTTTCCAACAATACTGTTTACAAGCAGATTTTACAGCTGTATGAGCTTATTAAAAACTAAATTGGTCCTTAGTTACAGTGAATATGAGTAAATACCTCTCTTCCTTTTTCTGTATCTCTTTCATTTCTCATATTTAACCAACTTTTGTCATGAACAATGAACGTCTCATTAAATCTTACTAGAATTTCATTTGTTGAGAGAAAAAGAGAGTGGTGAGGGAAGAAAAATAAATTTTGCTCATAAATTTCAAACCTGTTATTTTTAAACTTCCATAAGAAATCCACAGAGAGGAGCCTAACGGATTGCATATTTTTTTCAGTGTTTGCCATTTAAAAATAGTACCAGTTATGCTACACATTTATGCATTTGTGTTTCACTTACTAAAATTTTGTCAGTATCTACTTTCTGTTTGCCATGCTTTCGATTTCTTGTCTTGTGTTTAGGTTAGTACAGTGGCTGCTCACAGATGAGTCCATGGGTCATACTCTTATCTGCTTATTTCTCTGTAGCTGACTCTTTTTTTTTCCCCAAAAGTGCTGTAAGAAGTATTCTGGGAGATTTTTACTGATAATGTTATCTGGAGTCTGATTGGATACTTGGTAGCATCAGCACCAGAAAGGCAAGGTGTCTGTGTGATTATTCCATGTTCTTATGCTGTACCCATAAATAACTCTTCTTTTCTTTCCTCGGTTATATAATTAACTTCTATAAGTGGAGCATATCCTTTTCAAAAACAACAGTGCAGGAACCCTAAGCAGGATCTTAAGACTTATTGTCTCCTCTTCCACTCTCTCCCTTCATTTAAATTCCCATAATGCTAGGACTATTGTATTTCATGCCTACATTTCATAACGTAGTTTTTCATTTCTTTGACATTTTATATCCTCTTTCCATACTCTTGACTTTTGAGTGGTTATAATATTGACTGTTCAGGTCTTTCTTAGTAATACTACCAGAACAAAATAATCTCAAGCTGAATTTGAATATTTTCAACAAGTCATTCACCCATCCAAAAAGATGGAATTCTCTTCTTGCTGCCATCTTATGTTTTTATATCATAAAATATTTAAATGGCAGTGTAAGGAATTAATAGCCTCCCTAAATTGTAATCTGTTCAATCAAACAGAAGCAGCATCTCCACGGTAAAATAATATTTTTCTTCAGAATCTCTGACATTTTTTCATCTAATTTCTGAAATAATTTATGGCAAAATTTCGTGTCTCTAGTGACCTCTATGGCACACCCTCTTCCCATCACAAAACCACTTCTATTTGCTTCAACTTCTATCTGGAATATTTTCTGCCTTCATGAAGAGAATATTTCTCTTAGTTGAACAATTTTTTTTTTTTCTTTATGTGAGTATATTATGGACCTCATTGGAGGTCAGTGAGGAATATCTTCAATTAAAATTACTAATTTTCTGAATCCTAATTACTTTTCAGGGACCCCAAATCATGTGTTGTTTTAAAAACAGCTCTCCTGAACACTGCAGCAAATTCTTCAAACCTTTGTTTGTTACACTTCATAAAAAAAGCTACAGTTTCTCTTCACTCTGTATGGCTGGTTTTATTCTGATTGACTACACTTTTACGCTCTCAGATCAAGTATGCAATTTCTTTAGGCATGACTGCTTCCCTCACTACCTGGGACACAGCATCTTAGTACAGGGCAAACCAATGTGCAAACCCAAGTTAGCTAGGGAAAAGCTATTGTGGATGTCCTGATCTAGAGATAGACTAAATGTACTTGAAGAACAAAGAACATAGAACATGTCTGCAGAGAATTCCACTCGTGAGAAATATGGAGATGGTCTTTCCTACAGTTTTACAAGACATATGTGGTACATGATATAAATAATGCCTTATTTTTCAAAAATAGGCAAAACAAGTCGAATGAGTACATTAACATTTCGGTTTTTATTTTCCAAGAGAATAGAAAGAAAAATCAAAAATTTGAGCTATGCTAGAGAGAAATTTCTAGGAAAAAAGAAAAAAGAAGTCATAACTAAGCACTAAAACAGAAATGTTTTGGGAAATAAACTAGAGTGATTTCATTAATGATGAAACAGGTACAACTGCTAATTTAGTGAAATGGTGGCAGCTTTTATAGGTGGTATTTGTTTAATCACCTGGATGTTGTTCCAGCATTTCTCAGTGGACAGCTCTTAGCAAAAATCCTTACTTGCCTATATGTAATTGTGTGGAAATAGAATAGTTGTAAGCAAATTCATTTTATTAACGTAGTGGTTTAGTTCGCAGTTTCTTACCTTCTGTGAGATAGAGGATTTTGGAGGAATGCAAAGCAGGCTCAAACTTATAGAATATGAAGAAGTTTATTACTAACAGATTTAAAAGTAAAAAGAAATAATAAGAAATTAAAACAAAACCCCCTTTTCCTCCAGCATCCCCCCTCTCATCGAACTCACACAAAGGATAACAAAGGATGATTCTTGGTCAGCATTTACAGTTCTTACAAATCTCTCTACTATTTGAGGAAATAGAGGTCTCTTTTGCTTCTTGTGGTTCCCAAACTGCATCAGCAACAGCCTGCCTGAAAATCTGCTGCTGTAAAAAATATGTCTCCAATGGAAAGAAATTGCAGTCTCTTCCATACTGTCCATGGGCCACACATGCGGAATTCTTGTTTATGGATAGACAAAATTCCAGCCTGAAAAACCAGCCCTTTTCTTTACAGAAATTTTAAAAGTCTCTCACAACCTCTCACAGCTCCTGGGTAACCTGGTGTGGTCACCTTTGTTTCTCTCACAGGCTGCACACAGAATTCTCATCCCCCCATGTCTTGAAATGGATTAAAGAAAAAAACAGTTTGTGATATTACAGTCTTTACCACGGTCTGCAAAAAGCCGTTTTAAGCTACGTCCGGAAAGAGCGACTCCGCCCTCCTTTCCCCGCAGCCATCTTCAGCTTCACTCACTTTCCTCTTTCTCTCTGGCCTTGAAGATGCCATGATGATGAATGGTCTTCATTGTTCAGGTTTACAATGGAGAAAGCCTCGCTCCCTTTCTACTGCTGGTTACCTGATGTTGTTTTGCAGTTTAATAAAAGCTGAGTTGGTTGCAGAAAGTTCCATCAGCTCCCGCTCCGTCTGCGCGGGCCACGTGGCCCAGGGTAGGGTTCCTCAGCAGCCGCTCCGGGTGGTCTCGGCTCTGCAGCCATTATGGCTGTTCCTCAGCTGCCCGCGGCTCTGAGGGGCTCTCCCACAGGCACCCGGCACCGGGGGAGGGGAGGCCTGGGGCCGCTCCAAAGAATGGAGCCTGGTGCCCATATTCCCCCTCCTCCCGGAGGGAAGGCTCAAACCCAAAGGGAACTTCCTGTGTTTCCACAGGGCTTAAATATTTAAATTTCAGTAAGCGCTACTGGTTGAAAGATCGGTCCATCAACTCAGGTTCAACCCATGACAATATCTTTCAAAAGAGTTAGAATTCTTGTGCAATGTGAACCTGAGGCATGTGTGGGGTGATGGTGGTGGGCGTTATTAAACAAACAGAAGGGGTGAGAAATTCAAGGAACCTTGAACAATGTGTTTGTTATTTATCTGCTTGCTCCTGTCTGCCTTATTATTCCCTTGATATTACACTGACAAATCAAGAAGAGAACACTCTCTCCTAGAAACTGAAAAAACCCTTAAATTGATGAGTAATTACTCCGAAGAATGTAAAGCAGAATATAAGAAATAGTCTTCTGAGAAGTAAAAGCATCAATGTGATTCTTCTCTGGTATGAATTGCTTTCTTTCCTCTGTTGTTTATACCATGTTCCTGGTAATATACCTTTTTCTGGAATTCCTTTGTACATTTATCAGCTACTCAGGTTTTCCAATACTGTGTTCCAATTTTCCTTTTATTATTGGACACTAAATCTACCCTGTCAAAATTATTTCTTTTATAGATTATTCCAACTCTAATTATAGCATGGGACACCCGAATTTATTCTATTAAGACTACCTCCAAATGATATCTTATGTATTCTCTGGAATCATAGATTTTTGCTCATCTATAGGCATTAATCACAATTACAGGTTTTTATTGACTAATTTTCTCCCATTTTACAGTAGAAAACAAACAGGTATTGGTTTGGGGATCTGTTTCTTCTAAAGCCAATCTGTTTAAAGAGCCTACAGCTGCAAGATCAAGTTTAAATTATTAGTCAGGTGACATCTATTTTTCAAATCAAATATATTAGTGAATGCTTATAAGTAAATAATGAATACAAGTTTTCATAATTAATTATTCTTTTCTCTTCTGTTAAATTATTTTTTCATATTATTTTCATACTTGCCTGTTCCACAAAAAAGTGTTCCAGGTAGAAAAAAATTCTTTAAATGCTTATCACAAATTATAACTTATTCCAATACATTACTTTATTGAAACTGAACAAAAGAGTTTATTAAATATTAATTTTCTTCTATCTGCACAGATATTAGTGATTTAAGTTTGGCTATAGTATAATCAGTTACAGTGAAACATGCTGTGAGAAAGTGAGCCTAGCACATTAAGTTAATCTATTTTAGCTACTCCTGCTGTCTCTGAAATAATTTCTATGTTTACAAGGCATTTGTCAAAGATTTCTAAAAGAAAACATCCTGTGCTGCTGATTCTTCTCTAAATAAGGCCAGCATTTTATTATTCTCTCTTGAAATACCTAGTTTGGGATTTCTGTATCTCTAAACATTTCTCCCTCAGTAGAAGAGAATTAAAACATTGTCATCAATTGACATTTTCTATAGACAAAATGCATGGTAGCTGCTTGTAAAACAGATACATGAAACATGCAAATGTTTATAAGTAGCTAGGAGAACTTGACATGTCTCATCTGAGATATCAAAGTACTCAGTTTCTTTTCACCCTTTCAGGAGACATGCTGACAGAATCTACCATGGGTTTTAGAGCTGTAAGACTTTAGTTGTAGGCTGACATGAATATAAATTTATACCTATAATATCAAAAAGGAAGGAAGGAAAAGATTGTAATTGTAATCTCTTAAATATGAACCAATACCAGCTTTGATCCCGAATTTGATATAGCTCATGTGTGGTCTCAAGTGGCAGAAACTTTTAATAGGAAGATTCAACTCTGAATACTTGAATGCAGCTGGCATCACCCTTACATGGTATAGATTGGTTTTGTGAGAAACACATTCTTTTCAATCATCATTTGAGAGAAAATAATACAAGCTGCTCTGAGACTTCAATATGAAGAATCACCAGAGCTTGAAAATAGGCTACGACTACGGCCTGTTTTTATCTCGTAAAAATTTGCACTGCTACCCAAAGGGGCAAACTCTGCCTCTTCCTCTTGTTTCCTTCTTTATGCCAGAACAAGGGTACATGAGTCTCCAATCTAAAGCCTTAGATTCCATGATTAAAAAATCATGTAGCACTCACCCTCACTGACATCCACACTGGAATGTGGCTCTTTTGTCCTTTATTTACAGAAATATTGAAACTCCATTCTGCAAAGGAGTGTGTCTGCTAGCCTTTCAACACAAAATAAATAGAATTTATTTTTCTTTGTGAAGAAGGTTAATTTGATTTGAGATAGATATATATATCTATATAGATATATAGATATATAGATATAGATATATAGATATATAGATATATATACACAGCATATACTTTTTTATTTCTCACAGAAGATTGCCAGGATTGTTATTTGCTGGTATGATGGCAATGCTCAGAAATCCAATCTGTGATGAATTCTGCAAATAAGAATTTTGAATTCTTTCAAATAAGAAATGATAGCATAAACTTCATCAGAAATTACCTCTGGGCTACCTAATCTATCCCCTGTTCAAAGCAGTGCTAACTTCGAAGTTATCTTGGATTGTTGAAGACTGTCCTCAGTTGAAATACAAAAAGCTTCAAGGATTGAGATTTCATAGCCTTTCCGAGCTCTTGTCCCAGTCTTTAACCACTTTCATGGTGTCTTGCTTTTTGGCTTGTTGTGGCAGCTTGGCTTTTCGACCCTGACCGGATGCCAGGTGCTTAAGAAAGATGCTCTATCAGCTGGACAGGGGAGAAAAACTATAATGAAAGGCTCATGGGTCAAGATAAGGGCAAGGAGAGATCCCACACCAGTTGCCAATATGGGCAAAACAGATCTGCTTTCTAAAACTACCTGAAAGGTATTTGCAGGGAGATGCAGTTCCGTCATGTCTTTCTAGTAACATGTGCTAGAACAAGAAGAAATGGCCTCAAGTTGTGCCAGAGGAGGTTTAGATTGAATATTAGGAAGGATAATAACTAAAACTGTTGTCTAGTGTTGGAACAGGATTCCCAGGGAAGTGGTGGAGTCACCATTCCTGGAGGTATAGAAAAGAAATTTAGATGGGTCGCTTAGGGGCACAGCTTAGTTATGGACTAGACCGGGCTGGATTAACAATTGGACTTGAGGATCTTAAAGATTTTTTCCAACCTGAATGATTCTTTGAGTCTATGAATTAGGACAAAAATATTTTAATTTATTACCAATCAAACTAGAGTAGGACAACGAGAAATAAAACCAAATCTTAAAAATCCCTTCCCCTCACTCCTCCCTTCATCCCAGGCTCAACTTTTTTCCAAATTATTTAGTTTCTTCCTCTGAGAGGTGCAGTGAGATGGGAAATGGGGCTTGTGATCAGTTCATTGCGCATTATCTCTTCTGCTCCTTCTTCTTCATGGCAAGAACACTCTTTCCCTGCTCCAGCATGGGGTCCCTTCCATTGGAGAGAGCCTCCCACAGATTTCTCCAACACCGGTCCTTCCCATGTGCTGCAGTTTATCACGAACTGCTCCAGTGTAGTCCTTTCCATGATGTGCAGTCTTTTAGGCATGGCCTGCTTCAGTGTGAGTCCCCTGCAGAGTCACAAGGCCAGGAAACCTGCTCCAGCATGGATTCCTATCTCTAAGGGGCCTGCTCAAGCACAGGCTTGCCACAGGGTCACAGCCTCATTCAGGCATCTACTTACTCCAATGCGGAGTCCTCCCAGGGCTGCAGGTGGATCTCTGATCCACCATGGACCTCCATGGGCTGCAGGGGCACAGCTGCATCACCGTGATCTGCACCACGGGCTGCAGGGAAATCTGTGCTCTGGTGCCTGGAGAACCTCCTTCCCCTCCTTCTGCATTTACTTTGCTGTCTTCAGGGCTTTTCTCTCAAATACTCCTCTCTCCAGAAACAGTTTGTTGCAGATCTTTTTCTTCTCCTTACATATGCCATCACAGAGGCACCACCCTTGACAATGACTGATTCAACCTTGGCCAGCAGTGGGTCCAATGTGGAGCCACCGGCATTGCCTCCATTGTACACGGGGGCAGCCTCAGGCAGCCCCCCACAGAAGCCATCCCTGTATTCCCCCCGCCACCAAAACCCACCATGCAAATCCAATACATATATCTCATTGCAATCTCCCATTTACACCTAATATCTAAAGTCTGTTGCTTTCTTCTTTGTGCCAACTCATTATGGTAGTTGATTGTAGCAAGCTGAGCCTCTCCTGCCTAGTCACATCACCTCTGCACTAAACAAATCCATTTCCCTTTTCTTCTCTCCATCTATCACGTGCTCCATTCCCCTAACCGCCTCAGCAGTATAGTACTAATGAGTATATCACTGTAAAGCAAAGATGATCAAAGAAAAAAGAGAAAACTTAAAAATAAACAAAGTGATCAAGGTAACTCTAGGCACATGTATCTGGTTGAAGTGAAGAACTACTAATGTAGTATTTTTCTAGGGAAAAAAGGGTCAGTCACTTCAAATCTTTTTCTGAAGGTAATCAGCCATGAAGAAATTAGGCATTAACTCCCAGATTCTGAGCGGTGTGCTCTCTCCCCTTCTCTAAAAAGTGTTGAACCCTCAATTTTGGTATAAAGAACTCACTGTTTTCTCAGGAAATCTATATGAAGCTCAAATTCCTTGAAAGATTAGGAATTTGGATTACTGATTTTCCTAATTGTGGTGTGGTTATAGATTACAGTAACTGCAATTCAAAATAGAAGAACTAGAACTTTTTCATCTGCATCTTAAATTGCAAATACATAGTTTGCAGGAAAGGAGCAGTGGCAGAAAAATAAGAAACCAATGAGGATGAAAGTAAACCCTTTCAATACGGGTGACTTACAAGATAAAACTTGCTTCTTTTCACTGTGCAAATTCCAACTTTAATAATGAAAACAAAACCCCAAACTGGCCCTCCTACTGTCATGTCTCATGAAACAAGCATGAAATGTACCTTCCACATATTAACTGGCCTATTGCCTAGATTAATGCTTGTTCTAGAGATGTAAATGCAAATTAAAATGTAAATGAAAATTAATTATTTCTTTGCATTATGCACACAGACCTGTGGCTCTGTTTTGAGACCAGGTGACAGTAAGCCAATGAATAACAAAATATATCAAGAACAGCAAAGAAAACTGTAGCCCCTCTGTAAAATGGAAGTTTTAAATGCTCTACTTAATGTTTTCTGAAATACATGAAATATGGAAAAGGATATTAATTCCTCAAAGAAAGCTGGCAATAATGAAAGTATTACCTTCACTTAATATTATTTTTTTTTGAAACATAAAGATTCATGCTTACTAATTGTAACTGAACGTATATAGCCCCAAGAAGAGGTAAGACATGACTTACCCTTCAACTCTGCTGCATTATTCCGTATGAGAAACGTATTATTAAAAGGCAATAAGAACCACCATTCTGACACTAGAATTTTAGCAGCAGCCACTGCAGAATTTACTGTCTTGGCCATATATTTGTTCTGTGCTTTTTGGTTTAATTTTAAAGGCAATTTTCCAGGGGAATGGTTATGATTAAGAGTTTCCATGGATGCAAATGTTTCAAAACCTAGCCAAACCATTAAGTTACAGATTTTCACAGAGGTGGGATCTAAATTTGTTCATGGTTATTCAGAGAGTAAACCTAATAACCATAGATTGAGATTAAGAATTTGTTGGGATTTTCACAGTCTATTGAAAATATAGGTCTACTCCTATTTGTGTGAATAGGACATGTACTGGACATCTCTGGTACTGAAACAGAGGAAATTAAATATCAAACACATTGGAAAATACTATAAAGTACAGTTCATTTAACATTTTTCTTATTTGTATGATTTGGATCCATTACCAAAAATCACAAAAGCTAGGCCCTGCATATTTTCATCTAGAAAGATCCTGGTTCAGTGCAAGGGGAATTTTGCTTGGCGAATTAAGTCAGACATCAACTCTCAGTTCTCCAACATAATTCTGGTTATTTAAATCTCTGTGAAAATAAAGATACTTCTTTTTTAGCAATAAACAGAACTGTATAACACGCAGCATAGTAAGTTGGAATTCTATGGTGGAGTAGAACTTTTTGTCTAGATATCTAGATTTTCTACTGTTTTATGATTTTAGCACCTTTCTCTTTCAGTAAACCGTTACACTTATGAAAACACACAATCACATTGAATGCTTCACCACAGTACATTGACCACAGAACAGATTATTTCCTTCTCTCTGATCACTGGCAGTGAAATGCAAGCTGGATGTCGAGGCAAGCCACTGCTTTTACCAATCTCCAGGTACTGCACTGGAGACTCTGAGGTTCTGGTCCTCAGCTACCCTGTTTTTTAGCAATTCCCTACTTTCTACTTCAGCTGGTTTTTTTTTTTTTTTTTGGTCACTGAATCACTTGTAAAGTAAATTGATGTTTGAGAACTGATGGAGAACTCATAGATGTCATCTAAAGCTTTTTGCATTGGCCACAATAAGGTATTGAATACGTATATGGTTTGACCCATGAATTATCAAGACTTCCTTAAAAGATCCTGGCAAAATATATTTTCTTTCAGTCAGGATACAATCTTCAAAGAAGATGAATTTTCTGTCAATTTATTGTAAAATATTCTGCATTTTTTCAACAAAAATGCAGAAATTCACTCATAGGACTTGACCTGAAGGCAACTAGGAATCTTGATTCAAGACTACTAATTGCTTTATGACTCAAAACTCAATATAAAAATACTGCAAAAACAAGTTGGGATTTTTTCTGTTTGATTTGGTTTTGGGTTTCTTGCTTTTTTCCTCTGGCATTTATACACTGTGAGAAATAAACAGCTGGGGTAAGCAGCAGGCTTTTCAATATGTTTTATTTATTTATACACAAAACTTTAAGCATATGTCATATTGATGGCATTTACATCATAATATATGTTGTTCCCTATAGCTGTGCAAATTCATCAAAATTGTCTGAATATCTACTGAATGTTAAGGGAGGAACAGCTTACCAAACTTTTTTTCCATCTGGTTCTTATCCCGCAGGCTCAGCTTTTCTGCAGAAAGCACTCAGAGAAGGAAATATATGTTTTAAAATGTAATAGCCTGCCTCTGAAAGAAAGTGGCTCCTTTTCTCAGTCCAAAGGAAGAAGAAATAGACATAAGAATTTAGTTTGTTCCAGCCAGGAGAACAAAAATAATAGAAGGGAAGCATCCATGGGGAGAACAAAGTAAGAGGATTACATCTAGATTAAATAAATTACATTAGAAAATGTGGGCTTGTATGACAGCTTGTACAACAAATGCACCTTTTCACTTGTACAATTCCATTTAAATTTATATATATTGAACAGAGTTACTGATGCAGAAGTTGTGTTCTTTAGGTTTATTATAACATTTTTAGACTTTGTCCTTCACTGAATGGTGTCTAAGATGTTAACCCTTATGTGCATCTGTAGTCTGTGATACAATATCAGGAAAAATTATCGAGGGGCTTCTCTTGATATGTAGGACTGTAGTCAGTTCATGCATACTTCACTCATGGGTTCCAGGCCTGCTAGATGTTCTATCAAGGCTATGTGCCTCAATATGGAAAACTGTCTACCCACCCAAAGTAGAACAAGCAAGTACTGATTTCTCTGATCTTTGACATTGTTACAGTCTGATGATACCCACCAAACCTTTCTGCTTGATGTATTGGGTCTAGGTCAAGCCTGCTCCACATCTACCGAGATAAAATAAACTTCAAGAAAAACTTCAGAACTTCAAAAAAGTGAATGTTTTCTGTTCAAACCATAATGCATCCAAATCCAGCGTTGCATTTAATTTTTGCTCTAGAAGATTCATGGAGATCTACCGTCTCTGTATTGTACTGGACAGCGATTGGAAATTTATGCTCCATTTAGTGGGATGCCTCCAAAGATTAAAAAATTAGTTCTCAATGACTAAATGATTGCACTAAATTACTAAGATATTTTCTTTAAAGTAGTAGACATACTTGAAATATACTTTTCATAGCAGCATAATACTGTCTGCTGTTCATTTTCTTGCATAAACACCACAACAGTAATGGTCCACTTACTACTACAAACCTTGCGCAGAAAATATTCAGAAAAATGGAGCCAGTGAGTAGTACTGTAACCATGGCAACAATTGTCTGGTGTCTTGCACATGCAGTATGGAATGAGAAGACATATGCCTTTGGACTCAGGGGGATACACTGTCCAAACACCAATGACTCACCTTCTCCTTTTTCCCAGCACACCCAGAGGAGTGACAGGTACCTTTTGTTGGGAAAAATATGACGTGTCTGAAAAATGACAAGTGAAATGGAAACCTAGATAAGATAGAATCTTGACTTTATTCCCAATAGATAAAATCTATTTATTTCCTGGCAATGTAAAGATTTTCAAGACTGAAGATAGCACCCTTTTTATTCTGTGTAGACTGGAACCATGAATTTTCTTAAGATATATGTTATCTTTGCAGTATAAGTTAGTTTTGTGATATGCCTACCACCTAAGCTGTAAATAACTGGTGTTTAAAAAAAAAAAAATTCTTCCCGCAGTAACTTTTAGAAAACATACAAATTCTAAAACATCTTGATTTCTGAATTTATGACAGTTTCCTGTGCCTCCAGTAGCAATTTCAAGAGTATCTACTTTTTACATTACTCACTCACTGGTCATATTAATATGGTTCAAAGAAAAAGAAAAACTACAGAAAAAATTGGGTTCGATTACATGGTTGGCACCTGAAGTTTTCTTCCTTGGGCAATGGTATCCAAAATTATGTGCTTATCTTGTTACACATTCCCAAGCTCAGTGGGAAAGCTGAAAACAAACATGCCATTTTATCCTTGGAAAGGCCATTAATAAGCCGGAAGAATTTATTTTTATCACTCCAAAATCGCTCTTTGTTCTCTACCTCATGTTTATTTCTGCAAATAATAAAAAGAAAGAACTCTAGTTTCAAAATCATCTAGCAAAGTATAGAACAAAATGCCAGCAGCCAGAGGAAAGATACCAAGTCCTTGAGCATACTCAGTCCTATAGTGATATAGCTGACTAGAATCTTTTCAGTGATATGAAAGAGTGCAAATAAATTCAGACATAATATGAAAATACACATATGCTATAATTCAGTGTCATCATCAGAAAATTATCATGGATACGACTTCTCTAATGAAAATTGGCTGGTATGCTTCCATTTAATAGAAACAAGAAGATATTACTGGATCCGGTAAAGCTGGAGAAATGGGAAAATGCTGGCATATGAATTTTTCTGTTCATAAATGCAAGAAAGCATCCAGTGGAGAGAAAAAAAAATTTACACTCATATATTGAATTTTAAATGTATCAAAAGAATTATCAGTGTTCCTGTCTATATTGCTCAGCAAAAACATTTTTGCACTCTGCAGTGGTGGAAATGAACCACGGAAGGATTAAGGAATAATAGATAAAAGCTAAAATGAAGAATAAATAAATAAATAGGTCTGAATACAGTTTACATAATGTATAACATAGAAAACAATAGCATATTCCCACTCAGAATACTGAGTTTTATTGTGGAACTTAAATATATGTATTCAAATAATGGAAATAACATGATTGTATCAGAGGCTTGATAAGGACTGCCATATAAAAAGCAAATAAAATGACTGAATAATTTGATTTGAAACAGGACAGGAAAGAAGCAAAAAAAATAGACAATTTCAAGAACATGAATGGAATCTTGCTCTCCTAGAACAGTAATATTAAAACATTTCCACTAAGTTCATCCTTCAGAACTTTTTTTAAAAATGTATGCTTGTGTAATTATTTTGTGGAACTTTCTACCACAAATTTTCATTAGACCAAAAAAGTTAACAGTATACCTGTACCACTGAAACACATTATCTTAAAATTTCCATACTAATACAATACTGAGTGAAATCTGAATTCCCTGAGTTCGTATGATTCAAGTTGTGTCTTGCCTTCTGATTGTCAGAGAAGCAATGTCAACAAAGTATAAGTTCAACTATAGATGCCTATTGTGAATTGTTCTGCGCCTTTCCCAGAAGTAAATCCTGCTCTGTAAAAAGACACTGAGCCATGAAAACCAACACTTACTCCAAATAGCAATTGTTATGATATCTTATTTTTATTTTCTTAACTATTTATTCTAGGTAAATTGTGTCCATTCAAACATCATTTTAATTTAAAAATGCAATTTTTTGACATCCAGATACTACATAAAATTAGCTAAATCTTGCTCTATTGTGCATTTAGACAGAACAAGAATCAAGACAAAATCAAAATCAATTTACTTTGGCTTTCAGCATTTATTTAATTTTACTGTTATTTTAACAATTTTACAACTGTTTGAGGCAAGAATGAAAGATCTCCCTTCTGGTCTGAAAAAAACCCCTAGAAACAAAAAAACCCAGATCCAAATAATATTTTTTTAAATTTCCAGAACACTTATCTGACATTTAACATGGTAAATGTTTTTAGTAGGTATTTATTGCCATTTCCAGCTGCACAATTATTCAACCTGTATGGTAGGATAACCACCATAAATGAAATCATCAGAAGTAAGCAAGGAACTTCTCAAGTACTTTTCCCCATAAGGGCATTTAGATATATCCATGCAGCATTTTTTTCTTTCTAGTCCCTAAAGAAAGCCATTGCTTCTTTTGTCTATGGCAATAGACTAGTGAAAAATATTTGTTTTGGCTAAGCAGACTGTAGGGATTCTACAGGAAGGATTCAACAGTAGCCAGAAAGCAATTAAGCTTCTTCAGAGGCATGAAAATTAAGCGTAATCATACCTTGATTTAGTTTGTGGAATTTTAAGCAGGGACGCCACACAAATCCCAGAGGTATCTCACTGCTTTAATTGTTTAATTATTATTTGTGATATGAAACAGATGTGTTTCTTGGTTACTTCGTCTACCTGAATATCACTTTGAAACATATGCTAAATGACCACCTTGCAATTAGGTCAGGCGATTAAGAAGACAGCCAGATGGTTGTTTAATCTAAGTGAATACTGTTAAGAGATATATATTTTTTTAAGTATGTTTAGTAACACTTACAGTTTTTGCATATTATGTTACTTCAAAGTCTGACCAGAATCCTGTTGGTGTTGATAGATTTTCAGTGCAGCAGGAGAGGGTTAATAATAGTTTTATCTGTAGTAGCTCCTGTATGATATGAATGTTTTTTCTTTTTTTCCATTTTGACTTTTGAAATGGTAGTGGAAAAGAACAGCTTTAAGAAAAATAAGTATATTGATACAATATTTTAGAAAGCTAATGAGCAAAGTTCATCTCCTTGAGCATGTGAGAGTAATAAATATTCTGTTTTCTCAGTTGCAAAGAAGCTTATTACTCACAAAAACATTTTAGAGCTATCAGTCTTACAGGTTGAAAAAAATCATTACTCAGACTGTATCATGGGGTTTACCTCAAAATTAGAAGTTAAAAAATTATTTTCAAATACTTGTCAAGAGGTTTTTGTTTTGATTTGGTATGTTTGGGTTTTTTTTTAATGGAAGCATTAATT
This sequence comes from Falcunculus frontatus, assembly GCA_013398115.1. Classification (NCBI taxonomy): domain Eukaryota; kingdom Metazoa; phylum Chordata; class Aves; order Passeriformes; genus Falcunculus; species Falcunculus frontatus. The sequence continues at coordinate 836,047 of VZRV01005805.1, forward strand.
TTGTACGGCTTTCAATCCGAAATTCATTCTTAAAAAGTCCCATATAGATTCAAGTTTTCAGCACTGTCTTCATTACTTAGTTTACACTTTCTTAACCTGTGGGCTTGTCACTTTTGTGTTTCTTTCAGTGTTGCTCATGGTTACTCAAGACACAAAAGGGCTGTTTAAGTTGCCGGACGCATTCCTTTGTTCAGGCAGATTTTGAGAACTTCCTATCCTTATCTGGCATTTCCAAACATGCAGCTGAGAAATTAACAACAATTCCAGATAACCTGCAACTTCTCTGGAAATGACAAATATGAAGGTGATTGATGTGATAACCTATTATACAAGTTACATACAATTGCTCTGTACATTTGCAGTGTGATCAGCATTTCCTGAACAAAGCACTAGAGCTGTCATTCTCTAGGGACCTACCAGCATATGTGGACCTATTCTCAATAGGATCTACCAGCATATGTGTCCAAATGAATCAGAATTTACAGAACGTATACTCCATTACACCCATGCACCTCTGTCTGCTGAGGTTTCCAAAACAGTTATATTTTAGCACTCTTGTGCCATTACTGTGAAGACCGTGGGGGAAGGAAAGTAAAAGAAGCACTGAGTTTAATGTGGTAATGCATTTTTCTCTTTTTAATAAAAGTAGACAAATGAAGTCATTATACTCTTTTTTTTGAAACCAATTCCCCTCTCTTTCTGATCTACCAATAATATAGTTTTGTCCTAATATGTAAGTAGAAACCTGAACCTGTGAAGCAGAAATTGTCTCATTGTTAATCAAAGCTGTGGTTTAATATGATTTAGGTCAAGGAAATAAACCTTCTCTGTGCAGCTTGATTGGTGGTACTGACATCACCACTTTTATTACTTTCACTGCTTTGGAAACCAATTGACATTCAGTTCAGAAATAACTCTGTTTGCTCAGCCAAACTGACTTCAATGCTCTCTCTGTGAGCTGACAGCTGGCTTGCAACAGATGATGATGAGTAATCATCTGATCATGTCTGAAAACAGAACCATGCACCTGGAACCATCTTAAATTCACATTTCTATTGCATTTGGAATAGTTACGGAGGCCTCAAGAATTGATATATTATCGTTGTATCTCTGTTCAGTATTAGCTTTTGCAAAATTGGTTTCTTCCAGCTGAATTTGCATAGCTGAGTTTACCTGTGCATATACGTGAAACTCTTCTCTATTCTGTAAATTAAGCATTCACACAATCTTTGACATCCACTGATTTTTTTCCCAGAAAATGTGTCCTCAGACTGAAGTGAAATTAAGAAGTGAAATTAAGTTCAGAGATTAAAATAATCAGAGATTAATATCTCTACATTCAAATAAAAAAAGCCTCCTGTAGGCTTCAGTCACCAACCCAAACATTGGCTTTCGGGATTTTTTAATAATTTCTCACCATGTCTGCCATAACTAAAAAACTTGGTGATATTGGTATAAATGTTTATGCCTTAGTCACAGAAATGCTCACATTGAATACCTTTTTGTAAGGGTTGTACACATAAAATGGAGAAATTATTGGCTGATTTTGCTTTTTGACATATCAATTGACAAATGGAATAACAGGCTTTTCATTCTGTGAGACTGTTGCTCAGTGTTTGTGGTTGTATTGCTGCAGCTTATGACTAGTCACAGGTTCAGGAAAAGTGGCAGCTGAAGATCAGCACACGTGCCCCACTATGTGATACAACAATAAAGATCTTTGAATATGTCAGAAACTAGGAAGGAGAACCCTACAGAAAAATGAACTATCTGATCTTCAATTATCCAAGGACATTATGACCGAGGAAATGGTTAACTGACATTATTGATACTACCTAAATGAGAAGGTTTAAACATGGGCTATTACAGTATATGCTCCCAGGGTCCTATGTATAATGTCCCTTTGTAAATAAGCAGTAGGTCTGTGTCTTCTGAAAGTGAAGGAGCTTTTCTAGAAATTCTAAGTGGACGTTACACCACAGGTAGACTTTGTAACTGATTTTTATCAGAAAGTAAAAAGCTTTGTGGAAAGTATTTCTCTGAGAGGACACATGGCTTCTAGTGAAGGAATTAATTATTTATATTTTAAATTTTTAGATAAGGTCTGAAATCAGGGTGTTTTAAAGGACTTGGGAAAACAAACAAACAAACAAACAAACAAACAAACAAACAAACCCAGTCTTTTATAGAATCCATATTTGATTCTCAGTTGTTCCTGCTGGTTCCCACTGGTGTTATAATTCATTTAGAGGAGTGAGGTTTTATGGCATGGTGACTTTGTCAATATATAAAAGTACCTGATTAAAGAATAAGCAGCCAGGCTCTTTACAGTGGTACTGAGTGACAGTACAAAGGAGAGTAATTACAAACTGAAATACAAGAAGTTCCTTTAAACAGGAGAAAATTATTTTGTAGAGTGGTCAAACAGGTTATTTAGTGTGACTGTGAAGTTTCCATCCTTGGAGACATTCAAAAGTCAGCTGGACCCTGTCCTGAGCTTGATTAGACAGCCTTCAGAAGTTCCCGCCAACTTTATCACTGACTGTGTGGCTGTTACTGAAGGACCTCTGCTTTGGAGGAAGTTGTAATTTTCCTGGGAAGCAAGTGGGTCTGCTCATGAGGACAAGCTTGTAAGGGATTGTAGGATGTCAAGAGAAGAAGACATGGGACAGACAAAGGTCAGCATCTCACGAAGGACACGTGAAAGAGGAGAAGGGAGCGAGTGGCCAGTAGCCAGCTGTCAAGGACCAGGGAAAGGAAACTCCATGAAGTACAAATACTGGTACTCTGGGCTTGGTTTCGTTGTTATAAATAAACCTACACATTCATTTTAATGAAATTATTATTTTTTTCTAGTTGTTCACTTTCAGATTTACATAATCATATATTTAAATTCTACCTGCTTGTGCAACAGTTATATTATGTAGTCTAATCAACTCTTCAGACATGCATATCATCATCCATACATCACAAATACAAAACTGCTTGCTTTCTGTTCATGATCATCTTTTTTTATCGCTGTTTTATCCATTATTTTTGCATGTCATAAACAGAAGCTTTCTCAAAAAAATCCCATGAGATTTTTGAATTTTGAATTTGTCTTTTCTCATTTTCAGCCACTTTGAAAAATCAGGATGTGTTTTGCATGAAAACAAAGCAGCTGGAAAATGTCTCAACCTCTATAATCAAGGGTGTGTGTTTTGCTTGTTCAGTGCAATGGCCTCACAGTTATAGCAGATAATATTCACCGCTCATTTTTTTAGCATATTCCTGTTTTCTTCTTTGTTTTGAGAGTAGATTAAGATTTAGCCTGTCATCAGCATACACTGTTGATACTTCAAAATACTGCAGTATTTTGAAGAATATCAACTGTTTTTTAGTGACAGAGGAGAAGCTTTGCTCTCCCTCAAATTTATCTCAATGCTTTTTTTAGTGTGCGAATCCCAACTGTGTGAAAATTTCCTTTTTCTACTTAGTGGAGAGTAGATTCCATTTAAGAGCTGAACAAAGAGAGGAAACACAGTGTGCTGTCACAATCTCTAGAATACAGGTAATCACTGTAATCTGGCAAACCAGTATGAGTAGAAAAAAAAAGTTGTCCTTTCCAAAGATGTACTCAGGCAAGAATGTAAATTAGAGCTGATGACAAATCTCAGAAACAGGAATACTGTAAGAAACGAGCATTATGTCCTTGCTATGGGCAGTATCAGAGAGTGCTCGGCATTGGAGCTGCACAAGGTAGATTCCAAAGTATGGCACCTCCTTTCCAGAACAAACACACTTTACTTCTGTTTGTTACTGCTTAGTGAGTAAGAATAGCATAAGATTGCAGAATTAAAAATGCATACACATGGAAGAAAAAAGGTGAAAATAGCTAAAAGCAATTAGCAACTGCTTTTGTTTGATATGGCCATGGTAAGCCTTCAGCAGGAGCTCAGAATGGGGCAGAATATTATATATATTAGTCTGAAAATCAATTGCCTCTTACTCTGCTGCCTCAGAGAACCACAGACGTTTCTCCTCAATTTTATGCAGATATTTGGACAATAATATTGCCATTAAAAAAAAAAAAATGCAGTGGATGGCTCTGTACTTTCCAAAAATCATGGAATTCAAATCACAGTCTTTTGAAGAAGAGTTAGTGTCGTAAGATCATTTTGTCTAGCCTCTTTACTCAGCCCCTTCTTTTTCTCTCTTAAGAGTTTCAAAGAAAGTGGGTGAAAGGTACAAAGAAGATGAAAGAAGTGAAGAAAAGAGTTGCCCTTACAGAAAAGTCACTAATCTCAGCAGGAAGATGGGATGGGACTGAATCAAGAGCACAGAGATCCTTTTCAGAGGAAGAGGACCACACTTGAGCTTTTCCTGGGTTAAAAAAAAAAAAAAAAAGAAAGAAAAGAAAAAAGAAAAGTACAAGGAGAAACTTTAACTGTCTTAGGTGTGTTAGCCACCAAAGGAGAACAGAAAAGAGAAATACAAGGATGTCAAGCATCTGGGGCTGTCAAGAAACTAAAGATAACAAGTTGTAAGTTGACAGAGGGGCTCCCCTTACCTAGGGTGGCCACCTTCAGTGTCCTACCTAGTATGAATCTACTTTCCCCTCCAATAATGGCTCTCTTGCCTATTCTTGTCAGAACTGTGAGTTCAACCTTGAAATATGGCTATTCTTCATCTGTTTTTCTTCCAAATTCATGTCTACAACTCTCTTTGGCCTTTAAAGCTATCAGTCCTGATCCTGCTTCTTGTTTTCTCCAGCACTAAGTCTCTTTCCATACAACTTTAGAATTGCTGAAATATTATAAAGGAAATCATAACTTTAATTAGTGCCTGGATATGTTACTTTGAAGTGTATTCTTCAAGACTTAATTTCTTTTATCTGAGAACAAGCATATAGATCCATTAAATTGGAATGCGTACAGGAAAACAATTTTATGGATTATAATTTCTATTCCTGTAAATTCTTTTTATAAAATTCTTTGTAGTATTTTTTAATTTTTTACTTTGTTCTAGGACTTGGAAGTTAGCAAGCATCATACCTTCTCAGTGCCTGTAAAGTTTAACTGCTTATTATAATTACAGTATTGCCGTAATCTAAATACTTAGAGAAATACATTTTTGATTGTAGAACACTTTTTAGGCATGTCAACACGTAATCCAAATTCAGGTTTTTAATGAAACTTAAGCAAACTTTTTTCTGTTTGACACATTATGTCAGACGATATGTGTTTTTTATGCAAGATCCATGAGGAGAGCACAACTATTTACAGTATGCAAATGATATGTAAATATGCCCTTGTTTTCTGACAGAATCATTGATGCTCAAGGATATCCTGCCTTCCCCAAATGAGATGCAAAGAATGAAAAATTCTCTCAAGTTCAGCAACTGCCAAACTCCACGTCTAGTACAGCGGTGTCTAGCTTTCCTGGCCTTGCAAGCTGCATACCAAAACCCCTGCATGTCTGAAAAGCACAAGACATTTATTCTGTTACTAAGAAGGGCAGATAGGTCCCTGTGAATGGTTCAAAGGCAGAAGAGAACAAAAGACGGAGGAGACCTCCCTAGGAGATCTCACTGTTCTATTACTGGAGGGAGGATGGACGCACACCTTGATCATTGAATGACCTTTTGATTTCGGCTTCAAAAGAGCTTCGTGTCTCTGCATAGTCAGGGATTTCAATCAGGCAGAAGCCCAGGTGCTGCATGCTATACACCCCTGCCATGGAAGTCTCACTTGAACTTACATACTGCTCTTGATCCTCCTCCAGAGGTAAGACTTAAATGAAAGAGATAATTACACGGCCAGCCAGTCAGCAGGTGTCAGATATTTTTAAAATAAAATCTAAAAAGAAAAGATGCCATAATTTTAACAATTAGGTTTACTTACCACAGGTTTTGTATTTCAAACCAGAATTACACAGGCAAAAGGTAAATAGCCAATAGCACTATAAGCAAAAAAGTATAATTTTCAGCAAATAATTGTGACATCAAATTTTCAATGTCCATAAGGAAGTCAGGTGGAGGGGAATAGTTGTGACTCTTCCATGTTTATAAAAGCAGTAACGTATAGAGTACGTGAAGTGTCCATGACATATTGTTTTTCTTTCTGACTTATAATTAAGAATGCAAGAAATTTGAGTTTATAAGTTAGGGAGTAACGCTGGGCGGGTGGACGGTGGAGAGGTCGCCACATTTTCCCAAAGCATCCCTGGCAAGAGATCCCTCTGGCGGTGCCGTTTAGCACGCTAGCTGGCCAACTTTCACACCTGTGCCGATGGAGGCACAAAAGCACGCACTCACGCTAAACTGGATAGCTCATGCGTCACCAGAGGCAAAGAGTCCGGAGAGATTCCTCGTGTAGAGTTCCGAAGGGTTTATCGTACCACAACAAAGGGATCCACAGACAAAGAACCAGGACGGAGGGCCGTGACAAACTTATGTAGGGGTACAGAAAGGAGGCGGGCAGAGCACCAGTAACCAATGGTTTGAGGGTACAGGGGCAGAAAGAAGAGGGGGTTACCACCTTTTAAGGGGTAAAAGGGGTGTATGGCCACTGGGCCAACCAGACAGACCAAATCTGCATAGAACCACAAAGCCTGATGGGGGAGGCTTCTCACCCTGACTGAAGGGGTGATCTTAAACTTTGGAGCTGGCCCACCAAGGCACTTCTCCTGCTTTGGAGTTCTTTGGCTCCTTGGCCTCCACTGCTGCTGGCTCAGCTGCTGCAATAAGGGAGCAGATCTTGTGCTTGTATAGCATTGTTAAAGTTAATAGAAGTCAGCTCATTAACCTCCCCAGGGGTTCTTGTGCTAAATTAGGGGTTCTTGTGCTAAATATTATATGAGCTGCTTTATGTGCTCACCTTCTCTGTCTCACATACTTCATACAAAGGAAATGTAAGCAGTTTCTTTTTCAGATTGTATTCAATATTTTATGTGCTGAACAGAGACACTCAGTTTCTTCATTTTTCATCAATCTTTTCTGTTTTAATATAGCACCATTTGAAATAACAGGTAGTAAGGGGAGTGGCTATGTCTTAACAAGGTGCTTCTTTTTCCAGCAGCCACATATTACTTTAGATTGTATACGCAATATTTTCTACATCATTTCCAAAACTGCTTCAACTGGAAGACAAAATGCAATTATTTTGCTGACATAAATGAAGGTGCAGTAATTATTAGCTATTTTCACAATGAATTGTAAATAAAGATATTTACTCATTTATCTTACTCAGTTATTAGTCTGTATTCTATTCAATTTCCACCTAGAAACTACAAGGAAGTTGTGTCTCAAATGTGCATGTGGTTTGACTGCTGTGTTCCAAAAAATGCTGCACACTGAGCAATGCCCTGATTACTGCAGCCACTTAAAATGCTAAATGCACACTCGTCTTGGGTCAACTGTGCACTAGAACTGCCTGCAGCTTGCAAAACGTTGCATATCCCCAACACATTTCTGTGTAACAGATTCAGTTGAACCAGGTACCCACCCAAGTTCAGTGGTTATTCATCTCATTTGCACACCAGATTTTGGGAAAAAGAGATGGATACAGACAAACAACCCACCCAACTACTACCACCCTCCTAGTTGAAGAAACAGTGGAGAAATATTCTCTAAGTTGCTCCATCTAATTCTTTCTCCCTCATATCCCTGCCCCAATATACTTAATCAAGAAAGAAGATTCAATTCAGTTTAATCTCCACTTACTCACATTTTCTTAGCCCCTTCATATATTTTCTTTTCCTGCAAACTTAAAATAGTAGTGCTTTGCTATCCACAATACTGCCCTTGCTCCTCAGGAGAATTCACAGAATCACAGAATGGGTAAGGTTTGAAGGGATGACAGTGGGTAATTCCAACCTCTGTGCTCAAGCAGGGTCATCCTAGAGGACATCACACAGGGTTGTATTGAGATGGTTCTTGAATATCTCCAGTGAGGGAGACTCCACAGCCCCTCTGGGCAATCTGTTGCAGTGCTCAGTCACCCGCACAGTAAAGAAGCTTCTCCTCCTATTCAAGTGGAATTTCCTGTGAGTCAGTTTCTGCCCATTGCAGCTTGTTCTATTGCTCAGCACCAATGAGCAGAGCCTGGATCCATGCTCTTGACACCCTCCCTTCAGATCCTGAGAGACATTGATGATGTCCCTTCTCAGTCCTTCCTTCTCTAGACTGAACAGGCCCCTCTTTCAGCCTTTCCTCATAAGACAGATGCCCTACACCCCTAATCGTCTTTGTTACCCTCCTCTGGACCTCCTCCAGGAGCTCCATGTCTCTCTTGTACTGTGGAGCCCAGAACTGGACATACCAGCACTGAGTAGAGGTGCAGGATCACCTCCCTCAACCTGCTGGCAGTGCTCTTCCCAATACACCCCAAGATACCATTAACCTTCTTGGCTACAAGGGCATTGCTGGCTCACGGACAACTTGTTCCAGGGAGAAGGACCCCCAGGTTCTTCTCTGCAGAGCTGCTCTCCAGCAGGTCAGCCCCCAGCCTGTCCTGGCACTTGGGGTTGTTATTCCCCAGGTGTAGGACTCTGCATTTTCCTTTGTTGAATTTCAGAAGGTTCCACTCTGCCCATCTCCATCTCTCCAACCTGTCGAGGTCCCTCTGAAGGGCTGCACAGCCCTCTGGGGTATCAGCCACTCCTCCCAGCTCTGTGCCATTGGGGAACTTGCTGAGGAGGCCTCTGCCCCCTCATCTAAGTCACTGATGAAAAACAATACTGGGCCAGTATTGAACCTTGGGGGACACTGCCAGTGACAGGGCTCCAACTAAATCCTATGCCATTGATCACAACCCTCTGGGATTTGCTGTTCAGCCAGTTCTCAATCCACCTCCTGTCCACTCATCCAGTTCACACTTCTTTAGTTTGCCTGTGAGAATGTTGTGAGAGACAGTGTCAAAAGCCTTGCTGAAGCTGAGGTAGAAAATATCCACTGTTCTCCCCTCACCCATCCAGGTAGTCATTTCATTGTATAAGGCAACCAGATTGGTCAGGCATGATTTACCTTTAGCGAATCCATCCTGACTGCTTCTGATCCCCTTCTTGTCATCCATGTGGATAGAGATGGCCTCCAGAATGAAGTGCTTCATCACCTTTTCAGGGATTGAGGTGAGGCTGATTGGCTGCTAGTTCCCTCCCTGCATTTTCTGAAGACAGGGATGACGTTTGCTGTCTTCTAGTCCTCAGGCAACTCTCCTGATCATCACAACCTTTCAAAGCTCATCTGTAACAAAACCATCTCCATAATATTAACCCTGTGTGCAGCACAAATCCAAAGCACAGCCCCGTACTAGTCATTGTGAAGGACATTACCCTAGCCAATACCAGCACAGAGCTTTAAGAACCCTTCTGGGACAAGGGACTGTAATTTTCCCCTTCTGCAAGGCAAAATCCCCGTGCAACCTGCTGGCTTTTGTGCAACTTTCAAGGAGACAATTGAGTACCACCCTGCCACTGGAGTGTTGTGATTGTCCATTGTGTTGTAGATGAGTTTATAGGCAGGATTAATTTACTTTCCATTAAATCTGCTTCTATAACCCCTTAAAAAGAAATGAACAAAAACGATCTCAGTGCTTAATGAAAAAAATGAAATACAATCTTTGTCATAGAACTATAGGCCTTTCAAATTTTATATTTTATGTCTAGGAAGAAAAAGAATTTTTCCTTTTTATATCGCATTCCTATTTCCATATAAAATTTACACAGCATGGAGTAAATCAGCTGAAAGATAAACTGTTAATATACTTTGCTTGCAAAGGGCAGACCATTAAGAGAAAGTTTACTTTAGGCCTTTAAAATTCTTCTCCTATCTTCCACTCTCTCTGGCTCTGTGACCTCAGGGGATGTAATCCCTTAAAATGCAGCTCATCTTCAATTAGCAGAGAGAACATATGTACGTTCTTCACTGAAATCCCCAGGTATCATGCAATGCAGCTCACTTCAGATTTTACAGTTAATTAAAGCCTCATACACATTTTCTGATTCTCCAGCTGGCACTGGAGAGTTTTAAAGCTTAGACTGTTTTAGCTATTACTCTGTTAAAAAGTTTACTAATAAAAATAAATGTTCATGTGCCTTTCTTGCTGACCAACATACCGAAATGGGAAGTTTATAAACACCCATCTCCTCCTACAAATAAGATGAGTAGAAACTGAGGTTGCTGGAGGGAGCAGAGTTTGAACTGCCTATGTAAAAATAATCCCCCATAAAGATCAGAATTCTCTGAGAAAACATACATTGAAAATTAGCAAATGAACATTGAGAAGAGGTTAGAAAACATTTCCAGGTTATAACCTTGAAAACTAGTAAGGGAAAAGTCACCTATTCTCACTAATATGCTTAGATCTTGCAGTAGACAGATGTGACTTGCTGATATGATAATAAATAGCACGCTTTTTGAAGGAAATAAAACACATTGTTTTCTCTCCAACCCCTTTCAACAGTCACTAAATTTACAGTATTTCTTCAAATTCTTCCTTTTTATTTAGTGTCCTGTGTAAGGAATATGCATATAATAGTTGCCTGACATATGGTTTGTTCTCATAGAATAAAGATTTAGTACTATTTTTTTTTTTTGTTTTAGAAAACAATTTCCTAATCCTATTTCTCTTCAGAGTAGTAATTCTTATAAACTCAGTGCTTCTTCCTCCTTTTTTTTTTTCTTCCTCAGCTAATATTGATCTTTCTTTTACCGGGTTGTTCCAATCACCTTTTTAATCTGTCATCCCCTTTCCCTCTTCTGATTACTGCTTCTCTTTTCTCCACTTTTCTTCCACCTTCCTTCAGTATCCTACTTTTATCTTTTTAACATTCATGCAGTCCTCCTGAACTTTCACTGGACTGGAGGCCCTTGATCATGGCATAATCTCATGCTTCAAGAAGTTATTATCTGAAGACTGACTATAAAAATGTCACTGCACTCTTATTCTCCCATGCATCTCAATAAGGGGTTGATCTTATCAGATCAACAGGGCTTTACAAATGAAAATATTTTTATTCCTTATGTTTAAAAATATCACAATAGGCCAGGTGATTGCAGACACCAGTGTTTCTGAAATTAATTCTTTTGTCTTTTTTTGATTGAAGTTCTTAACACATAAGGTTTGCCAGGCACATTTAGTGACTGAAGAACTTAATAAAGAATTAAATCTTCATTCTGTTTCTGATATTGTTAAATTGCACCCTTGATCCTTGTCTAAGAAACTGCTTTGAGGTCAAAGAACATACAAAAATATAATTAAAAGCAGAATTAGGGCCCATGTTTCTTCTCACCTGAGTGGCCCCTGGCCCCATGAGGGACTTTTTTCTTGGTTTTTTTAATTAAAATGCAGTTGGGGAAACCATTAGAAAATTAGCCCAAACATACTGTACTCCTGGGTATTTTGCTCATATCGGTTGAGGCACCAACCTACAACAAGCTTTCTGCAAAGACCATTGGGAAACAAGTCACCATCTGCCAGCGTTGGTTGCAAAACAAGGGTTCTGCAAGAGGAGTGTACACTGCAAAATAGATTTGCATTCTTACATATCCCACAAGATTCAGGGGCATACAAAGCTAGGCCTAGCTTAATGTTCAACCTCTCTTGAAGTTTAGAAAGCTTATGACAAAAGAATGAAGAGGATTTTTTCACATTTGAAATATTTCTATTTGTGAAAGTGTCAATAATAATGTATTAATAACTGTATTGATACAGGAGTAAGATGATAATCTACATTACCCTTTCCCAAGGTTAACATTCTTCCTGTGGTAAAAGGCATATAAAAGGATGTATGTTTCAGAAGCAATTCCTTTTTTTGTCAACAGCATATACTTGATTACTTTGGGAACATTGTTCTTCCTAATTTCTTCTTAGGTAAGCCTGCTGTCTGAAAAATACCTTAGCTTCCTGGGCATTCTTTCTTGAACATTTTCTGGATATTCATTATTTCCACACTATTTCTGTGATTCTAATTTTAAATAGTTTATGATGATTATTTTCTTTTAGTCCCTGTCCCTGATTCATCCTCTTTCAGAAGAAAAATGCATGTATTTCTTTGATATAGAAAGGGAATCTGCAAAAGCTAAGAAAGATTCATGGCTAGAAATGTTGGATGATATAAATCAGCACATAACTATTAATTCCACTAGGTCTGTGCACACTTAACTTGACCTCCTTCTACATTTGTAATAACATGATTTTCTTTAATATTCTAGATAGTTTCTCATTACTTGTGGTGGATTTGCATTTCTGTGTGTCTGTTTACTTTGTCTGTGATGTATTTGGAGTTGAGAGAGAAAAATTACATTATTCTATAAATTTGAAACTATTTAAATAAGAGCAACTCTTGCACAGAAAAAAAAAGACAGTGCTCTGTAATTTCCTCTTTTATGAACGCTTATAGCTCTTGTATGTTATCACATTAATGAAATGATTTGGCCTACTGCTGGTCACGAAAATCAAAGAAAAAGCTCTTTAATTTTATGACTACTTCCTGTCAGAATAGCAACCCACTGTAACTTGACAAAGTGAAGTAGAAATGTAGGTGAACTGTAAATACTCAGCCTTAACAAAATAACAGGCTTGTAACACAGGTGTTTCTACAAGGTCAGAGGAAAAAAATTAAAACCACAAAACCTTAGAATTCCTGATAATATTATACAGTAATATAATTTCTTACAACTCCTCTGCTGCAGATTAAAAATGCTGAGCAGGTTTTTTCTCAGTTAACTGCCAATAGGGAAGGAAGACAAAGAAAGGATGCATTGTATTTTCCATGAAAAAACGGGTATTTTTTTGCTCACCCACCTATAAAATTATTGTTGAGTAAAGGGAAACTGCAGAAAAAAAAAAAAAAAAAAGCTTCTTTTTCAGTCCATGTCAAGATATCACCCATATAGAGAGCTGGAGAACTTTCTATACACGTTTTCCTACTAGTTATCTTTGATTTTTCCAGATTCTGGGGAAAATATAAGATTTTTCTTTAAGAATACATTCAGAATTTTATACTTTGGAATTTCTTTAATAGAATGTAAATTGATAAAAATCTGTTTAACTTGGTGGTAATACCAGATAATGGGCTAGATTCTCAATGCTGCAAATAGTTTTGGGGTCTTGGTTTTTTGGGGTTTTTTGCGTGATATACATAGAATTTTCCTTTCTCAACAGTTTTTAAAAATCAACCTATTCATTTCAGCATTTTAGTCTCTTTTTGTAATTGAGTGAGAAAACAGTAATTACATTAGTGGAATTAAGAAAAATGATGTGGGTAAATACTAAATGATGAAGAGAAGCTTATTACCATCACAGAATTATAAGACCTGCAGTATCTCAGGGTTAACTGAGAAACACATTCAGATCATTAAATTATGCTTTATTAGAGTAAAATAAAATCAGGAAGCATTGTACATAAAATCTGCATAACTTATAGAAATTTGTTTTAGGGTATTTTTTAAAATCAGTAGTTTTGTCAAGAAAAACTTGCCTATATTTTTAAGATACACATGGGAGTATTTATGATTTAAGCTTGGATTGACCTATATCCCATACATTTTTGAATGATGACCTTAACAGCTCAGTAATTCTCTAAATGACTTTGACACATTTAGTAATGTACATGGACTACAAGTGATATTTTGTTAAGGGGGAGTATGTGATTGCTAGCATGAGCATCAGAGAAATGTGAAGACAAAGCTGTGCTCTAAAAGAAACAGGTATTTTCTATAGTTTGTAAATGCATTTATACACTTTGGAAGGGGTATTTCTTGTTGTTGTTGTCATCGTCATCATCCATTCTCCCATGCATTAAGCCCATATCAAAATGAAGACATACCTTGGATCTGGAAGGATCTTGGATGCAAGAGAGGCAAAATGTGCTTGGAAAGCAGCAGCTGTGAATGTCAGCATTTGTCAGGGGCAGACAGCCATCTGATAAAGCTTAGCTCTACTCTGCCCTTCTGATTTCTACTTTGGTTCTTAATTTGTGTCTGCTTGCCTCTTTTTTGTATTTGTGTTCAAGAATAAGACATCACTGTGACTTTAATAATTCTGGGTGGTTTTTGTTTGTATTTTTCTTTTTTTTTATCTAGAGTTACCTAAAGATGTGTGCTATATGTATTTTAAGATTATCTTCAGGATTCAACTCACAGAAGAGCAAGGCACAGGCAAATTCTGTTAGCAGTATATAGTAGCCCACAGACTGTATGATTTATAGCAAATCCCTAATAAACAATAGGTTAGAACGTATAGTTCTTCATAAAAAATTTTTTTTTTTTTGCTGGTGATTTATTTTCGATTTTTACTTTTAGGCCCTACTTTAATATTCCCTCCATAGGCAGTTTTTTGTAATTTTTAAAAAGGATTATGAATATTTCCATCTGCACCTGATTAAACATTTTAAATCTGTTCATTTTGTGGGATTATACTGTTTAACCATTTATCACAGCACTTTTAAGAAATCATAATCTGTGCCGAATGAAGTTGAAGGTATTTTCAGATCATCTCCCATTATATTTTCTCTTTATCAGTTATTTAATGTAGAGAATAAGATTTTATTTCATAGTGAGACTGATTTGACAGTATTGGTTCCTAAAACATACATAAATTTCCATATGGTATATGTCAATGAGAACTTGCTTATCTGACAGATAAAGACATGTGATCAAGTTTCCTTTGCAGTGGTAAACCAAGCACTCTGTCATGCTCCCCTTGCAGTGCTATTCCTTGAAAGACGTAGGAAAATAGCTGAACTTCAATGTGTCAGTCTGTTTAGATACTAAGGATTAGTTACAGTGACTAAACAGAGATTCTTATAAAAATTCTGATGTTTTCTTCATGTAAATGTACCAAATGTTGAGTCATCTAATGTAGGAGGTACATTTATTATTGATTTAGATCATTTGTCTGTCATTACATTCCATTATGCCATGCAAGTTTGGAGGTAATAAATATGAGTGTTAGATGAACATAGCTTTTCTGAGAAAAGCAACTTCATACCACCTTTTTTAAACTCTTTTATGAAAACACAGTCAAATCAAGGGTAGGGCTTTCTTTTTCCTAAGATATACAAATGCTTGATAAATAACAGACGTATACAGACTGTGCAACTGGATGAAGATGTCTGCTTTTTTCTGAGATGTTTTCTGACGGCATTTACGATTTAAGGATTGATCAAGAGTTTCCATATCTCAGAGTAAAGATCACTGAAAAAGCCAAGAGAAACAAAGACCTGCCCATCACTGAGAAAGAAATCTGAGCCACACAGGGTACTGGGAGACTGCAGGGGCAAGAACAAAGTCCTGTGTTTCTCTGATCTGTGTCAGAAGGTTTAGCAATTGTTTGAAGAAAATGGTCATAGACTAGACAACATTTGGAAAAGAATAAGACTATAGGGAAAATTACATGATGGGAAAAAGTGAGAGATGGTTGCTAAAAGAAATAACTTGTCTTAGAACCAAGTTATTATCTAAAATATTATGATCTCAATAAGATTATAAATTTTTTATTAAATAAATTTTATGTGACAAACTATAAAAACTGCTTTCCAGTCTTTTTTTCATATACTACTTCCATAGGATTATGTTCCATAGTGGGGGATGGAGAACACAAACATCCATTCCTTTTGGTTTGGCCAGGCATCTTATTAAATGGAAAATTCTGGACTGGTCTTTACTAATCCATCTATAATAATTACTCAACAGAAAATGATAACAGTGAGATTTCCAGCAAGGAAAAGAAAAAAAAAAGTTTTAAATGACAAGGCATGTTTATAAGAAGATTGACCTAATATTCTAATAAGCACTACTGCCCGAAGATAAAGATGAAAAAAAGACACTTTAAAGATGAGCTCAGCTTTGGGGGGGAAAAAAAAAAGAGGAAAAAACATTCTGAAGTTTGCACTCAGTCTTTTGCAGTCTGTCTTCTAATTTATACAGTGTGAGCTAAAGTTACAAGTGTAAATAGGGCACAAAATATACCTTTTACAGAACATATCAGAGTTCTCAGGAAAGCAGATTTAAGGCTTATACAAAGATACACAGTAATCTATTTCTGAAATAGTACTCGGTTTCCTGCTTAAAGGCAAATGAAAAAAAGCAAACAAATATTCTGAAAATGAAAAAGGAGCTGATCCATTTCAATAGCATCAGCTGAATGCAAAACTCTCTGTAGAACCTAGTAACACAGAATGTCAGAGCACTGAAAGACACCAGCCTGATTTTCCACACATATTCCAGAAACGCATTTCCCAGATGTGATGGCAATGAAGACAAGACTTTGTCCAGCTAAATATGATGGTACAGCAGGCATATTGGAGCAGCGAGGTGCTGCAATGAAGTATAAAGAAAACTGCTATGAGAGGGAAGTGATAGGAATCCTGAAAACCTAGAATAATAAAAAGTTGATTGCTACACTTTTACGTTGAGCTCAGCAGTTCTTAAAATAAGGTTATGGACGGTGAGGACCCACAAGAGCTGCTTGTTCTTCAATATTCCATAAAAATCTTCGAGGGTCACAAGCTATAATGTACTAATAAAGTCTTTCTGCCATTTCTCCCCAGTAGAAATTAACAATCTTAGATCAACATCTAGTATTCTTATTGAGTTTAATGAATTTCTTATTACATTATTGAATTATACCTGTAATTCTCTTCCTTATTATCTCAAACACTACCTCAGAGATTATTTGGGTTGAAGGTTTGTTGGAAGTTATAATGATGGTGTTTTGAACGAACAGGAATGAGTCTTGAATTTCCTTCTGCTAGCTGCAATAAGCTTCACATGAATGCAATAAACATATATTTGTTTTACAAATTTTATACTAGTAGCACTAATTTATTTTTTCTTAATGGTGGCAAGATCTTCCCAGAAATATTGTGTCTTATTTTTTGGTGTCATTCATTGGGATGAGATCCTGATGAACTGCATGAGAAAAAAATCACATAAAAATAGATGCAATTATTTGTGTTTTTAAGAATCACTCTTTTACTAAGTACTTATGTAATGGGAAACTTACAGGGTGAGGTCAAATATGTATGAAATGTTTTTCAGATAAATATGAAAAATAAAGAACTGAAAAAGTTCATTCATGGAAAATGCGAAGCTGTTAATTAGCCAGTGTGACTAAAAACTACACAGAGCTCTAAATTTCTCACTGAAAAATTCTTGATTCTCAACAAGAAAAAGAAAAAAAAAATTACCAAACTGCAGATTTTTCAATTCCTAAAACACTACCATTTTAAAAAATAGATTATGTTTCCTCTATTTAACACCATGTTCTGATGACAACACACCATGCTGTCCATAAGCTGTATTTTGACAATAAATGAGGCACTAACTCGTCCTGCTTGTAGTATTGTGGCAGATGCTCCCTTCCCATGCCTTCTTGTGCTGTCTTCAGTTTTTGTTTTGTTGTGTCTTTATTTTCTTTCTTTGCCTTCAAGAAGAGGTTTTTTTTTTGTTTTTTTCTAATCAGAACATTGTGACTTGAATGCATAAATAGGATAAGGAAGACATAAGAGAAAGGGATGGGGAAAAGGAGGAAGACAAAATGGATAAGGAAAGTGGAAAGGGCAAGTGAATGTAAACAGGAAAGATGATGGTGAGTCAAGGCAAGCAAAAATTAATTATTTATTCCTGCATTTTCTTCCTAGTGCCACTAGAAATCTTAATGATAATAAGAGCATTATTAGACAAGTGGCTCAGTTCAATTTAGAAGTTTTAGTGGCTTCCTTTAAAATAGAGATTCTTTGGTTTTTGTTTGAGATGTGTCCTTTATAATAATGCATAACACTTATGTTTCTCAAGTGTGAAAGCCTCCTGACTCAGAAGAAATGAAGAAGACATGAACTTGGACAAACAAAAAAGATACATGAAAAGATGGCAGTGAGGAAGAGTAGGAAGATAATGACAGGTCAGTATAAGGTGATTCAGATACTGGATCACTGACAAAGCTCACTGAAAGCAAGGATGATCTTTCCATTCATTTAAAGGAACTTTGGATGGTGTCCAGAAAAAAAGAAAATTAAAATAAAACACAATGCCTGGAAAAAAAGGAAAGTTATGTTATTGAATATTGACCAGAAAATTAGAAAACATTTTATAACAACAGGAAAAAAAATTGCAAGCTATACATGCACACTAACACTTATAAAATGTCATTCTAAAATCCTTACCGCTTATTCCATCATTTCATCTGTACCAGTACCAGCAATAAGGATTCTAGTTTTAGTAATATAAACATGTCGTAGCAATGTGGTCTATAACCATGTTATCTAGAAAATTGCTACTGATCTCAGACTGGAAATCTTTCCTTTTTCCTTTTTTAATTCATTAGGCATCAAAATCAAAGGAAATATCTCAAAATCTAGAAAGAGAAATTATAAAGAAAAAGGTGGAACAAGAGCAACATAAAATATAATGAAGAGGAGATATTCTGAAAAACTTGAGTTCAAGTTAGGGTATTTTTGACTCTATTGGTGGCTCGTGCATTTGTTTTTAGAATCCTGAACAACAGCTTGGACTTTCAAATGAAAAAAGGGTGTGTGGGGGGGAAGCATTACAAATATTTTTGTTTCAGCCTTGTTTTTAAAATATTATTCACAGTTTTTAAATTTTTGTTTATGAAAAAGTCACATTTAGAACCAAGCTGCCCATTTTGTTAAATTTAGAGAGATAATGTAACTTTAAATTAATATATGAATAATTTCTACCTATTACCCATATTTTATGGAAGAATTAACGTTGCAGGAGGTAATGGCAAAATTTCTACTTCCAAACAGCTCTATAGTCCACAGGGAATTTACAAAAAAAGGAGTGAAGGTCAATAATATCAAACTGTCCAAATCACGGCAGGTGTTTGGTCCCGAGGTGTGATTCCATATGGTGCACATGCTTGCAAAGACAACACTTGAGTGTTTGGGGATTTTTTTCCCTTCTGTGGGTGCTCCTGGCTGCAAGCTGTGGGCAGAACTGATCTGAAGGGCTGACTCCTGACTGGTCAGCTGAGGCAGGTTTCGAGGTCAGTCAGAGGGTTACAACATGCTTTGGGACAAACAGATGGGATGGAGCTCCTTGGGGCAGGCAACCACCCTGCTGATGCTGCACAGAGGCTTCCCTGAACTTGGGCTAGACAGCAAGACCAGGGCTGCCCACACTCCAGAGACACTTCCACTGGCAGCCTGTTTTTGTCATGCATCTGAACCATCACCGAGGGTCCAGCAGCATGAAAACAGAAGTAAATGTACAACGCCATAAAAGTAGGCAAATTTTAGTTGATGTCTGTGTAGATGAAATTATCAAAGAAGCAGAAATATACAGGGAAAAATATCTTACCCTGAACCAATTGATACTGTTCTGTGGGAAGACATCATCAGAGACACTCATGCCCTTTGGAAACTGAGACAGTGTCTAGACTTCAGCACAGTAAAAAGACAGTAATTCAAATGGCAAAACGCAGAATGCTTCTCCTGTAATGCTGTTCAAATCAATTAAAAAATGTAGATCAATAACGTCAAATTGAATTGCTTTGGGATTATTTAGAGGTTCCTCTTTTCCCAGCAGTCGCATGTTTACGGACTGTTACAAATTGTTCTAAGTATTAGGGGTATGAGCTAGACCAAACAAGTTTATTATTTGCAAAAAAAAAAAAAGCACTAAAGTAACAGCTAAATGTAAGCAACATTAATTCATCCTCTGACAACTGCATAGCTAAAAAATGAATAGAGCTTGTTCTCTTTTGCCCTCTGGTCCCAACCTGCCCTCAATGTAGATTATTCTTGACTATGCATGGGGCACTTGGACAGTCTTTGATCTTCTCAAGGACTTTAGTGAAACCAAGTTTTTTATGCTGTCAGAAGTATTGGAAACGGTTTCTGTAGCCTAACATCTGACCTTTCTTCTGACCTCTGGCTTGTTGGTTTTGGTTTTGTTTTTTTTTTTTACATTTTTTGCTAGTCTTTCGAACTGTTGTAGTCAAAATACTTTATTACAGTTCCTTCCTTTTCCTTATTCTTGTCAGAGGGCTTTCCCTATCTATCTGAGTCTACACTTCTGCAGTGCTGCAGTGCCAATTTTTATTATTCTTATTATCATAAATATAGGGATTATGGAGTGGTTTTTTGAGTTCTATGAAAGGCTGATGCAAGCTGTTAAACTTTATTCACCATGGATGCCATCTTGCTTTAATTAATAAAAATGTTACTACCTGCTTTTATTTTCGGTTGTACTAACACAATTCATGACCGTATGCAAAATGTCTCTTCCTCTTTGCAGGGCTGAAGGGAGAGGAGAATACAGACCAGAACACTTGTTCTTTAAGAGTTAGAGAGAAGAGCTGCTGATGCTGCTGGTGAATGTGTAAGGAGGAGGAGAGATGATTCCGAAACATGAAGGATAGTAAGTATTGCCAACAGAATTCCTAAAGTAAGAAATTTTGGGATGTTTTTGCATCCATGTTTAAGATGGCACTTGTCCTTTAAGAGATTTCATATGGCTTTAGATTCAGAAGTTTTCCTTAAAAGAAAAAGACAGAACAAACCAAAATGAAAACTTGCAGAAAATAAAAGGTCTGAAAGTAATTATTTTAGAAAATTTCATGATTTTTGACTCATTTCAAGTCTCACAATACTACTTTAGGTCTCCCTTTTGGATAACCTGTGATTGATGTTCACAGCACTATTCTGTTCTCTTAAGTTAAACAGCATTTGTAAGAGACAGAGATAAATGAATCAAATAATTTTGAATCAGAACCACTGAGAGAAGAGCAAATAGCTTTCAACAAAAGATAACTCCTGCAGTTACTATTTATGAGTCAAGATTAGATATCATTCAATCTTGTGCCAGTGTCTCAGAAATTCTGTTGGCAGGTCCCTTACTCTGGTTCAGATTTCCAAGGGATCACAAATATATTAAATAGAAGGTTATTCTTCTAACCTGAACCTCCGCGCACAATTACCACAGAGACATGACTACTAATGTAATTACATTTCTACCACTCTAAAATCTCCATTGTACCATATGTTCTGGTGCAGAAAACATTTATGTAAAACACTATCCCTTGGTAATCAGCCTTCCTGCTTCCTTCTAAACAGCCTTGTAG
Source organism: Falcunculus frontatus (assembly GCA_013398115.1). NCBI lineage: Eukaryota > Metazoa > Chordata > Aves > Passeriformes > Falcunculus > Falcunculus frontatus. The sequence continues at coordinate 857,118 of VZRV01005805.1, forward strand.
CACTCTGTTTTTAAAAGACTTGCTTCAAAGGATGCCCTCTGAAGCTGCACGCAATTTTGCATCTGCATCTCCTGTTTTATGTAGAAACTTCCATATTAATTCAACTGCTTTTCAGTAAAGCTTTCCAAACTAAGAAAGTACAGTGGACAGCTCTTACGTTTTCAGGGGAATTTTAAGACACCTGTTTAGTTTTCATTCCTTTTTTTTCTTTTTTTCTGCAGAGAGCCTCTGGCTTCAGATAGGGATACAGGCCAGCTAAACACTTTACATAGGTATATGCAAATGTTTCCTGTCAAGAATCAGGCAAGATATTCTACGATCAGGAAACAATCCAAATCACAGAAATTCAGATAATGACATTAGGTATTAATAATTATATGTATCATGACAAAATACTAATACACTTGTAAATTAGGAGACTAATCCAGGTACGTTGAAAATCTAACTGTCCTTTTTTCATTTTCTCAAATGCAATATCCAGACTGTGGAATCTGATACAGCGAACTCCAATCTGACAGAGCTCCTTTTTTTTTTTCTTGCTTTTTACAAGAGGTTTGTTTATGTACAAAAGTCAAATTACTTGGGAAAGCCATTCTTCCACTGCTTTTTTTCTTTCCTTTTTCTATACCCTTTTCCTTTTTGCAGTTCTTTACTTAATCTTTGTAAATGGTATTTGTCAAGGTACTCACTAGACTGGGAGCAAATTGGATGTTACTAAGCAGCATCACCTTGTCAAAGCTGAAAATGCTCCCAAGACATAACATGTTGGATGGTGGGTAAACATGGAACACCAACCTCACTCCACTCTGCGGGCTGTTTCTCACACTACTGCTGTTCACTCAGTCAACCTGCCGGGAGTAATTAAGGGTGAATACACCTGACAAAGGCTTGGAAAGCAGACAGAAATCCTTTTGCTGAGCAGACATTTTTCATTGTTATTACTATATTTATGATTTCTTTCCTCTGTGCTTTAACAAAATAAGTTGCTTCACTTTCCCTCCAGTGCTGTTAGTCAAAAACAGTGAGGTGAAGGCAAATCAAGTAAAGGTCAGTCCTGTTAACCAGAGAAAAGCCTCAGGTCACTCACTACTGTGATCATAATTAAGCAGTGTATCTTTGTGCTAGTTAAAGGTTAAATGAGTGGAAGGGGGATAAGTGTGATGAAAAACAAGGAAACAGAAAGGAATGTAATCTTTTCAGCAGGTTGAAGGTGAGACATGGCATGGTTTATTGTATGAGTGCATAGTCACAGGGTTGGGGAGCCCTGGAATATAGAGCAGAAGTTGTCCCAACACTTCTGAACTAGATACAGAAAAGAAAATAATTCTACTAAAAAGCAAATTAATGTGCATTAATACATTAGCACACCAGTCAATTAGACTTGCTAAACATTATTAGCCAGTGAAAGGACATCACCTTTTACATGCCTAGTGGACAGATACCTCCTGGAGCTTTAACTAGCAGAAGAAGGCTCCAATGAATTAAAAATATATGGATTTGCTAAAGCAACAGCTAAGGAGACTGTGGACTGTACCCCTATACACACAAATAGAAACACCCTGTTTTGCATTAACACAATCTGATATGTACACGACCTCCTAAACCTGAGATTTTAGCAGGACTGGATTCCCAGACACAGTGCAACCCTCATAGAATATCTGTGTGGTTTACTGAAAATACTGTGAGGGAAATGGCTATTGTTTGGTTTTAAGGTTGGGGGTCTTTTAGTTTGGGCGCAGTTGGTTTTTGTTTGATTTTGTTTCTGCTTCAGTGGAAATAGAAAAACCCTAAGCAATGGCTTCTTTGAGCACAACATGCCAATCATGTCTTCTTTTAACTAGTCTCCTGCTGCATGATAACTCTTTATTGTGCCTTTGCCACACAACAGGCCACTGTTCTAAAGGATAATCCTAGTGGGCCAAGGAACATCTCTGCACATTTATTTAGTCATCCAGAGGTATAAGTGTGCTAAGAAACCCGCCTGGCTGATATGTTCAAGTTCCCATGTCATGACAAACAGACAAACAAAAAAGCCTCAGCAAAGCTAAACCTACCTAAGGTACAGCAATGCAAATAATCAGAGCCATCACTTGCAAACCAAATACTTTCATGACTTTCTTCCCATGCTCACAGTATTAAGTATACCTGAGATAAGCTGGAGCATAAGATTTGCAGATGAAAAAGTGAAAGATATGGTTGTCATAAAATTTTCTCTGCTGTAGCCAAAGTGACAGCGAAAAAGATTTTGTCTGTGGAGGGAAAGGAGGGGAGCTATAGAGCTGCTGAAAGCAGTTCAAAGAATCCGACCATAGTCAGTGTCTTTGGGGGAATCTTATCCTACCGGAGCTGAATAAACAAAGTCTGGGATGTTGCAGAGAAGAGTTCAAGTTCACTCTTCTGCTGCCTGCAGTGTTCAACATTTTGCCATTCTCCATTTCATCCCAACTACTTCCTGTCACTTTTCTGTGACAAGTCCTTGCCTGGAATCCAGGAGACGAACGGGACTTTCCATGCTTCTTGCTTTCAGATAGTTGTTTATTAGGTCTTATCAGTGAAACAGAGTCACTGACACGACCCTGAATATTACAGAGAGTGTATGCGAGGGAGAAGCCAGCAGGAAAAGCCGAATTATTAAGATTACAACGTCTTTTAAAGGTAAATTATCCAACGAACACCGAAAATGAAAGATATTTTTACTTTTTTACCAATACTTACTAAATAACTTTGTCGCATGAAAAGGAACTGCGGAATTTTTCATCCAATCCTCTAAATCCACTTTTGCTGCAGAATATGGGGTCGCAGAAGAAGGGAAAAAGGTCTAGATAACAACAACAATCCTCCATATTGGCATTTTTGTTACTTATCTATATACTATTTTAACAAACCCAACACCTGTAAATTTTCACCCTGTGACAATCATACATAATATTCTAACAGCTAGATCATACTGGTGTATTTTCTAATTCTTCCCAGAGGGTAGGTAATTTTTTCCATGGACGAAGATTAAATGCAGTGCTGTCCAGGGGGGTAGAACACTTCAAAACAGGCAGAGAAATATTCCCTGCACTTTGGTCTCCAACACTTCCTGCATCCCCATGTGCTGACCAAGCCATCCTTTCCCAAGTGTATTCTATGCTTTACTTCCAAAAGTTGTTTCTACCAGTGCTATGGCTATGGACCCTTCTCCTCCATGTCTTCTTGATCTTGTAATAAAAGTTAATTATGATTGAATTGAAGGAAAATGCGTATCTTTAGGTCTATACACAAGCAGTTTAGAGTCACAAACTTCTAAAGCAGAGAATTTGCATCGGCAAATTGTACCTACAAAAGTACCTTTAGGATAAGGCTCAATCTTTCCTCGCAATTTAGAAATTTTGTAGTACAGTTACAGGGGTACCTTGTTAAATAGACTGTTGTTCCTCAGAAGTGGGTGAGGAAATTCTTTCCTTGTCCTGTTTTTCCAGGTGATTCAGTTTTACCCTGAAGCTGTCACATCTACCTACATCTTTAAGTGTAGTGTAGACTTGGCACCTATTAAACTATGGTGTGCTTACCCAGTGAATGGCTGCCACTGGAAAAGAATGATTATTTGATTAAATCCATGGTGTGGACATGAGTTCAGTGTTAACAGGGTGGACATAAAACATTCCACAAAGATCACTAAAGAGCCAACTGGAGAGATTAAGCCTTTTGATTACTATCAGCTATATCACTGTAGAATACAGTTAAATATTTTTTCCGACACGAATGGAAAACTTTTTTTTTCTTTTTTACAGAAAATCTTTTAAAGACTTCAACGCATAAAGTATCAGAGCTACTTTCAGCACATTTCAATTTACTCCTAATTTAAATGTAACAATTAAAAAAAAATAAGCCTCTAACTGGTGCTCTCGAGATTTGCATAAACCTGTTAAATACACAAACTGTCTCTCAGTTGAACTCCTGACTTTTAAGCTTCTCTTATCCATCCCTTTTTTGATGATAGCTCTATTCTGTAGGGAAAAAGCAGTTTCCAAAATTCTTGTATTGCTTTTGAAGATCATTATAAAAGAGGCTATACACTATTCATCCCTGTTAATAAGAATACAGAGACACTGACTAAAATGAACTTCAAAATTTTTCAAAAGAAATTTCGGAACCCATGTCTTGGTTTAAGACAACTTAAGGGGTATGGACATTCCAACATGCACCATCTCCCCTTTAAGTTTTAACAACTGCCTTTTTTCACCAATAAGGAGAGATGAATGAGAGTAGATATAAGAGAAAAAATAACAGTTTACTAAAAAAATGAAATGACAACGTATTTCAGGCAAAAAAATATCAGTAAATAATCAGTAGGTACAAAGTCCCTAAATCTCAGAGACCCCCCGGGAACAAAGAGAAACAAAAATGGTGGAGATGCCCCTCCCCCAAGATGGCTCCCTCCAAGGTGACCTTGTGGAGAGAGACAAAGGGAAAATGGTGGACAAGCCCTGCTTGGCTCAAGCTTTCCACTGGAACAAAAATACTGGGAAGATAGTGGCTTACAAAGAAGTTCTGGTGGCAGATGGGAATTGCTGGAGTTACCGGGGGAGCTCTGGCCCTACAGTGTCAGCCTCTGGTTCATTCGATGTCAGTGCTTCTCTCCCAGGTTGCTGTCCTGATAGAGGAGGAAGAAAATGTCCCCTGGAGCACTGAAGGATGGTGGCCTGTTCTCGACCAGCTCTGACTTTGTGCTGGGGACAAGTGTTGCAAAATTCACTATGAAACAATTTGGAACTTGTGAAATGCAGCTTCTCGGGTTGACACTCAGAGACGTGCTTGAAGCAACCGCCTCTGTGGCCCAGAGAAAAATGAAAGAAGGCTCCTGCCTTGCACTGCCTCAGCTCTTCCCATGAGAATGCCAGGGAAAATCAAGAGCCAAAAGGGCTTCTTCTTGAGTGCCCCGACCTTAAAAAGACTCGGCACCCCAAACCTCAGCAGTTCCATTTCCGGCTGCACAGATGGATATAAAATACCACAGTATTTTGAGTAACCCAGGGTATTTTCCACCCCTTATTTCATATCATGCCCAAATGAATACCTTTCAACTGTGCACATATATACATGTAAATATATACAAATACAATTATTATTTCAGTAGCCACTGACCATAGCCAAGGATATGGATTTAGTTCGTTGGTCCATGCTGGGTTATGTATTTGTTGAGGGGAGAACTTCCAAACTATTGGGGCAGAGAATTTCTTCAGAACCTGGCCTATGTCCTTCCACAATCCATGCCACTCAAGATTTTCTGTCTCTGGAGCAGCTCTCCAGGCAACCTCTCTGGAAATCTCAGCCCTGGATCTAAATGTGTTTTAGGCCATATAGAGGAGACATAGCAGAATAAGCAACAAAAATACGGTGCTTTTAACATTTAGGGGGAAATGAACATTCTCAAAGGGTGATGCGTCAGACCTGAAGGGGGAGAAGGAGCTAAAAGGTTAGGAAAACTCATTCCCTCTTTTTCTTCCAACCGTCTGGAGGTGATTATTAATAAACCCCCAATAACATATTGGGTTACACAGGATAGCCCAATATAAGATAACATTCTCTTTTTCTCCAGATATGAATATCCCTTTCTTTCTCCCTTCCACACCTCTGGGCTTCAGAGCAAGAAGAGAAGGGATGAGTAAGAGGGACCTGCACTGTATATAGCACCATCAATATTTAATCCTGGATTAGTGACAGCTTTAAGTTTTAGCATTTCATGAGCCATCTGACTTCAAATAGATGCTTTATCACATTAGAAAGGGGAGAGTCTTCCCTTGCTATGAGAGATGGCAATCCTTCTAGGTCTGGCAGGCTGGAAGATATTGGTTCATAAAATCTTGACACAGGAAAGTAATCTTAGGTGATATGTAGAAGTCTGCATGGCTTGTTGTTTATAACTTTTCTCTCCCTCTCACCCTGCACAGTTCAATTCAAGGTTCAGTTTTAGTCTAGAACAAATAAAAGAATAGGCATAAGATTCAAGAATTTTTAGTGCTATTCTGATAAAATATGCAACAGAAGAAAATTAACCACAATGAAAATGTAGGGGACTTATTAACATTTATGTTGCTTTATCTTTCCTCTTTGGAATAATGCTGACTTCACACTTATCTCAAGGTGTACAAGAGTAAAACCAAACACACATACCTAAAAATTATATGCCTCCAGCCACTAGCAGTCAAAAAATGTACCTCATAAAAGATTCAGACTTGAAAGACCTACATCTCATTTCAAAATTCATGGAGCAGCATTTAAAAAATATTAAGGTTTCACATCTTATATTCAAAAGTTAAGGAGGAAAAGTATCCTAAGATGAAAAGAAAGGGATGTAAATGTGGTAGCAAGAAAAGAGATGAGACATGAGCAGAAACAGAGCACAGAGGGAAACAAAACATCATTTTACTTGTTAACTGGAATTAGTTCTGGAAGCACCAGGAGATATCTAACATGGGCTCTCTCGATTTTTTTCAGCATCACTGCTTTCTAATTCACAAGCACACTCATCCTTATCTGAAATCTTCTTTTTCAAAGCAGGAGATAACCAAGTGGGAACACTAACAACTCAAATTTTAAAGTAAATTCCTGGTTTAACAAGATTCATCAGGTACTTCATGGCAAAGGATATTTTATTAAATTATGAAACAGGCATGAAAAAGGAGCTTTAAGGAAAGTGTTTTCTTAGCCAGAGCAATTCTATGATTCTAAGGAACTGTCGTGTAATAACAAAATTTAAAATAAATACATATTATGAGAGGTAAAAAAAAAAAAAAAAAGTGAGTTCATTTATGCTTATTATTTATGCAATTGTACATATAATCTACATATATCAAGTACAGGAAATACAAATTTATGTATAGTCTAATCAATAAATTTGAAAGATTAAATATTATTTAGTTATCAAATTGTATATGTGTGAGTAGGCACTCATGTGCATTCTATTAGATATATGTGTAAAAGTATTAGATTCAAAGACCATTATATTTATAATATATTTTAAATAATATTTAAAGTGCACATGTTTAGATACTATTTTTTAGTCAAGCTGATAAACAGAGGGGCCAAATGTATTTGAAAATGCAGTGGACCAAGTTCTGTTCTTGCTAACACTGACACACTTTCATTTAGATAAATCGGAATAGAATTTCACCCCACTGCTGTATATTTATTCAATTAAATCTCTTTAATAGCATTACGTCTCATTTAGAAAGTTCACAATCCGTAATTAGCTGTTTCTTTGAAACTGGTTGCTAAAAATGTAGTTTCAGAACAGCTTACAGTTCAAATAACATATATGCATGGAATAATTGATTTGTCCAAACTTGCCAATTTTAGACATTACTCACTGATTAACATTAAAATTCACATGAATTTGCTATTTGTTTTGATAAGAGAATTTACTATTTGTTTTGATAAGAGCACTAACTATTAAGTAATACCCTGACCTTTAGGAAAAATTGCATTCAATACCAAAATTAAGCTCAGATTTTAAGATTCAGTCACTAATCTCTGTAAAAGGGCAGAAAGAAAGGAAAACAAAATAAAATCCCTTGAAGTCACGTTCTCTCATTCTCTTTCAACTATTATTTTGTGTTTCTGCCCCTTACATTTAATTTTATTCATTACATGTAACAAGACTAATTTTTCAACAACCCATTTTGATTCTGCTCATTCATTTTACCCCATTTGACCATTACCTTTTTTAACCCTGAGGTATTTTGTAACATAATTAATTTTAATTTAATTTGCTTTATTAAGCCAAGGTTTTCCAATGTTTCAAATATAAGTAGTATTGAATGGTGCTACTTCATCTTGTGAGGTCCAGACATCCTGCAGAATACTTACATTTTACCAGTGGTATGTGAAAACCAGATTTTTTTGGTATGGAATACTATGAATTGATTTATTGCAATACATTTTATTTTTTCTAATATTAATTTTTTAAAATGTTGCAGTGAGTTTAATTTTCTCCTTTTCTCCATAGAATGTTAATGGTAAAAATTTTCAGGGAAGAAAAAAAATTCTTTCAACTGAAAATTCTCATAATGAAAATATCAGTCTAGAACTGAAGTTAAGAATAAACACATGAGAAAGTGTGACATTTATAGAAAGGGAAGAAAAGCCATCTAGCTCTAGAAAGAGTAAACTGAAGAACATGAGGAAAAGCCATCATAACATTTTTTCAGAGACATGACAGGATCCTGCAAACAAGGATATCCTCTGTGACCTCCCTGAGTGGTCCTCTATAAACATGTGGTTTCATGTCTGTGATTGAGAAGACTTGGGATTCAGCCACAGCAAAGGTCATTCAGGTCAGATCAGAAAAAATCTTCACAGCAGTAAACCACCATTACAGATTTCCTGGGAATATCATGACTACGTTGGATGAACATATCTGAAATGGCACAGATATATTTCATTTTAGCTGGTACAGGGGATCAACAATGTTGCTGTTGAGGTTATTATCGGATCTGTATTTTTCAATTTTTATGGATTTACAGAGTTTTCAAATGAAATGAAACAATTTCTGTTTACATCAAATCTTAAAAGATATAAGAAAGCAGAAAAAAGTGCTCACAAATCTCACTGAACAAGATTCTACCATTTTGCAAATGATTGTATCACAGTTATGGATCTAGAAGCTACATGTAGAGAGTCCAAATAGCTTAGCTGAATAAAAAGCAATCAAGAAATAAAGGCAGTTCTGAGATATGTAACAAATTAAAGTTTTGATTGTAGAAATACATAATGAACTATTGAGCCAGAAAGTCTGGTCTAGGATAAAATAAATCATACCTGCACACAAAGGAAATCAAGTGGCTCAGCAGTATTGAGTTACATGGGCCTCTGTAGTTTTCTGCAACAGGTTTAAAGATGAAATTGCTCTTTGGAAACTTTTCTACACTTACCCGTACCACACTGCACCAACTTGTTTGGCTGTGGCTGAATCTTCATTTTACCACGGTGGAAGTCATAAATTTCTATCACTACGTGGAGTCATTGATTCCTTGAATCAGTGAGCAAGAGAGCAGTCAGGGAAGAAAATGTGACTTCAAAAACACTAAGGTGTTTGAAGTGCCCTGAATTCCTCTACTCTTTGTTCTGATGAGGTGTTGCCTTGGGAATACTCAAAAGCACTGAAGAGGTTCTCTCCAGCTCCCGTGATCTGCTTGACACAAAGAGCACTGATTAGCTATCAGGGAGCTGTGAATCATCTCCCAGTTCTGTTGATCAGTTAATATTCGCCTTAGGGGAGGTAACATTCCACAGCAGTTCTAATGTACACGAGAAACTTACGAGCTGCCTGTTCAGACTGCACTACCTCATCCCTCTCCTATGCCCTGCTTTTAAATATTCCCTATTCAGGACCCATGGACTTGGTTCCATCAGCTGTAGAAGTGATGGCTTTTCCACAGGGAGGATACTTTGAGTTTGCTCCTTTCTGACCCAATTACTCTGCTTGAAGGCAACTGATATGGCTGCGTGTGCCTGAAATGTACCCGCTGAGCTTCTCACAGACCCTGAGGGACTCTGAGCAGTCAAGGTCTGCTGCTAATGGTTTCAATAGGTAATAGGTCCTCCATTTGGCCTGTCACTTAAAGGAGGGAGAAGGAAAGCAGGTAACATCGAAAAAGGGTACTTATTGGTGCAGAAAAAAGGAGAACTGCTCTTAAATGGGAAGAGACAGAGTGTAGCTAGAGGGAAAATCTGTAAAGTGGTCCTGAACCTGGATCCAGCTGCTGCAACTGGCAACATGGGTCCACCCTGCTCCAGAGGCAGCTTTGCTGGAAAACAAGGAAGAAATGATTCCTTAGGGACAGGAGTTCATGGGTACATACTATAGTTACCTGTCGAACAGCTAAAAATCTTACGGTTAACTGATACTCCTGGTTTTTAGGCTACATGGTGTCTCTGAAAATCTAATCCTTATTCAACATTGGCATTTGGTCTTGTGAAACACCAAATACATGAAGCAAAGAAGCTGGAGCATTGTATTTGTTGTGTTTAACATACTTACAAATGTTGTAATAATTTACTGATTAAGTTGTACTAAATTGAAGAGGGAGAAGAATACAGGCTCAATGATATTTTTCACATAATACACAAGTCCTTTGTACTTAATACTTCAGTTTGTTCTAAATTTTTCTTTATCCGTGCTCTCACCAACATGCATTTTAAAAGCTTGCTCAGGATTTATTCTTTTTGTTTCCATGGCAACAATGAGACTGATCCCTCAGATATGGAAATAGCCATTTATTTTGAGAATTGTTTCTTGGCAGGATTGTCTTGGATCTGAATCTTGCAATTGAATATACAGGAATTTTATCTTTACAGATATCATGTATATTGTATGTAGTCAGGGATAGGATATCTGGTCTGCTTCCTGGGCTATCAATTGTACTAGTTTGTGGTTTTGTTGGGCTTTAATTTCTATCTGGAAATTGGAGTTAACTATTTTTCTGGCCTTTGAACTAGTATAACCACATTTTTGGCTATGAAGCTTGTGGCATTTCTTCTTCCAGAAAAATGAATGCAAATTTCGTTACTTCAACAGAGGAATGCAAGAGCACATCTGCTACTTAGCGTATTTGATCATTTTAGTTGAATGATGATAGACATTGCAAAGAATTGTTTATCTGGGTTTGTGGATTCATCTTCCAATCAGTTATTCAAAAAGTTACATAGGATATTTTCACTGTATTTATGTTGGGACCCATTTTATTTTACAAAGCTCTTAATTAATCTTGCCAATCAATAGGAAAAAATTCCCTGTGCCTTGTTTGCTAAACCACCTACTTTGTTTGTCATTCCTTCTTATCCTTGATTAAATTTGAAATCAGATAGGTTTGCCTGCAAGCATGAGGAATGTCAAGCTCAGACACCTGAGTAGAAGTGAAATTGGACCAGAAATAAATGCCTCAAGATTTCTGACTGCAGTGAGACAAATAACAGAGCTGGCGGTAAAGAAAGAGAAGTTCTGTGATGATGTCCTCAGTGTTTCTCACATTTAGCAGCTTCAGCTTTTTTCTTTCTGTTAGCTCTGTACCCATTCAACCTCTGACATAGTAACAGGTTAAGCTATGAACAGCCACTTATTTACATGGGAGTCAAATATCCAAATGTCTTGCTAAAGGAGCTTAAAGCACTATAATTAACCCATCACAAAATATAATATACCAAAAATGCTTTTTAAAGTTTAATCTACTAATGACACTCAGCATGCATTAACATTTTCCCAATTTTTTTATATGTCATACATCAGTGGTTAGATAAATACTCTGATTGCCATCATTTTCATGGCACTTTGAGAGTCCAAGTTGATAACTGCCATTAATCACAATCTCAGCAGCACAGCACTTTGATCATATCTTCCACAGAGCTCTGACAGCAGTGACCAATAAGGGACATAACTTGTTCTGTTTAATATGAGAAACATGTGCTTCATTGCTTTATATCCATGTACCATTTCAAGCACAGAGAACCTCCAAAACCCCTGACTGTTAGGGACGTTGTTTGTATTCTTTGTACTCAGGACAATTTTTTTTTTCCCCTTGAGAGCTAAAATACAAACTTACAGTGATTAAACTAAGAGTGGCTTTGTTCATGTTCATTCATATTGTACTCAACTACCTTAAAAGCCTTCTGGCCTCTGAGGCCATGTAGTTTCTGACTGAGAGTTACAGGGAGATAAGCGGTTGCAGAAAAAGTGAGCTATGCTCTAACAAATAGGAAAAATACCAGTACTGGAAATATCACTATCAGGAATTGTTCGTGAGTTGGTCCTGATTTAGCAATTTTCACAGTGTTCTTTTTAACAATGAAACAACTACTGAACATAAATTTCTGAAAAAAAGGCGAAATTCGGCATAGGTAATATCAAGCTCCATGATTTTGATAGCTTGTCTGTGCTTCTTTTTTAGGGCTAAAGGAAGGAACTAGTTTATACATCTTTGAATTATGACCTGATATTAATGAGTTTACAGATTATATATACAGGTGTTGTGAGTTATCAGACCTGCCATGATTTTTCTATAACAAAGTGTTAGTTCATTCACACACATTTTGGTGCTTACCTGTCTGTATACATGCTATAATTCCTTTAATATATACAAAATTCATTATATATTTAAAATACTTTTTCTTTTTCTTGTTCTCTAGTAATTTCAGCAGTTTAGTTGGAACATTGTTCATTAATAGATCACTGCAGAAGTTACAAACTGAAGCTGTTAGACTGATGTTTCTCTGTAATTAACATCATTAGTCAGTCATTAATAATATAATTGAAAAAATTTGGGAGTGGAAGATGAAATAAAGAATTAGACTATATTATGATTTTATATACATTGTTAAGGAGATTTCAGGTGTAAGGTATGTAAGAAATAGTATATTTAATGATAAAACTTTTTATTTTGTTGATATAAACTATCATTCCTTAGTTTGAACATTAGCGTTCATGTAAGATTTACGTTTTTTCACAAAACATGAGCACTAAACACAAAAAGTATTTGAGATAAACTTTCAGAGTTCAGTATCTCATGGAATTAATTTATGGGGTGTATAAAAAGGCTGAAGAAATAAGTGAAATTGAAAGTCGTTGTCCTTGAAGGTATTTAAAATCGGAATATATGTCACTATAAATAGAAGCTGACTTAGCCTATATTCAGTCTTCTTATTTTTAGACAGGATATTAATTTTTTAATTTTTAATCTTTACAACCATTCTTCTCCAGTTTAAGTGACCAGCCTTCTTCACAGTTCATTAATGTAGAACTTTTTATTGTCTTTTTAACAGACCATATTTTTGCCCTAACATAAAATGGTAACAATTTTCATGGCCTATGATACTGAGGAAGTCAGACTAGATTAACTGAAGGTCTCTTTTGGCCTTAAGAACCTTCTTATGTAGTAGCTTTTTTGCTGGAAATGTCATAACAGTCCTGTCTGACTGCATGCCATTAAATTAAGTTATGTGCTTATTGAAAGCTAATTTGTTTCTTAAAAAACACAGTTAAGTAAAAAAAATATTGCATTTAAAAATATGAGGAAAATTCTAATCCCTCTCCCTTATTATTTTCTGACTAGGTTTTTACCTACTGTCCACAGTGATTGCGTTTCTTGCAGGCTGTCATGGGTTGACCCTGAGTCTGATGGACAGATCTCTTGACCAGTCATGCTTCTCGAAATTTCCATATTTAAGCCAGTGGAGACACAGGAAGTGTCCCTTTTTTCTTCTGCTTAAACCTCCTGGCGGGGAGTTTGGGGGGGGGG